>CM041216.1:15554184-15943316 GCA_023065735.1 Coffea humblotiana
TCTTTCTTAGGCACTAAAATAACTGGAACTGCACAAGGACTAAGAGATTCACGAACCTGTTCTTTTTCAAGGAGGGAATCGACTTGCCTTTGGATTTCCTTTGTTTCCTCCGGATTTGCTCTATAGGCTGGTCGATTTGGTAGAATTGCTCCAGGAACAAAGTCGATTTGATGTTCAATGCCTCGAATTGGAGGTAATCCTTTCGGTAGTTCCTCTGGAAACACATCCTTGAATTCCTGCAAAAGAGAGTAGATTGCACTAGGAAGAGAATCGGTTATGCCAAGTGTGTAAAAAGAAGAATAATCAGCTTCCCTGTACATAAGTACTATGAGAAGACTTTGTGCATTCAAAACCCTATCTACCTCACGCACACTTGCATAGAAGCTCTTTTTTTTCATTTTCAAGCTCTCGGCCTCACTGAGTCTTTTTCCACTCGAATTTTCTTTTTCACTCAACTCGGCCTCTACTTTCTTTTTCCCCTCATTTTCTCTCACATTCGGCTTTTTCTTTGCCTCTCTTGGCTGCCTTTTCTCTCTCTCTTTTCTTAGATGCAATTGTTCTTCATACACTTGTGTAGGTGTCAAGGGTGAAAGAGTGATTTTGAGGTTGTCCATAATGAACTTATACTTATTAGTGAGTCCAATATGATCAGCCTGTCTATCATACTCCCAAGGACGCCCCAACAAGACATGACTAGCATGCATAGGAATTACATCACATAAAACTTGGTCCTTGTATCGACCAATAGAAAAAGCAATTAAAGCTTGTTTGGTCACCTTGACTTCCCCCCCATCATTTAACCAAGATAATCTATAGGGTTTAGGGTGGTAAGTCCATGGAATGTGGTTTTGCTCAACAAAATCAGCGGCTACACAATTAGTACAAGAGCCACTATCAATGATCATAAGACATACCTCATCTCCAATTTTGCATCTCGTATGAAAGATGTTGGTTCGTTGGAGATCATCTTCTTGAGCTTGTGCATTGAGCACTCTCATGGTTACCATAGTTCGAGCTACGGGGTCCTCCTCTATCTCAACCATGTCATCATCCTTCCCTTCCTCTTCAAGCGGTGGCATGTCCGCATATTCCTCCTCTCCTTCGCTTTGCCACACTCCCTCTTCATTCATGTACATGATGCTTCGGTTAGGGCATTGAGCCATGAGGTGGCCAATTCCCTTGCATTTGAAGCATGCCTTTGGCTGGTTGGTAGATGTATTTGCCCCTGGAAGAGTCGGCCGCAGGGTTGGTTTAGAAGAAGTTGCACTCGGATGGGATGGTTGTTCCATCCGCTTGTTTTCCCTCTCTCTATTACCTTGCCTTGGCCAAGCATTGGATGTTGGCAATTGATTTCTTCTCCAAGGAGTGGAAGAGGATGTAGTGGTTCGGCCACTAGGTGTCTTTATAGGTAAGGCTTGCTTTTCCACCTTCTCTGCATAAGACACCATTTGTTGAAGCTCAAAGTGGTCTTGAAGCTCAACCTTCTTCCTAATTTCAGGATTTAATCCATTAAGGAACCTCGCCATGGTTGCTTCCGGATCCTCTTGTACATTGGCCCTTATCATCGCTACCTCCATTTGTTTGTGGTACTCATCAACCGAATTAGACCCTTGAGTGAGTCGTTGGAGCCGATTGTACAAGTCCGTGGTATAATGGAAGGGTACAAATCGTTTCCTCATCACTTGCTTCATGTCAGTCCAAGTGTCAATCGGTTGTTCCCTATTTCTCCTCCTTGTGGCACATACTTGCTCCCACCAAATAGATGCATAATCTTGAAATTCAATAGCTGCAAGTTTCACCTTTTTCTCTTCAGAGTAATTGTGGACTTCAAACACTTGCTCAACTCGCCTAACCCAATCCAAGTAAGCTTCAGGATCATTCTTCCCATGAAAGGTAGGCATCTTAGTCTTGATGGAACCAAGATTGTCATCGGTTCTCCTAGGTCGGTCTCGACCTTCCCTCGCTCCCCTTTGGCTTTTCCTTGATCGAAATGAGGCGTTAGAATGATACCCCTCATCATCCGCATCATGATCAGCATTTTGAACACTCGAATGTGTATCTCCGGTACCTCGCATCTCAATGGCAGCCAACCTGTTGGATATTTGTGTCATCACAAATTCATGTCTCTCTGCTTGTTTTTGAAGAGCTTGGAGCACCAGTTTGAGTGACACTTCGGTCTCAGTCGGCTCGGATATGTTCCCCTCTTGAGACATATTGTCAAACCTGCAAAAACAAGTGTATCCTAGTCTACCTTGCAAAGTACTCGTGTATCACTCAAGGAAAAAAAAACACACTCACTCTCAATTTTCCTTCTCGAAGTTCTTAAAACAACTCAAACTCTCAAAAATTCCAGAATTAATTACCCTATAAGCAAGTAACAAGACACAAAGCAGAATTTTTTTGCAAATCCTAGAAAAACTCTACCCGAAGCTGGAACTTTTTTTTGAGCTGCTGTTTTGCTGAGTTTTTGGTCAGTATTTTGGAAGGTAAGTGGTGTTTTTGGGGTGCTCAAATAATGCAAGAACCAGTCCTCAAATTTCAGTCAAATTGGTTCGCAAAAACTAGCTCAACCGATTTTAGTATCTCAAGAATTCACAGGCGGTTTGGCTAAGGTGTTTGTGGTAGTTTAGGTTTGGTTTTGGAAACTGATTTGGGTGTGTTTGGGGCTGGTTAGGTCGTTTGGGGTCGTTGGAATTCAATCAAGATTGGAAACTCAAGATTTGGAAACCAATCAAGATTTGGAAACGCAAGTTTTGGGAAACCAATCAAGATTTGGAAACTAATCAAGATTTGGAGACCAATCAAGATTTGGAAACCCAAGATTTGGAAACCAATCAAGATTTGGAAACTAATCAAGATTTGGGAAACCAATCAAAATTTGGAAACTCAAGATTTGGAAACCTGATTTCCTTTGTGTAAGAGCCGATTCCTTCTCTTCTTCCTTTTTTTTGTTTTTTTGTTCTTTTTTGCTTTGGCTCTTCAAAGAACACAAATTCAGGTCACACCAACAAGTTCAAGAAACGGATGAAAGGTTATGCAAATTCCAAGAAAACCCTAGTTCTTGATCTATTGTTCAAGAACTTTCAAAACAAGACTTGGTGGTTAAGAACTTCAAGAATTTTGTTCAAGAAGCTCAAGAACTTCCCCAAATTATGTTGTGGTGTCCAAGGTTTGCAAGAACAACAACCAAGACTCAAGAAAAGGCAAAACAGAATTTCAGCAATACTCAAAAGAAAATTCCAGCAATTTGGACACTAAAACAATATAAGGTACGTGACTTTTTTTTTTTTAAACCCTAACAACCCAAACACAAGTATAATAGACCCACGAACGAAATTTGGACAGAAAACACAAAAAGACAACACCCAAACAGTGTTTTTTTGTTCGGATGAACAGTACCGCGGATGAACAGTACGCGGTGAACAGTACGGTGAATAGTAGGATGAACAGTGTTTTTTTTTTTTACAAAAGACACAAACTAACAAGATATGGGCAACTTCAATTGAAAGAGAATTAACCTGATGCTCTTGATACCAACTGATGAGCAACCCTAGGGGAAGACCCTCCTAGAACCTCCCAACTTTGTAATATCAGAGTTGGATCTTTTCTCCCAATGGAAATTGAACTTGATTGTTCTCATGAACTCAAGACCTCTGACACACGAAGGTAATCAGCAACCTTAAGTAAATAATGATGGATGAAGAGACACCACGATTAGGGAACAAACTAATCGATAAAGTCTGATTTGAATCCTAAGCTATGAACTCAAGAATTCAAGAGTAAGTTCGATTAAGAACTTGAAGGAAAAATCCTCACGATTTCTGGTTGTAATATTCGTCCCTTATTCTGAAAGACAAGAAGCCTTATATAGGCGTATAAAAGACCTAAACTAAGCTGCCAACAAAACCTAATCCGACTTGGAATTTCCCTTGCTAAACTCGGCCCAAGCCCAAGTGCAACTAGAAAACCCTAATCAACTTAACACGAACAAATAATGTTGGTGCTTGACTAAAGCAAGCTTATGACCAACTAGATAACTACTTTAAGGATTAAAACTAGAGGACAACATGTCCTTTGTGCGATTAACAAACTACTAAACTAGGCAGCTTTAAAACAACTACTAACTAAGCTAACAAGTATGAGATCATTCTTTCACTTCAAACGTACAAGTGAACAAGGTAACTTCATGGTCCACCAAATCTTCAAACTTAGCTTGCTCCTTGCTTGTATGGTGAATGATCAAGGCTTGTAAAGCTTCCTTCACCCTCTTGGATCTTGATCTTGTCATCGGACCACCAATGTTGACCAAAGGATCCTTGACCCAAGGTTGAAGTTGTTGCGCACCCGTATCCGCATCAAATTGGCAGGAGAAACTTGATATTAAACTCCCTCTCAAAGTTTACCCAATTCCAAGGGGTTTGTTCTCTTTCCCACTTTGCACTAACAACATTCCACCGCGAGCGTGCTGCCCCCTCAAATTAAAAAACGGCAAAATTCACTTGCCTTTCCTCGGTATAATCTAAAGCGGCAAAAATATCAACCATCCTTTCAAACTAATTTTCCGCTACTTCGGGATCAGACTCTCCATGGAATTTAGGTGGAGCGAACTTCAAGAATCGTTCTAGGGCTTTATCCTCAACCCTCTCTTGGTTCCTAGGTTGGTCGACTAGTTCAGGCCCTTGGCGCTCAGCTAAGCGCTCAAGAATATCGGTCATGCGGTTAATGGCCATACCCACTTGGTTATTCTCTTCGTTTCTAGGGTTTTGGTTTGGTTCAGTCGCAGATCCCTCACCTCTTTCGGGAGTACGGAGTTGCCGAAACCCATGCCCACGCTCCCGTTCACGTCCTCGCCGATTCATTTTGCAAGGTTCTAAATGCATAATAAAAGTAGAAAGTATAAGCGTATGAATTGAAAAACAAGTACACATTGCAAGAACACTTTAAATCAAAGCATAGCTATTTGCATAAGTTAGAAGTCATGTCACATGTCAATGTGTATACAACGAGTTAATAGTATCAAGTACAAGTTATAGGCAACTAAATGCCACAAATATAGGAGTACATGTAGGCAAAATACAAAAGGCCTCACGGCGAGCACCATCCCTACTATACTAGGCAGGATCAAAAGAAAAATCATAAACTTAGTTAGGGACAAAACTAGAAGAATCCATGATACCAAACTACATCATTCAAATGATTATAACTCCAAATTCCATCCAAAAGCCTAAGCTACTTTCAAAATTCTTAGCCTCCTCACTAGACTCAAGGTGAAATTTCTTATACAAGCTAGGGTAATAAGTCAAATCAAAAGAAGTGCAAAAGTTGTCTCATGTTCAAATTCAAAGTGGAGTCCAAATTGTTCAAATGGTTTAACTTTTCTTCCGGAATTTTGGCAAGCAAAATAGTGGGGAAAACAAGGTTTCTAACCCTTAAACTCACCAGATAGCCATTTAAATTCTCTAATCTTGACTCACCTCCAACCTAACTTGAAAATTAAAGTCTTATAGTATTTTGTGAACTAAAAGGGTGCTACAATCTTAAGCACCAAAATTACATTGGACTTAATACACAATCAAATTCCACAGTTCGACATCCTAAACTTTTAAATTTAGGATACTCTAAAAGATCTGAAGCCTAAACTCTGATACCAACTGTGACGCCCCATTTCTCCCAAGGGGGAATCCAAGGGTATCCGCAGAATGTCTGCCCAACTCTCGTCAGGACTCGATACAATTTCAATTCAAACATAAGATAAACAACTAAAGAATGACAGTCGAAGTAAGAAAAGTCACTTCCTTAAACAAACTTTCAGGTATTACAACTCAAATTCTCAAAAGTACATCACTTTCCACAAAATGTAGTCTCCCGAAAGTCGTCTAATTAATTACATTAATATTCTAATCAAAAGTCCATCAAGTCGACCTCTCCATAATTCCTTCCATTTTGACTCCTGTTAAGGAAAACAAATCTATGGCGTGAGCGAATGCTCGTGAGGCCAAGAAAACATGCAAAATACGTAATTTAAATAACAATATCATTTAAGCGAGAAATAAAGCTGTAACATTCAAGCAATTCACAATTTTCAATTAAACACATTCACTGAAAATACATGAGCTACCAAGAGCTAATTCCTACTTGTTTCGCCAAAGTTCAATCCAAAACTTTCTCATGATGACATTCCGTCACCCGCGTAGGTAATTAAGTCGATGGAACTTCACTTATTCCATTTATGGTTCTGAGTCGACATAAGAGGTACCTCCCACCCAAATTGGTGTGGTACATGCTATCGCTCAAGGAATCGATTATGTGTTTGTGGTTCTGAGTCGACATGAGAGGTACCTCCTACCCGAATCGGTGTGGTACATACTATCGCTCAGTGGTCGATGAGACATCGCTCCAATCAACTTAGAATGGTTTATGATTCTGAGTCAACATGAGAGGTACCTCCCACCCGAATCGGTGTGGTACATGCTATCGCTCAAAGACTCTATTATACGATTACAATTATAATAGTCGATGACATTCAATCCAATCAATAAATACTGTTATAAGCCGATGATCACACTCCAATTGGCAGTCATACAGTTCGATTATGAGTCGAGGAAATTCACTCCGAAAATCAAGTTCAATGCAAGAAAATTTGAGTAATCACATAACAAATTGAGTAGCATGTTAGGTAAAGGAGAGCGAGTGCGATTAAGTACACACTCGTCTTATCAAGTAATATTCACATATTTAAGTAAGATAAATCAAGTAGATGCATCAAACCATGCACTTGACACTCACCAAATAAATAAAGAAGTAATGCTCACTTGAGGGTTCGGACGTCCACCGTGGGATCCCCTTGAAGGTCCTCTTGAGTGCCTGATCAATTAGTAATGAACCACCACTTAGAAACCCCTAATTATCACGAAAGATTGCACACTTGTGCAATCTAAAGAAATCTTAAGAAAATGAGTCTTAACTTGCTCAAATTCAAGGTTCAAAAGTGGTATTTAAAAGCACAAGGAAAAAAACTAATTTCTTCCATCAAAACAAGTCCAAAATGCTCAAGTGGTATCGAAGGAAAATGGTGAGTTATAAAAACTCAATTTCCTTTAAGTTTGGAAATTTTCAGATTTGAGGTGCACTTTTGGAAAAATCATAACTCACTCTCCGTAGGTCCAAAATTGGAAAACTTGGTACCGTTGGAAAGTTCTTCCAAAATAATAAAAGTTCCTAGAAAACACTTTTCCATGATTCCAAATGGAAGGTATTCAAAAATCAGCTCAAAGTTGCTGTTTTAGGCTTACCAAGACAGTTTCGGGTTGGTTTTTGGCCAACTTTGGAAATTCGGAAAACTTCACAGATTGTGAACTAACCTCTAAAATTTGGAACACAATTAGAGTTGCAAATAAGATTTAAAACAAAAAAAATGGAACCAGAATCTGAGTTTTGAGCGCCATGATATAGTAGTTCAAAGTTGGTACAAAAATGAAGTTCACTGGGAAAAATTCTAGATTTGAACCTTGAACTTTGGGACTTTAGTTGGGCATCGAAACGGACTCGAAATGGCACCACATTTGGTAGTATTATTCTAACATATAAGAGGTATTTCTCTGTAAAACTTCATATAAAAATTCATTCGGGAAGCTTGTTAAAAAGCCACTAAAGTTTGAAGAGCTTCTAAGGCAAATCTGCAATGCACTTTTGTTTTCCTTTTCTCAAACATTTGGCCAATGAAATTTTCTCAAACATGATTCATTTATAAAGACAAGGTCTAATAAATATCCAAATTACATTTTGTAGGTGTTTAACACCAAGAAATTTGAAATAACAAGTCCCAAATCAAGATTAGCCATTGATCAGTCCAAAACGATGGTTTTCTAGCAACGGGGCAGGTCTGAAATTCGGCAATAACTCACTCAATTCAACTTAGACTTCAGCGTGGTTGGTGGCGTTGAAAACTAAATTCATAAGATTACAATTTCACAGAAGGAATCATTTTAAAATTCTTTCCACAACTAGCTCATATTCGAGCATCAAGTTGCAGTTCATAATAGGGCTCCCAGTTCATCCGAGAAACAGGGCAGTCATCTTTAAATGATTCGTGTGGTTAACTCAGGTGGAATCAGGAGGTGTAATTTATACCGTTGGAAAACTGGAAGTGTCTAATTTCCAATGCCTCAAACAGTACTCAATTTTGACATCGGAGCAAAGAGTTATGGTCAAAACTAAATCACTGCCAGAGCATTACGGGACAGAGTTTCCAGTTTTGATAAAATTTCGAAATATCCACTTTTACCTAACCAAATCAAGTAATTTTTGGTAGAAACTTTCTACACAACCTATACAACATATATACATTAAAATCAAGGCAATTGGACCAAAAATATTTCGAACTAGAGCCTCGGCAAAACCAGCGGCAGAATCGTCCCCTTGCACTTTCAAACTTTCCTTTGATTTCTTTCCACTTTCTTAACTTAGATCCACAAGTTAAGCACTAAAACAACACAAATAACATATATAATCATCATAACAGCCCATCAAGTCCAATGTGGGATTTCATAGAGCCCACTCACAATATCTACAACAATCCAAAACTACCCACATGAAACTACAAGTTTCTAGGCTTAATCTAACTCACAATTAACAAGTTTCGAGGGTTGGATCATTTGGTACCTTCTTACATGCTAAAGGTCAGATTTTTGGCCACAAGAAAACTCCAAGAAACCGTGGAAATGAAGCTCTCCTCCTTGCCTAAGTGAATCTTCAAGTAGTTTGGAGTTTATGTTGCAAGTTTGGAGTGAAATGGTAGTTGGATTGAAGTGAAATGATGAAAAAAGTTTGCTCCCTTCTTGCTTGAGAAGCTCGGCTGTCTTGGGGAGAAAATAGAGTGAAATGGCTGATAATAAAGCTTCTAGAGTAAGCTTGGTAGGTGAGAGGCTTAAGTACTCAAAAGTCAACTCTTCAATCGCGCGCGTTTCGTGCTCGATTCCTTTCGGGTTTGTTTCACTTGTGCATTATACCTCTAATGCACTTCCATTCATACTATTGTTATTCACTCTTAATAGTCTAGAAATTATTTCTAAAATCCTCCAATTATTCGCGCGCGCGAAAACGCGAATTTCCAACTTGTGCGCGATAAAGTGAAATTTCTAAAAAATTCTTATAACGATAGTATAACCAACTATTACTAGGGTATTTAATCATAAAAATACCTATTTTAAAATTAACGCATGAGTTCTCAAATCTTCAGGGTCACTGTGCTCTCAAATCAAATATTGCCTCCAACGCGTATTCATGAAATCTCGCTAAACAAGCTTCCAAAATTTAAATTTATTAACGGGACATTTTAAAAATGTATGCAAGTCGTAGTTCCATGTAAATGGTTCTAAAAGGGTTGAAATAAATTATACGGATAAAACGGGTGAATAAATATTTAAATAAGCCAGTAAAATAAGATAAAATAAGTAAATTTTTAGGTCCTCACAAACTCAAATACCCTAAACAACCTAACTTCAATTCAACCAAGAATCACCACCCAAGTTCCAAGTTCACTTGCTTGAATTTCACGAAATACAACGGACAGCATTTCCTTTGTATTTTTCTAATTTTCCAGCCATTCAAGACTTTATTTTCTTCTCAAATCAACCCAATTCAAACACCATAAGTAAGCATATCAAGATTGCTCTTCATCTAGGCTAAAATCCATCAAATTGTAACTCATTTCTAACAAGTAACCATCCAATGTCAAAGCTAGAAATTCCTTAACAAAGGTGGAAATTCATCTTTTAAAGTTAAAAGTCACAATCATACTACTAATCACCTCACAAATTCCATATCCAAGTTGCATACCAACATAAAATAGTTGAACAACAGAAAGCAAGGCTAAAATGGCATCTACTAATCTAC
The DNA here is from genome assembly GCA_023065735.1 of Coffea humblotiana. NCBI lineage: Eukaryota > Viridiplantae > Streptophyta > Magnoliopsida > Gentianales > Rubiaceae > Coffea > Coffea humblotiana. The sequence goes on from CM041216.1 coordinate 15,564,079, forward strand.
ACCAAAACTAGAGTATCATCCAATATATTTCAAGATTCAAGGCATCTACTCCATAGTTTACTAAAATAAGAAAGAAAAAGGAAGTTTTAGACCTATACCTTCCAAAACACTTGAAGAAAGTGAAGAACCAAGCTATTTCTCCTATGAAATCCACCACTTCAAACTTCTTAAGTACCAAGGGACTAGTTTAATTGGTTTAGATTTTGAGATCTCAACTCACACAAGGCAAACTCAAGATGAAATTGGAAGTTCTCCTCTCTTGTTTTTCTCTCCCAAGTTTCAGCCACCATGAAGGAAAAATGGAAGAAATGTAGCCAAAATGAAAGATAAGAAGGAAGGAATTTGCCTTGGTCAACTCTTCTTTGATTGCCAACACTTGGCACATCAAGATTCCTTTCTTTTCTTTTCTTTTTCTTCCTTTTCTTTGGTCGAAGATTTCAGCTAGTTTACGGTTTAATTTAGGGCTGATTAGATGAAATAAAAACAAGAAGATTAGGGTAAGAAAGTAGTGGTCAAGTTGTGTACTCAATCGGTAACAAACGGCGCACGTCGGTTCAAGCGTATTTTCCTTAACTCCCTTGTACTTTTGTTTTAACTTATATTTTACTAACTTATTATTAGCACTTCTAATCACACCCTTCCTCTTATCCACCAAATTTAGTATACACACCTCACCAAATGATCACATTACCAAAATGCACCAAAAATCCATTCCTTTAGAAAAATCATAACTTGAGTTATAAATATCAAAAATTCATACAACTTGACCTATTAAAAACTAAATTTCAAATACTAATAATCTTTAGAAGACACCTCAAAGATATTCAGTTCATAAGTTGATCCAAATTGAGCCATAAACTACTACAACATTCCTATTTTTAATTTTGCAGGGCAGAATTTTTAGTCAACTTTGCCAATTTTCTAGAATTTATAGACATTGAATCAAATTCTGAATTTTATACTGTAGGAAGTCTTATGGGTCTAGTTTCAAATGCAACAAACGGAACCCAATTCCGACTTTTCTATACGAAATTATAGCCAATTTCCCAAAACTGTGCAGAACCTCCTGCAAAAATTCCAGATTTTCTAACAACTTGAGAAAATGAAACTTTTATTAACAAAATTCACTCGCTTGGCTCAAATTCAACCATTAAAACAACCAAGAATCTAAGACAAATATATTCAAATAAGAGTTATAAAGACAAGTAAAATTTCGGGGTCTCACACTCTCTCTTCCTTAAAAGAATTTCATCCTCGAAATTCTAACCTTTTCTCGCACAAAATTTAATGTTACAAGATTTTCCTCCAATTTCTAAGTGGCTTTCTCTTACCCATAGTACTACCACAAACTTACCTAGAGTGAAAATTTTACCACGTAATAACTAAGCTAATATGCTAAAGAAATTTAACAAAGATATTAAAATGTGTAGGGTAATATAGGCTTAAGAACCCAATGAAAAGAGAAAGCGATAACTACGAAACTTGGTTACTACATCTGGTAGATTTTGAAATCAAACACAGTACACTGGCAATATGCTATCTTCTTTAATCGAATTGCCTTCCTTTATTATTAACCAAAAAAAAAATCTTGTTCAAATCCAAGAACAAGGTACAGAAATTGAATTGCGAATAGGGATTTAACTCCAAATAAACACAGATGTTTAATATCACTAATCAAAACATCAGGCACCATGTTCACTATTTCTAATAGAGATATAATTTATATATAAATTTTTCACTATACATAGTCTAATAAATACTGCCATTTCAAGTAAAACATCGCTAATTGCTAATCTTAATAGCTTCACCCTCATGAAATTCATTTATCTTGGGCAGTTCTTCACTTGATATCCAAGTTGGCCGCATTTGAAACATGCACCAGTTTTTAAATAGCATAATCCAGTATGAATTTTGTTACAGGTTTCACACTTAGCAGCCATGCATCTCTTCTTGAAGTGTCCATTCTTTGTTTTCTCCTTCTCTTTAGACTTCATAGCGAGTTCATCTTCACTAATCATTTTACGTTTCCCTCTAGTATCGTGGGAACTTCCTTTACCTCTTTCAACTTGATTACTAGGAAGGTCTTGAGATACTACTTGACTAGGCGGATGCACCAATTCAAATTTATTCCACACCATGTTTAGGATCCCTTTATATTTCTTTTCCAATTCCACGTTCTTATGTAGCAACCCAATTTTCTCCGCATACTCTTGTTTCCAGCGTCCTTCCCAGTAGTCAGCCAATTTCTTTTGGAATTCTACCTCTATTCGAAGGATATCTATTTCCTTATACATATCCTCCAAATTTGTCATATCACCGATTCCCTTAAGATCAAATGATAGCCTGACAGGAAAATCAAAGGATCAGAATGAATAACTAATCACAATTGAAAACTCTAGCCATATTACTTTTTCATTCTTTGGCTTGCAAGTCACCCAAGAAAGATGAATCTTAACTATAACCTACTGAGGTAAATATGAAATCCCATATATAATCCAAAACTTAAATAGGAATCAAAGTCAAGTTCCTATGCAGTGTCGTAGAAGGGTAGAAAATAGAAAAGATAGTCAAGCAAGAGTTAAAACGAATTCAAAAGAAATACATGTGTAACTGTACTCAAATCGCAACAAAATCATAGAAACATGAAACAAAGATACACAGGTATGGAAAAAATGAAACGAGCTATAATACTAGCGCCTTAACGTTCGTAACGATCACAAAACTAGCTATCATCTATAGAAAGCCTAACCTGACATACACGAAACTAGTCCATGACGACATTCATTGATCCACTCTCTTTAATCAGTTCAATCTCAAGTCCAATACTAGAATCTTGCACGTCTTGACTTTTACCATCCAAATTATCTCAAGTTCAATCAAGATATTGATCCTTATGCAAGTGCTCTCCACTTTTGGTACTCGGGTATAAGAATCCGAAACTAGGAGAATTCATATCTCAGGCCGTACGCTCCCAAGTGCAAATATCCAAGTTTAAGATTCCTACCTGACATACATATCTAACTTTCTCGAGTATCATGATAAAGGTTTTACGCCTATAACTTTCATGATTCACAACTCACGCTCATGAAGAGCACTTAGTCCTTTATACTTATTCATATAATTGGGATCATATTACCATTTATCCCAAACTCACCCCGCGCAGAGACCACGCGAAACAGCTCTATATCACCTGTGACACCCGTGCCTCTCCCTAGGGGGTACCCTAGGGTTTAGCAAATCGCCTGTCCAACTCTCGCCAGGACTCACTCATACAACTTCAAAAGTAAATGAAACAGCAATTCCCAAACTTAGGATGTACATTTATACCCAATTCTATCTCAAACATTCATACATTTCCCAATATAACAAAAGATTCAAGTTCTAGATAACTTTCAACCCTAATCAAGCACTAGTGCAATTACAATCACAAAAGTCAAAATCAGATGGCACCAGCATGTACCAGCCTCACGCCTATGCTCGTATCACCTGTAAGGAAAACAAAACTAATAAGATGAGTCAAAACTCAGTGAGATTCCAAAACATCATGCAAACCCAAGTAGCGAGTTGACCATTGTATAAAATTTGAAATATCAAAGTAGCGAGTATAAGAGTTCATAAAAATGATCAATAACACTTCAACTAGCAAATTATTAGATATCCAACATTTCCAGATAAAAGGATACAGTTTACTCTCGGGAGCAGGTTCCGTGACCACTTGTTCAAAATCTGTTGACACTCCGTCAACTATAGAATCATAACAAGTCCAGTAGAGCACCACTTAACTCCAATCTCCGTCCACCATTCAAACCCCCTGCCGGGCCCGAACTCCAAGATAAACAGTGGTGGTAATACTCGAGCATATCAATTAGTCGAGAAGATAACACTTCACACGACAAAACAGGAGACCCATGGTTCGTCATCTAATCGACCAAGCCCTTATCGGCTCGAGTCGAATAACTAACCAGTGGGGTTTGGGTTCTCATGCAGTCAGTATAGTCGATGCGATAACATCTCCAATCGATTTAATCAAGATAAAAGTATAGAGACGGAATGAGAGGCACCTCCCATTCGGATTGAGTGTAGTACATGCTACCGCTCAACACTTACAAGTCAAGCATAAGTACAAACACAAGTACAGGTCAATCAAGTTCAAACAAGTACAAGATCATTCAAGAGGGAGAAGACGAGTGCGAATAAGGGCACACTCGCCTAGCCCTGACCAAGTCACAAATAATGCCTAGCATGTCACATTTCCAAACATTTCAAACATTTCAATTCAATATACAGGCCACATGCAAATAAAATTACTTGTGCACGCATGAATGAGATATCAAGTGTTTAGTTGAGTTAGATCAAGTGCAATAAAGTACACACTTGCCTATGAAATATCAAATCAGGTGTTTAGTAAATTTCTAGCAACAATGAGCAGGGAACATGCAGTTGGAACACTCACCAATGACTTATTGCTTTGAAAAACCACGCTCAGGTTCAACTTCCTGGTTGGAGTCCAAATCTGCGATAAAATACCATTTAACGGTTTAAAATCAATTAGGGTTCAAAATATAGGAGTTTCGCTTAAAGAAAATCAAGTAAATGAAACTCGTTTAAGTAGTATTCATTTTACTTATCGAACCCTAGAAAATTCATGCTCGTTCTTTTGGTTTTGATAAAGAAACGATTGAAACTTTTAAGTTTGTAACTTGGTATAAGAAACGAGAAAATCTTGTTTAAAGCGGTCGCTACTTTCTCTTTATAAAATATATAAGTTTTGGCAAAAATTTCAGCTTATACATCCATACTAAGGGAAACTCAAATACCCTAAACAACATAAGTTCAATTCAATCAAGAATCACCACTCAAGTTCCAAGTTCACTTGTTTGAACTTCACGAAATAAAACGGACAGCATTTCCTTTGTATTTTCCTAATTTTCCAGCCATTCAAGGTTTTATTTTCTTCTCAAATCAACCCAATTCAAACACCATAAGTAAGCATATCAAGATAGCTCTTCATCAAGGCTAAAACCCATCGAATTGTAGCTCATTTCTAACAAGTAACCATCCAATATCAAAGCTAGAAATTCATCTTTTAAAGCTGCTACTAATCACCTCACAAATTCCATATCCAAGCTGCATACCAACATGAGATAGTTGAACAACATAAAGCAAGGCTAAAATGGCAAAACCCTACCTGAAAATCCACTAATCTACACCAAAACTAGAATATCATCCAATATATTTCAAGATCAAGACATCTATTCCATAGTTTACTAAAATAAGAAAGAAAAAGGAAGTTTTAGACCTATACCTTCCAAAACACTTGAAAAAAGTGAAGAACTAAGCTATTTCTCCTAAGAAATCCACCACTTCAAGTTTCTTAAGCACCAAGGAACTAGTTTAATCGCTTTAGATTTTGAGATCTCAACTCACACAAGGCAAACTCAAGATGAAGTTGGAAGTTCTCCTCTCTTGTTTGTCTCTCCCAAGTTTCAGCCACCATGAAAGAAAAATGGAAGAAATGTAGCCAAAATAAAAGATAAAAAGGAAGGAATTTGCCTTGGTAAACTCTTCTTTGATTGCCAACACTTGGCACATCAAGATTGCTTTATTTTCTTTTTTTTTCTTCCTTTTCTTTGGTCCAAGATTTCAGCTAGTTTAGGGTTTAATTTAGGCTGATTAGATGAAATAAAAACAAGAATATTAGGGTAAGAAAGCAGTGGTTAAGTGGTGTACTCAATCGGTAACAAATAGCGCACATCGGTTCAAGACTATTTTCCTTAACTCCCTTGCACTTTTGTTTTAACTTATATTTCACTAACTTATTATTAGCACTTCTAATCACACCCTTCCTCTTATTTAATACCCGCTCTTATCCAGCAAATTTAGTACACACACCTCACCAAATGATCACGTTACTAAAACGGACAGCATTTCCTTTGTATTTTCCTAATTTTCCAGCCATTCAAGGTTTTATTTTCTTCTCAAATCAACCCAATTCAAACACCATAAGTAAGCATATCAAGATAGCTCTTCATCAAGGCTAAAACCCATCGAATTGTAGCTCATTTCTAACAAGTAACCATCCAATATCAAAGCTAGAAATTCATCTTTTAAAGCTGCTACTAATCACCTCACAAATTCCATATCCAAGCTGCATACCAACATGAGATAGTTGAACAACATAAAGCAAGGCTAAAATGGCAAAACCCTACCTGAAAATCCACTAATCTACACCAAAACTAGAATATCATCCAATATATTTCAAGATCAAGACATCTATTCCATAGTTTGCTAAAATAAGAAAGAAAAAGGAAGTTTTAGACCTATACCTTCCAAAACACTTGAAAAAAGTGAAGAACTAAGCTATTTCTCCTAAGAAATCCACCACTTCAAGTTTCTTAAGCACCAAGGAACTAGTTTAATCGCTTTAGATTTTGAGATCTCAACTCACACAAGGCAAACTCAAGATGAAGTTGGAAGTTCTCCTCTCTTGTTTGTCTCTCCCAAGTTTCAGCCACCATGAAAGAAAAATGGAAGAAATGTAGCCAAAATAAAAGATAAAAAGGAAGGAATTTGCCTTGGTCAACTCTTCTTTGATTGCCAACACTTGGCACATCAAGATTGCTTTATTTTCTTTTTTTTTCTTCCTTTTCTTTGGTCCAAGATTTCAGCTAGTTTAGGGTTTAATTTAGGCTGATTAGATGAAATAAAAACAAGAATATTAGGGTAAGAAAGCAGTGGTTAAGTGGTGTACTCAATCGGTAACAAATAGCGCACATCGGTTCAAGACTATTTTCCTTAACTCCCTTGCACTTTTGTTTTAACTTATATTTCACTAACTTATTATTAGCACTTCTAATCACACCCTTCCTCTTATTTAATACCCGCTCTTATCCACCAAATTTAGTACACACACCTCACCAAATGATCACGTTACCAAAATGCACCAAAAACCCTAGCATGCACTATTCCTTTAGAAAATCATAACTTTAGTTATAATTATCAAAAATTCATACAACTTGGACTGTTAAAAACTAGACTTCAAATACTAGTAATCTTTAGAAAACATCTCAAAGAGATTCAGTTCATAAGTTGGTCCAAATTGAGTCATAAGCTACTACAACATTCTTATTTTTACTTGTGTAGGGCAGAATTTTCAGTCAATTTTGCCAATTTTCTGGAATTTATAGACATTGAATCAAATTCTGAATTTTATACCATTGGAAGCCCTATGGGTCTAGTTTCAAATGCAACAAACGGAACGCAATTCCGACTTTCCTATACGAAGTTATAGCCAATTTCCCAAAGCTGCGCAGAATCTCCTGCGAAAATTCTAGATTTTCTAACAACTTGAGAAAATGAAACTTTTCTTAACAAAATTTACTCCCATGGCTCAAATTCAACCATTAAAACAACCAAAAATCTAAGACAAATAAGTTCAAATACGTGCTGTAAAGACAAGTAAAATTTCGGAGTCTCACAATAAGGGTTTATCTTAGATTTAGCATGGTGACATGTCACACACCTTTCAATTTGTCGCTCAACATCCCTTCTCATTTTTTATCAATAAAAATGTTCTTGGACAACCATCAACGTTTTAACAATGCCAAAATATCCCATAAATCCTCCTCCATGTGCTTCACGAACCAAAAAAGTGCGCATTGAGCTCATCGGAATGCACAACTTGTCCTTATAGTACAAGAACCCCTGTGAGATGAAATAATGCTCATAGGTGTGCCGTGGCAAAGAAATGAAGATCTCGCCAAAATCTTATTCTGTTGCATAAAGATCTTTAATAAATTCAAAACCTAACAACTTAGATTCTAATGTAGTAATAAGAGTGTACCTACTAGAAAGTGCATCAACTACTACATTAGACTAACTTGTCTTGTACTTTATCACAAATGCGAAACTATATATAAAGGCTATCCGTCTTGCATGATGCTCGCTCAACTTATTTTGAGACTTGATATGCTTTAATGATTCATGGACAGTGTGCAAGACGAATTCTCGTGGTGGAAGGTAATGTTGCCAAGTTTGAAGTGTTTGAACCAAAGCCAATAGTTCTTTATCATAAGTTGAATAGTTCAATGAAGTTCCATTCAACTTTTCACGAAAATAGGGGACTGGTCGCCCTTTTGGAGTAGAATAGCTCCAATACCTATACCAGAAGCATCACACCCAACTTCAAATGCTTTATCAAAGTTAGGTAAGCTAAGCACAAGTGTGCGTGTGAGCTTATGTTTAAGTAATTAGAAGGACTTAGCTTGTTCTTCTCCCCAATGAAATGGCACATTCTTCTTGACAATGGAGGTAAGTGGTGCAGCAATTGTGCTAAATTCCTTAACGAAGCATCGATAGAAGCTTGCCAAGTCATGGATGTAACACCCTCACTTTTCCCTAAGGCGAACCAAAGGGTATCCGCGGGACGCCTACCCAACTCTCGCCATGACTCAAGACAAATCGATTCAAGCTTAACGATACATAACAATTAATACAAGTCAAATAAAGAAAAGTCACTTCCATAACGAATATCCAAATCTTACACTACAAGTTCGAAGTACATCAATTTTTCAAATCTTACATCAGGTTCTCAAAAGATACATCAAGTCCCAAAATATAGCCATTAAAAGTCAACTAAAAATTTACAGCCAAGACTTCCAATCAAAACATAACCTAGTCGGCTTTTCATAATCTTCCAATCCACCTGTTAAGAAAAACAAATCTACGGGGTGAGCAATTGCTCGTGAGGCCAAAAAACACACATGCAAGCACGTTGTTCAAGTAACAATCCCATTTAATAAGTAAAACAGTAATATTCAAGTAAATAACAATTCGGGTGAGAAAGTGTAAATAGAAACAATTCAAGGATATAAGAGTTCTTAGGAGCTATTTTCCACTTGCACGATCCAGAACCTCCACGAGTTGACACTCCGTCAATCGGGTAAGTTATAATCCGTAGAACTTCACTTACTCGTTCCCCGATCACCATTACATAACCCTGTACCGAGCCCGCCTGTCTTTTATGTGAGGCGATACTATTCAAGTATGCCAAGCGAGATCTCCCCATTAGATCAAGCTTATACACGTTTCTCATGACTCACCAAGCTTCTCGACCGTACCCATGCCGGCTCGAGTTGTAAGGTTGGCCGATGAGATTTGGGCGTCCCCCACTAGTATCACTAGGAGTCGAGGAGATTCACTCCAATCGACTTATGTAGCCATAGCATAAATAATCATTGTAAACACTTCACTTAATTCACTTATCAAGTCATTTCAAGTAATTCAAGTATACTTCACGTAAATATTCACTTCAAATATTTCATGTCAAGTAATTCAGGTATGCTTCACTTTAATGAGAACGAATGCGGTTAAGTACACACTCGACTCAGCATTTTCAAAATACTCAATTACCAATAACAATTAAATACATAACACGTTTTTACACACTTGACACTCACCTAGACAAAAGGAGAGTGTGTTGCACAGATCAAGTACTTAAACGTCCCCTGTGAGATCCTCTTGAACACCTGAGCAAAAAATAGTTAACTATCACTTATAAATACTCTCTTATCAAGAGAGAAATTGTACCCTTGAACACTCTAAGAAAATATCACGAAATAGAGCTTTACTTGCTCAAAATTCAAGATTCGAAGTTGGTGTTTAACAACACAAGAAAAAACTGATTTACTTCATGGAAACAAGTCCAAAATGGTCAACTAGTATTGAAGGATAGGGAAGAGTCTTCAAAACTCAATTCCCGTCAAGTTTGGAAATTTCAGATTTGAGGTGCATTCTTTGAAAAATCATATCTCACTCTTCGTAAGTCCAGAATTGGAAAAATTGGTACCGTTGGAAACTACTTCCAAAGTACTAAAAGTTCCTAGAATACACTTTTCCATGATTCAAAACAGAAGACACTCAAATTTTGGCTTCAACTTGCTGATTTGGACTCCCAAGACAGATTCGGGGTGGTTTTTGGCAAACTTTGGAAATTCGGTAAAATTCACAGAATGTGAACTAGCCTCTCAAAACTTAAAACTCAATTAAAGTTATAATCAAAGTTTAAAACACAACAAACGGAACAAGAATCGGAGTTTTGAGCGCCAAGATATAGCAGCTCAAATTTGGTTCAAAATGAAGACCATTGGGAAATTTTCCAAATTTGAAACACAAACATTGGGACTTCAGTTGGGCATCGAAATGGACTTGGAATGGCACCAAATTTGGTATGATTACACTACCATATAAGGGCTACTCCTCTGTCAACTTTCATACAACAATTTTGTACGGTAAGTTAGTTAACAAGACTACTAAAGTTCCAGGAATTTCCAAGACAATTCTGCCTTAGGCTTCCGTTTTCTTTTTTTTCGAACCTTTGGTCAATGAAATCATCTCAAACATGGTTCATTTATGAAGAAAAAGTCTAAGAAACATTCAACATACATTTGGTAGGTGATTAACACCAAAAGTTTCAAAATAACAAGTCCCAACGGCTAGCCCAAAACTAGGGTTTTCTATCACTGATGCAGTTCTGTAATTCAGCCACACCTCACTCAATTCAACTTAGAATTAAGCATGGTTGGTGGCGTTGGAAACTAAATTCATAAGGCTACAATTCATCAGAAGAAATAATTTTGAAATTTAGTCCATAGCTAGCTCAAATTCAAGCAACAAGTCCCAGCACCTCATTGACTCTCTAGCAGAGCAACAAAACAGAACAGGTAACTTTGAAGAACTGATACGGCTCACTCAAGTCGAATCGGGGGATGTATTTTATACTGTTAGAAAACTGAAAGTGTCTAGTTTCAAATGCCACAAATGGCACTTGATTTTGACGTCGGAGGAAAGAGTTACGATCATTTAAAATTCGCTGCCAGAGTACCTCTGTACACGTTTTCCAGGTTTGAACATGTTTCGAAAATGCAACATTTACCCAACCAAATCAAGTAATTTTTGGTGAAAATTTTCCACACAACCTATGAAACATACCTACACCAAAATCAAGGCAAAATATCACAAAAAAATTGCACCAAGTGCTCTGCAAAAACAGGGCAGAATTCGGCCCTTTCTCATGCAAGTTTTCCTTTGATTTTCTTTCCACTTTTTCAACTTATACCCACTAGTTTAACATTTAATCAACATAAATAACATCCAAAATCATTATATAAGTTCAACATGTCCATTGTGGGATTTCATAGAGCCCATTCAAGTGATTCTCAACCAACCAAAGTTACCTACATGAAACTACAAGCTTCCAAGTCCAATCTAACTCACAAAAATCAAGTTGCAAAGGTTGGATGGTTTACTACCTCTTGGGTGTTGAAATATAGAAATTTCGGTCACCTAGAAGCTCCAAGAAACCGTGTAAATGATGCTCTTTTCCTTGCCCAAGTGAAGCTCCAAGTGGTTTTGAATTTGTGTGACAAAATTTGAAGTGGAAAGGTCCAAGATTTGAGTGAAATGAGATGAAGTTTTTGGTTCCTCTTCTTCCTCCAAGTTTCGGCCAGCAAGAAAGTGTGAGAGAGAGTGAATATGGCTGGTGATCAAGCTTCCCTTGGAAGCTTGGTAGTTGGTTCAAATTTTTGCACAAAAGTCAACTCTCAATAGTAGTCGTACACGCGCATTTCGTGCCTGATTCCTCTTGGGTTTGTTTCACTTGTGCACTAAACCTTTAATACGCTTCCTTTAATACTATTATTATTCACTCTTAGTAGTCTAACAATAATTTTCTAAAGTCCTTCAATTAGTCGCGCGCGCGAAAACGTGAACTTCCGACTTATGCGCGATAAAGTGCAATTTCTATGAAATTCTTGTAACGATAGTATAACGAACTAATACTAGGGTATTTAATCATAAAAATACCTATTTTAAGACTAACACATGAGTTCTCAAATCTCCAAGGTCACTATACTCTCAAATCGACTATTGCCTCCAAACGCGTATTCACTAAATCTCACTAAACGGGCTTCCAAAAATTAAATTTACTAACGGGACATTTTAAAAATATGTGCAAGTCATAGTTCCATGAAAAGGTTCTAAAAAGGTTAAAATAAATTATTCAAAGAAAATGGGCAATTAATTATTTAAATAAACCGATAAATAAGTGAATAAATCGATAAAATAAATAAATAAGATAAAATAAATTACGAGTCCTCACAATGGAAAATTCTTACCTTACTCACAGTAGTAGGAACCGGCCACTTCATTTACAACCTTTACTTTGGCTTGATCAACTTGTATTCCCTGGTCATTCACAACATATCCTAAAAACACAAGTTGATTAGTAAAAATAGTGCACTTTTTAAGATTAGCGTAGAGCTTTTCCTTTTGAAGTACATTTAAGATAGATTGCGAATGTTGGACATGTTCCTCTAAACTCTTACTATAGATCAAGATATCGTCAAAATAGACTATCACAAATTTACCAATGAATGGACGCAAGACATGGTTCATGAGTCTCATGAAGGTACTAGGTGCATTAGTTAAACCAAATGGCATGACTAACCACTCATACAATCCATACTTTGTTTTAAATGCAGTTTTCCATTCATCATCTTCTTTCATGCAAATTTGATGGTAAACACTTTTTAAGTCAATCTTAGTAAAAATTATAGCACCATATAGTTCATCAAGCATGTCATCAAGTCGAGGTATAGGATGGTGGTACTTTACCATTATGTTATTAATTGCACTACAATCAGTGCACATCCTCCATCCTCCATCTTTTTTAGGCACAAGTAGAACTGGTACCGCACACGGACCTAAACTCTTTTGAACCCAACCTTTACCTAGCAGCTCCTCAATTTGCCTTTGTTGCTCCTCTGTTTCCTTAGGATTAGTCCTATATGATGCCTTATTAGATAATGAAGCTCCAGAAACGAAATCAATTTGATATTCAATTCCTCTTAAAGGTGGCAATCCACTAGGCATTTCCTTAGGAAAAATGTCTTGATACTCTTGCAAAAGATTAGTAACAACACTAGGCAAGGAAGCATCAAAAATTCATTAGTGATCAATATGTCTTTGTAGACCAAAACAAGCAGAAGCTGGTTAGAAAATAAAACTTTTCTCACATCTTTAGCTCTTGCAAGCATGCTAGTTTTCTTTCTTTTTTAAGCTCAAGGGCCGAATTTTCATTTCCCTTTTTATCTTGATTTTTCTTGGCCAAATGGACTCCCTTTCCTTCGAATTTTTCTTTTTATTATCAGCATACATGTCATACTCTTTTTGCAAACTACCTTGGTCCTCATGCACTTGTTGAGGTGTAAGTGGTGCAAGTGTTATCTTTTTACTATTATGCATGAAAGAGTATTTATTCAAAAATCCATAAAAAATGACTCTTTTTATCAAATTGCCAAGGATGACCCAAAATAATATATGTAGTTTGCATTGGTACTACATCACACATAACTTTGTCATCATAACAACCAATGTGAAAAGAAACTAAAACTTGCTTAAGAACACATACCTCTCCACTGTTGTTCAACCATCAAAGCTTGTAAGGTCGGGATTGTTCACTAGTTGGCAAGTTGAGTCTCTCCACCATCAATGCACTAGGAACGTTAGTGCCACTCCCTAGATCAATGGACTTTGTTATTCACATGGTATCTTGAGTAAAAGATATTCTCTTGTTGAAGCTCCTCCCTACTAGCTTGAGTAGCTAGTGCCCTTCTCACCACCAATCCAACTTTGTCACTAGTTGGTATTTCTTCCAATTCCTCAACTAATTGAGGCATGTCGGTGCAGTTCCTCCTCCTCATCATCAGTGATAATATCTCCATTAGAAGCATGATCATGGCTCTTTGATTTGGACATTGACTTGCAATATAACCAACTCCTTGGCATCTCCAAACTTAGTGTCTCGATTCCTAGCTTTTGAAGTTTCATTTGTTGGTTTTGAAACCCCTCGAATCGGACTTAGAAGCATTTGGTCGAGGGTTAGAGGATACTTCTTGCTTTGGCCTTAGAGTTGTTGCATTACTAGCGAGCTTATCATCCCTCCAAAGTTGGAAATTTCATGATACGGTCCTCGATCAACACATTTCGAGACACGTAGCACGTTTGCCCAAGGATCTAGCGAGGTTGTCCAACGCTTGGATTGCGGAGCCTAAAACCAAAACGGACGACACGATTTGATTAAAGGCGGTAGAACGACGACTCCAAATTGAGGTGAATACTCAAGTGGATAGGTCGGTAGAACAATCAAGGGTAAGCGCAAGATTGCTCAATAACCCTTGCCAAAGCAAGTAAAGGAACAAGTTGCTCTTAACAATTGAAGAGAATCTAAAATCAGAATTTTATTATGAAAATTGCGTAACCCCTTTGACCGTACAAAGTGAGCCTTTATATAGGCTAAGGGACTAGGTCAAGGGACTAATGAAACCCTAATAAAGCAAACAAGGGGGTCGGCCACTCCATGGACAAGATGGGCCGGCCCATGACCTAATTTAATAAGCTAATCCAACTCTAACAAGATGAAAACCTGGGACTAAGGCCTAGGGCCTAATCGACCAACCCACTTGGAGGCCCACTTGATTCTTCATGGGCTTGGATCATTGTGTAGATGACTTGAGTATCCCCTTCCAAGCCTTCAATGTCTCTATGGACTCCTTGTTGGTCTTGCACACTTCGCACTAGGGCTTGGAGTGACTCCTTGAAGCGTTTGGCCCGTGCACGTGTGACTGGGCCAAATGGTACTCGAACTGGGTCATTACTTGGGATAAGGTCCGTGCATGGGCCCGAATGGTACTCGAACTGGGTCATTACTTGGGTTAAGGTACGTGCACACATCAGTCCCCTCCACTTGAGAAGGATTTGTCCTCAAATCTGGATCCTCCCAGTCAAGGAATGGACTCAAATCCGCGACATTGAAAGTCGTGCTAACATTGCACTCCCACAGGCAACCTAAATTTGTAAGCATTGTTGTTGACACAATGGAGCACTCGGAACGGGAAACAAATTGCAGCCACTCTTCATTTGACTCAATAATTTGGAGGATGATTTTTATGTTTGCATCATTCCCC
Organism: Coffea humblotiana; assembly: GCA_023065735.1. NCBI lineage: Eukaryota > Viridiplantae > Streptophyta > Magnoliopsida > Gentianales > Rubiaceae > Coffea > Coffea humblotiana. The sequence goes on from CM041216.1 coordinate 15,579,102, forward strand.
TCCTCTTGAAAGCGATTTGGCCACAAATCGACGGTACGCTTAGCGGAGAACCACGTTGGAAAGAAATGAAGGGTCACAAGCCAAGTTAAATGTCGTTTGGCCAGCCTCAAGGGGCTCTCAAACAAGGACATTCGCCAAGGTAGGAAAGAACGTGTATAAGGCTTACGAAAATTCCAGGTTGCAACCCAAAACTCTCTAATTAGCCTTCGAGCATGGACTGGCATGATGTTACCTACACAATAAATCACATAGTGAGTAGTCATAGGTATAAAATTATGCAATAGCTTACCAGTCATGTGCACAAGATAAGGATCTTCATAATGATGCCCATTGAAGTTAGAGAAATCCTGAATTTGGTTGTTCAAGGGGGTATGAGTCTTCCCTGGTTGTCGCTGATTTGGCACGACTTGCCTATCTGGAGGTGGAACATTGAACCAATCGGATTGCACTTCCTTAGAAGCTCGAACCAACGAGGTAAGACCAACATTCGGATCTTGATTGACACCTTTGTGGGCATCACCCGGCATAAGTCGCAACAGTGAAGTGAAACTCACTCCATACGAATTGCATGAATTTGCACAAGTTGGAGTTGGTAAAGTAACCTTGTGGTGACCAGCTTTTGGACATGTGAGGAAGCACGAACGTGCACCACTTTTATCAGGAATAAGCACGAAATCGGGTTGCAAGTCTTTAATCATAGTTGGGAGATTTTGGACAGCGTTACAACCTACGAGCACAAAATAACCTTCAACTTAAAACAATTCAGAAATAGGGTAAAGAACTAATGGGACATTATTAGTTAGATAGTAAGAAGGTGTAGAACAAGATTTAAATGAGAAAACTCCCTTTGACACTTCAATATTCCTTCCACCAAATTGATTCAACTCGAGATTCCAGTGCTAGTCCTTTACACTTCTCATCAACACCTACATAAGAGCAACAAGAGTTAGTGCTAGTAACATGCTCAAAATAAGGCAAAGGCGATGAATGAACCATAGGTAGAGAACAAGAAGTAGAATCTGGAATTTCCCTTTTAAGATGAGATCGAATGAGTCCTCCAATGGCGCGGACAGGTTTGAATGGACATTGTTCCATGAATTGATGCCAAAGAGATTTAGTTCCTAGAAGACAAACTCCATGGAAACTCGCAAAGTGTCCAAGTGACTTGGGAATGGAACATGTCATAACAACTCTACTTGACTTTGTTTAATCTGCACAAAAGAAGAGGTACTAAACAAAACACATGTTAGCTTGTTAGCAAACAAAACGTCCACCCTTTCAACTTTTGTCAACATGGCCAACTCCTTCTCTTTACTCGTCAATAAGGCCAAATTATTCTTGCCTTGTCCCACTCCATTCTTCTTGGACCATTGTTCATTCATTGCACTTGAGTTTGGATTTTCATTGTCTAGCTCATGTTGATGGCTCGGCTGCAACTCATTCATATATGGCTCTTCAATCAACGAGGGACTAGGGTGAATTTTTCCTTTATTACCACCGGTTGACACATGATTAAGTTGCTCCAAGTAGGAATCCAGCACTTGGCTAAGTCTTTCCATCATAGAATCAATCAATGCTTTATGTCCGACTACGGAATTCATCCTTTGTTTCACGAAGCTTTGACTCAAATTCGAAAATTCTCAAACTCCTTCTCTCGATTGTCAAGACACTTGTTAGATGAATCTCGTTTGCTTGAGATTGACCTCAATTTAGATGCTCTGGCGCAAACTTCTTTGCTCCTTCTCATACTCATCACAATCTCGTTTATACCTTTCATATACACGCGAAGGACGGTAATGTTCCATCTCCCTCTCGGAGTGAACGAAACTCATGTTTGTGAACTAGATTGCATGGAACTAGAGTACTTGGGGAGTAGTCCCGCTTGGAACCCCTCCTCTTGAAAGGTTCATCCTCCAAGAATTCCTGATTGTAATGAGCAAGATGCAACTCCATGGGGCATGATTATGTGACCTGCCAAAATGGTTAGCAAAGAAAAAAGAGATTTCTCACGACACACAAGCTCACGTGTATGTGCTCGTCACTCGTGTATTACTCAAAGCACTCAAAATAAAGCTTACCAAAATTCCTTACTTTGCTGGTTTGAGTAGTTGGGAAATGCCGCGCAAAATTCAAAAATTGTCACCAAACTATCCACAAAAGTAATCAAGAAGCAAAACGCAATGCTGGTGCAAAAAGGAAACAAGAATGGACGGTTTTTGGAAGCTTTCTAGACTCGTACAGAAATGGAAGGTGAAACGAAATCAACGAAACCCTAACTTCCTAAAATGTAGGAGTGTGTTCCTAAAATGTAGGAAGGTGTTCCTAAAATGTAGGAAGGTGTTCCGAAAATGTAGGAGGGTGCCCAAGTGAAGACAAAAGAGTTATCCCAAGTGCTTTACTTAGTTTCCTAATTGATTTTGGAAAACAAGTTAGTTTTGGAAACCCTTTTAGAAAAACCTTTTGTTGAAACAACTTTTAATAACTTCCAAATTCTATTTCCAAGTAGTATGGCGCAAATCAGAATTTTCCCTACACAATTCGGTTGCTATTTTTTTTTCCTCTTGGTTTTCTTGGCCAACCGATTCTTCTTTTCCTCTCTTTTTTTTCGGATGAACAGTACTTCTACAGTACGATGAACAGTACCAACGTGAACAGTACCCCCGAATTTTTTATTTTTATTTTTTTTACTGTAACGAACAAAACACAACACAAGCTTGGCCGAATGGAATAATATTCCAGATTTGTTTTGGCTAATGAAACACACAAGAAACCTTCAAGATCCTTAAGATCCTTCAAGAACTCCCAAGCAAGTTATCAAGACTTCAAGAACTTCAAGATTGTGGTCAAGAAACTCAATATTCTTGTAGGTTCTCTTCAAGATTCATAAAATACCAACCAAGTTAACCACAAATCAGATTTGGAAAACAAGTAAAACAACTTGGAAGACTCAAAGAAAGCTTGGACAGATTTGCGCAAAGAAAAAAACCCTAGCGCACAAGAACCCTAGCCGCAAACGAAACCCTAGCCGTCGCAACTTTTTTTTTCTTGTTTTTAAACCCAAACAACCCAAACTCAAGATTCAAGAACAAAAATTGGACAGAAGACACAAAAAGACAACACCCAAACAGATTTTGTGTTCGGATGAACAGTACCCCGCGGATGAACAGTGACGTGAACAGTACCCCCCCCCCCCCCATGAACAGTGACGGTGAACAGTACCGATGAACAGTGATGTGAACAGTCGATGGACAATGCCTATTCGTTTTTTTTTTTTTTTTTTTGTAAGAAGGCAGCGGACAACAACGAATTCTAGACTACACCAAAAGGAGAAAAAAAAACAAGGATATAACAAAAGATACATCCACCTAAGCTCCGATACCAACTGATACGGTCCTCGATCAACACGTTTTGAGACACGTAGCACGTTTACCCAAGGATCTAGCGAGGTTGTCCAACGCTTGGATTGCGGAGCCTAAAACCAAAACGGACGACACGATTTGATTAAAGGCGGTAAAACGACGACTCCAAATTGAGGTGAATACTCAAGTGGATAGGTCGGTAGAACAATCAAGGGTAAGCGCAAGATTGCTCAATAACCCTTGCCAAAGCAAGTAAAGGAAACAAGTTGCTCTTAACAATTGAAGAGAAACTAAAACCAGAATTTTATTATGAAAATTGCGTAACCCCTTTGACCGTACAAAGTGAGCCTTTATATAGGCTAAGGACTAGGTCAAGGGGCTAATGAAACCCTAATAAAGCAAACAAGGGGGTCGGCCACTCCATGGACAAGATGGGCCGGCCCATGACCTAATTAAATAAGCTAATCCAACTCTAACAAGATGAAAACCTGGGACTAAAGCCTAGGGCCTAATCGACCAACCCACTTGGAGGCCCACTTGATTCTTCATGGACTTGGATCATTGTGTAGATGACTTGAGTATCCCCTTCCAAGCCTTCAATGTCTCTATGGACTCCTTGTTGGTCTTACACACTTCGCACTAGGGCTTGGAGTGACCCCTTGAAGCGCTTGGCCCGTGCACGTGTGACTGGGCCAAATGGTACTCGAACTGGGTCATTACTTGGGCTAATGTCCGTGCATGGGCCCAAATGGTACTCGAACTGGGTCATTACTTGGGTTAAAGTCCGTGCACACATCATTTCACTGATTTGGAGTGAAACTAGGGTATAATTTCTAGTTGTACCCCTCCTTTTGAACCTTCACTCAATTTTGATTGCCTTTTCCACCATGTCGTCTAGCTCGACATAGTATTGCAACTCAAGCTGATCAGCAATTTTGGGTCTCAATCCATTAAGAAAACACGCCATTGTTGCCACTCAATCCTCATTAATATCGGCTCCAAGCATGGAGATTTCCATGTCCTTGTAGTAGTCCTCAACTAAGCGATATCCTTGTGATAAGGATTGAAGCTTTTGGTATAAGTCTCTATTGTAGTGACTTGGTACAAATCGTTTTTTCATGAGACGTTTTAGCTTAGTCCAAGTGGATATAGGTGGTTCACCACACCTCCTTTGACTTGTAAACACTTGATCCCACCATCCTATAGCATAGTCGATGAATTCTACTACAGCCAATCTCAACTTTTGCTCCTCCGTGTAGTCAATGCAATAAAAAACTAGCTCAACTCATCTTTCCCATTCAAGGTATGCATCCGGATCATATTTGCCTTGAAAATGGGGAATTTTCATCTTAATTCCTTTGATTGGCATCACCCACTGGTTTGGTATTCCTCCTCAGTTTTCCTTGTTTCATGGTCGAATTCATCATCCGAGTTAGAATCACTAAACCCAAGCATGGGTCTATCACGGCTTCTCCTACTTCGATCATTTCCTTTGGAGTTACTTTGAGACCTCTCCAACTTGTCAATGCATTCATGCATGGCTTCAAGTTTTTTATCCATGTTGCATCTCAAATCACCCTTTAAACCTTCAGCGAAAAGCTTAAAGTCGAAATCTAGGGAACTTTCTCCTTCGTTAGACATGTTTAATATTAAACCTGCAAAGAAAAGGTTAGTATAAAATAGGAAATTTACCTCACCACTTCCTCATGTGTATCACTCACACTCGTGTAATCTCACCAATCACTTCTCAAGTCGTTTGATTACCTCTCTTGAAGAAATCAGAATTTTCTCAATGAGATTCAATCAAACTCCACTCAAATATCACCCAAAATGTAGTGGATTAATGCTAGAAGTTTGATGGTAAAATGGACTGTCTAAATGACGCAAAAGACACTATGTCTAAGATGGAAAATTTTCCACATTTGTTTGCTAAAGACAACTCAAGAATTTGGAAAGTATTGACTTTGACAATGACTCAATTTTAGAAAACTAGCAGTAGCAATCAAGAATCAAGACTGATTGGATTCTTTTTGGACTCCTTAGACACAATTATAACCTGGAATAAGACTCAAAAAACTCAAATTTACAAGCTGGACAGATTATGGAATTCGACTAATAAGGAACAAAAATTGCAAAAATTTTTTTGGAACCTGGAAACTTCCGACCCAATTGCACCCTTGGCTGGAAATTTGGAAGTTGAATCCAATTGGTTCTTGGATTTATTTTGGAAGATAAAAGTTGCTGATTTTGAAAGTTTTCACTTGTGCAAGCAGCCAGCAAATCCTAATTGTTTAACATGTTGTGACTAGGGTTTGTTAGCAATCCCAAGTTAACTTGGTTTCCCAAATCAGATTTGCTTTCTTGTTTCAATCCAAGAGTGGTCTGACTTTTGTTTCTTTTCTTGTTTCTTTGTTTTTTTCTTCTTCTTCACAACAACTCTTTCTTTTTTTTTTCAATTTCGGATCAAACTCTCAAGGACTAGAATTCAAAGCCGCAACAAGAAACAAGAATCAGCCGCTACTTTGTTCAAGATTTAGGAACTAGGGTTTTGCAAGAAATTCAAGATTTGTGAACTTTTGTTCGGGTTTTCCAAGAAACCCTAAATTGTCACCTAAGAACTTCAAGATTGTCAGGAAAGTGTCCAAGAAATTCAAGTTTCTTATCAAGAAATTTCAAGAATTTCGTATACTTCCAAGAACAAGAACAACCAGCCACGATTTAAACTTCAAGAAACACAAGACCCGCCACAATTTGACAAGAAACCCTAGGCTAAGGTATCGACCAGAATTCTTTTTTTTTTGGACTCTAAACGATTCAAGACTCAAGAAACAAGATATCAAGATGCAAGACAAGACCAAATAGCGATGTTAATAGAATTTATGTCACGGGCTGCAAGGACAAGACGCAATAGCAAAATGCAACAAAGAAAACCCTAGCAACACACAAGATGAAGTATGACCAGATTCAAGACAATATAAGACACGATTTAAAACGCAACAAATTTGGACAGATTTTGGATACAAACAAGGCACGATTTGAAAACACGACAAGGTAAACAAGATGTGGACAGATTTGGGAAAAAAATAAAAAACAAGGAAACTAATGAAGAAAAGACACCAACAAAGATATATTAGATACCGTCAACTAGCTCTGATTACCAAGCTGATACGAATTCGCCCGAGGGTATGAACTCGTATCCCACCAAACCCTGGACCTAGACGAAGAATCCAGTTGATTGCAAAACTCTTGACCCCTATAAACCACAAACCTGTGAACTAAGAAAATTTCTTAACCCACAACTTAAAAATTTAGTGAACCAAAGTTGTTTGTAGAAAAACGCCACAACCAAGGTGTATACTTGATTGATAAGTTCGATTTGAATACTCTCAAGAAAACTCTCAAGTATTCAAGAAAGGCTCTCTTTGACAGGAGAAAAGTGATACACAAACTCACTTGTAATTTTCTGGAAAATTCTTAATTAATCTAACGTTTGAGAGACTAGGCCATTTATGGCCTTACAATGTCTCAAAACTCTAATGTGATTTGGACTTAACTAAACCCTAAACTAATAACTAGAATTTCGGCCACTAAAAGGACAAAATCTGGCCGAATTATTTAGCTGCAATAAACAACTAAAATAGCAAGGAAAAATGACGTTTAAAGTCTTACTTCCACTACTAACTAACGACACAACTAGGCCTGTCAATCGGGCCTAATGAGCCGGGCTTTGATAAGCTCAAGCTCAACTCATTTAATTTGAAACATTTTTGGGTTTCGGGCTATGAGTTTCGGGTTCATAAATGTGAACCTTTTACTCAACTTACATAATATTCGGGTTGTGAGCCTTAATCGGGTTTAGCCCAAGCTCACTTATTACTCCTTAATTTTCTTAATGTAATAACTATGACTATTGAGTTGTAAAACTAATTTAACATTTACAAGACTATAATATTAAAACTAAACATGAACAAAGTATATAAACCAAAAATTTTTCAACAATACTTATATTTAATTCATTAAAAATGCATGAAAAATAGTAATAAAACATGCGATCATAAGCCAATACATCTTTAAAAGTTGAAACATTTTTTATAATCTTGTGATTTAAATCCAAATATGCTTGATGATTTTGTTTGTAGGCCAAAAAGAAATCAACTAATATTATGCCAATACAAAAATTTACTCAACCAATAAGAAAAGTTTGAGATTTAGTTATGCATTACTAATATTGGCTCTCAAGAAAGCTCATAGTCTTTTGATGTATTTTTGTATTTTGTAATTTATATATATATTTAGTATTTAGTAATAATATATTTGGATATATAATTATACATAATATCAAAATATAAATATTATATATAGGTAATTAAAGGGCCGGGCCTATATCGGGTTTGAGCCTAATAAGGCCCAAGCTCGGCTCATATTTAATTCGGGCCTATTTTTTAGGTTCAAACTCAAACCAGCTCACTAAATGGTCGGGCTCATCGGGCTTTTTGTCGGGCCGAACAAGCCAAGCTCGGGCTGGCCCAACCCCATTGACAGAGCTAGACACAACTTGCTAAACAATTAAATCAAAATAGCTAGCTTCTAATGCTTCATGTGTGACAACTAAAGTAACACATTGAAGCTCTTCAAGTTGACATCCTTCAATGGTCCTCAAGTTCTCACGAACTCAATCTTGAATTGCATAAACAAGTGCTTGTAGTGAATCTCTAAGTTTTCTTGCACAAACTCTTGTGATAGGAACATTTGGAACTTGAACAACTTGATCACTTGAAACTTGATTAGCCTTGAACCCTTTGGACCTTTCATCATAGCTTTTTTTTTGTGTAAACTTCAAATTTCATTCTAGAAAAGTAGGAAAGGAGGCTAAAGTTTGCCATAAATTGGTAATGCTAAAAAATGATCAAGTTAACAAACTATGAGAAAATAAAATGATAAGATAAAATTAACAAATAATAATAATAAATGAAAAAAAGTAATTAATATCATGACAAAATGAAGAATCTAAAAAAATTAAGTAGGACATCTATCTACGTAAAAAAAATGCATCAAATATTTGTCAAAACTGAAAAATAAAACATTCCACTATATACAAAGTTTCAGCAATATTAATGCATGAAAAATAAAACATTCCCTGAATTCAAGCAGAAGTAGATCAAAAGAAGACAAAAGTCCTAGACATGGAATTGTTCCATCTTCACTCAATTATGGAGGCATTTTGATTTCATAACTAAGCAAGCTATGAACAATGATTTGGGAATTCGGAATGGGAATACTTTTGATACTTAAACGAGGAGATTAAACTTTAAAGCACATATGCATGCACAAGAACAATGGCAGATTAGCAAGTCAAAATAGACAATTAAGCTTCAATTGCGTGGACTGGTGGAGAACAAAGAGTAGGAGAAGAAGGTGGTGGGAGGAAGAAAAGAGGTTTGGAGAAGACAATTTTAAATGGGTTAATTGGGTTTAATGGATTACTCAATTATATCCATTTATCAATAAATAGGTATTATTGGATAATCCATTTATACCCATATGTAAAACTTAAGATACCATGTCCAGCTATTTATGGACGAATATGGATAAATTTGATTAAATAGGTTTGTTTGTCACCTATAGCTACAACTTTACTCTCCTTCCTTTTCATATCGTGCTAAAGGTGACGAGACCAATTTGCCCCTAAAAAATAAGAAGTCCAGATCGGCTGCTGAGCATTCTGTCTACCTTAACTTGAAAATTAGATGGAATGGTAGAAAATAGAAGAATTTAAAAGTTCAGTGACATTTTTGGTCAAAAAAAAAAGTTTAATGGCAAAAACACATAATCGATAATAGTTTGGTGACATATTCTTCCATTTGCTCAAAACAAAATTAACTGAGAAAGGATGGGACTTAAAAAGTAAAAACGAATGGGAATTTGAACTCACGATCTTTAATTTATGCAATCTTAACTTTAACCACTAGACTAAGAACTCCTCAACAATTGGAGTACATTTTTTCGAAAGCGTTAAAAATATTTTCTTGGTTTTGGTTTGCTAATCCATTTTATGGGCTAGAAGCCTTCATCAGAGTAGATTTTTTGTGGAAAAAGTTGAAGTATTTTGTTGCATATGCAACTGTTTATTCACAGGAATGGTGCAAGTTCCAAGTAGGGGATATTTGCATTCGTTCATGACCGAAAAACGATGATATTTCCTATCTGGATTCTGGCAGAAGGTGCAATTATTTGGACACTGTTGAGGCGCTATAGCCAAACGTGTATTGGCCCACGGCACAAGTGATAACCAAGTTCCAAGTAGGGGATATTTGCATTCGTTCATGATATGTGCATTCGTTCATGACCAAGTAACCATTCAAGTTCCAAGTAGGGGATATTTGCATTCGTTCATGACTGAAAAAAGATGATATTTCTAGCAGAAGGTGCAATTATTTGGACACTGTTGAGGCGCTATAGCCAAACGTGTATTGGCCCACGGCACAAGTGATAACCGTCAATAGAATTACTGCTCGTTTCACATCCTTTGAATTCTGCAATTGTGTAGTTTCCTATCCTTGGCTTTACACTTCTACTCTTCAGTCTAATTATTACATGGGATAATTGCAGAAACCTCCCTGAGGTTTTTAATGGTTGCACTCACCTCTCCTGAAGTTTCGAAAATAGCACTAACCTCCCCTGAACTTAACATTTTAATAGCAAATTCAGCCCACGTCAGAGAAAGTACCATTAAAAAAGTCTTTGAAAAGTGAGATAATAATATTGTTCCATTTATACCCTTTTTGCCTCTTGTGAGGTTGTATTAGTAAAAGAATGAAAAATATTAAAAGCTGATAATAATTAGTGAAACTCAAGGGGATATAAATGTAAAGGGAATAAGTGCAGCAACAACAACTGGAACAAATAATGAACATACGTTTAGAAATCTGAGATTCTAAAACATATAAAGTATACAACAAATTCAAAAAACTTTCCTTCGCTAGTATGCATAGAAACTTTTCAAAAATCAATAACAGATTTTTTTTTAGTGATTAGTTTGCTAGTTAAAAGTGAAGTAGTGGTGCCAAAAGAATGGCTTCATCAAGCCACTAGAGAAAATCATGGAATTCACCAAAGTGGCAAAGTTAGAACAATCAAATACCACAGCAAATACACTACTTATCATCAATCTAATGATTACTTTAATGACTATTGCTATTGTACCTTTATTTATACTTTTTTCTCCTTCCGTTTCATGAATGTTTAAGATGAAGAGAATTCAGCCAAATCCATTAGAATTTATTCTCTTCTGGAACCTTATCTGGAGGTTTCTTTTTCCTGCATTTTTCTTACTTTTGCTTCTCTTCTATGCAGATAATATACGATTTCGATTGTCCTCTCAAGTACTATCAATCACAAAATGACGCCATGTTGGAGCATCAATTGGCGCTATTTTGTGGCGCACACTTGTAGTGCATAATCGGGGAAGAAAAAATCATTAATCTTATTTAATTAGTTGTCATGAACTTGTTTATTATCTTTTGCCCCATATTTGTTTACTAACAACCTTAAACTCTTAGGGTATAGCAGTAAATTCACCCCATCTTATGTTAGTTATAGGACCTAAAGTCATGTTGAGGGAGGTCATTGCTATTTTCAAAACCTTGGGAGAGGTAAGTGCAATTGTCAGAAACCTTGGGGGAGGTTTCTACAATTATCCCTTATTACATTGTACTTAGTACATTCTAAAATAAATAAATTACCTTGACCATTGTACATTCTTCATCTAATTATTACATTCCAAAATGAATTCCTTCCATAACGTTGTATTTTTTTTTTTTTTTGGAAAGTGACATTGTACTTATGCTTACATGGTTTTTTCACTTTTAGTTTTGCGATCGTGTAGTTTGATTCTAGTAGCAGTCAGTGAGCTCAATACCCCCTTTCCGTGAAATTTTCCAACCATTTGAAGCCATCGCATAAGTAAAACTAGAAGGAACCAGGCTGTGCAAGCACAGTCTGGGCCACCTATAAAATTTAAACTAAAATTCATCACATTATAATTTACTTTCAAATAAAAAACAATAGAATTATCAAAAAAATAAGTCTAAAAAATAGAGTTTGTTTTTAGAGGAATGTTCCAAAAGTTTGTTCCAACTTGCTTATCATGATACAGTAGAGATTTATCTTATTGTATTGTATAGATAATATCTTGCTGTATTATATGGACGAACAATAGCAAAGAATTCAAAACTCAAATACATGAGAATTGAGAAATGCAAAACCAGTTTTAACATAAATGATATATGCTTCATAAAGCTCAAATATCATGCTATTATAATTACAAATACATAAAATTTCACCACTATTTCTTTCTCAAACAAGATACCATCAGGTAAAAACTTCCATCTTACAAATTCACAACAAAACTCATAAGAAATTCAAATGGAAGGCTTTTCAATGCATGAAAAGGGTTCAAAAATTCAGTACCAAAGAATTACTAAAAAAGTGCAAGATTCAATTATACATTGAAAAGGAACTATAACATCATAATTCCAAAATACAAATTTTGCATTTAGATTTAAAACAAACCTCACAAAAGGAGAATCAACTTGCTGAACTAAAATAATGGAAGGTTAATGAATATCAAGGAAATCAAACTAAAATAAAAAAATACACCATGGTAACAGAATAAAGAGGTAAAAAAAAAGAAAAATGATAAAGGTTAAATAAAATATAGTTAACAAAAAAATTTAAATCCATATTTGGCAGTGTGAAATGGAAAAAATAATGGAACATAGTAGACAATAAGAGTAGTGGTGGTAAAAGATCTATTGCCTATGTTTCTCTTAAAAAAATATAGAGATGATTATGAATCATGATTTTGAAACAAAGGAAGAAAAGAAACAACCATTTTCGTATAAGAAAAAAAATACATTCAGTTAATTCTGGAGGAAAAAGGAAAAGATGCATCGATTGAGTGGAAGGAGGAAATGCAAAGAAAAATTAGGATGAAGGAAAAAAAGAAGGGGAAAAGCAAAATACTGGATTAAAGAGTTAAAATTGATGGAGGAAGAAATGACAAAATAAATAAGTTGATTGTTGCGATACCTCTCCATAGTTTACAATAATCACCTAAAAAAATAGTAAGAAAATAATCTTAGTATAATTAATTATAAGGAAAAAATTTGAAGGGGAAAAAGGAAAGATGAACAAAAAAGAGGGAGATGAGGGTTGAAAGCAGAGGCAGAAAAAAGAAAAAGAGAAGAATTAGGAGGAGTGATGTTTATGATTTTTGACTAGCCAAAAAAAATAGTGGAGCAAAAATTCAACTAAAATTGAAAATTACCACCTGTCAAAAATATAGACAATACATGTGTCAAAAAGATGAGTTTCTACAGTAAATTGACTTTTTTCTTATATACAAGGTAGGTACAAGCTTTATTTTTTATTTTATTTTTTGCTTCTGAAAACATTACAATTGCTTACCATGTCCTTGTTTGTCTTCTACAAATATTATAATTGACTGATGGCATTTTTTTAGAGAGAGAGAGAGAGAGAGAGAGAGAGAGTCAAGTTTATTTTACATTTGGAGCTTAGGGTTCATAGAATACTCATTAATATATTGTAGAGCAAATCATTTCTAAATTAATTTTATAAAGCAAATTATTGAATTATTTTGGTAGCATAACCTCATGTGTTATAAAAATAACGTTATTAAATGATAGATAATTGGGCCTATTTGGCTTGGCTTTCAAGAATTGCAAAAAAGAATTTCAAATTTTGTTCTACTTGCATCATAAACACAATTTTTAATCACTTTTTTATTTTACATACATTACATCACAAAAAGTGTTACAGTATTAGTGTAGATAATTTTTTTCAAATAATCTACTATCCAAATGACGATTTGAATCAATGTGTGTTTGAATTGTTGGGATAATCATTATTTACAAAAATTATTTTTTTTTGCATCACAAATATATTTTTCAGCCATTGCTTCATTTCACATGATAAGTTTCTATTGCAGTTAATATCAACACACAAGTAACACAGCACCATTAGTAGATTATGTTTAAGGCTATGTTTTCAGAACCGGACCGGTTAGCGACTCGGTCAAGCTCAAGGGTCAGGGGTCAATGGATTCAACCGGGTTCGATAGGGGTTGAATCGGATGATGTCATAAATAAAAATTATTTAAAATTTTAAATATTTTATGTAAAATACCTAATAACATGTTAATATTAATAAAGGTATATTCATTTATATTTGATGTTTTAAATATATTTAACAAGAAAATACAAAGAAATTAGAACAATTTATATTATTTAATGAGCATTAACAAGTTTAGAATTAAAATTATGGACTTAATTGAAAATAATACCAAACTTTAAGAAAATATTGATAAAGTATAAAATATTTGATGTATATTAATAATTTTTAACAATTTAGGGGTCAAAACATAATATTAAAAAAGTTTGAGTTTTTTCTTTTTTAAATGCTGTTTGAACCGGGAAATCCGGTTTTTTCCCGGTCAAACCCGATTTTTGACCGGGTTTGACCGGGTTTTTGTTTGCCCGGTTTTTAGACATGACTCGGACCGGACACTTGGCCGGTTCCCGGTTCGACCGGTCGAACCGGCCGGTCCGATCCGAGTTTTAAAACACAGGTTTAAGGTTTATAGATCTTGGGGTCTAGGAATTATCTACAATAATATATATGCTTGTGATACACCCCAAATTGGCCGTAGCGGTATTTCAACATTTCTTCTTGGCTCACTTTAGCACCATAATTATATTAATAAAACAAATTGTCATTGATTGACTTGAAACATAAACTTGTGCTCATTCTCGTATTTGATTATACTCAGAGTTGATTGCCAGAGCATCTGCTTGTGCAGCTTTGATCAACCACACGGAAGGTTGACTTCCACCTAGTTTTGCTAGGAAGTTTTTAGCACTAGTGGCCAACGTGGCAAATAATAGCATTGTTTTTCATCTTCTTCATTCATGTGGCTAACCATGTTGATGTCCTTGTTGCGGGAGGAGGTGAAAATGACATCTCCACTAGAGACCACATCTTCCAGCATTGAAACTTGGGAACTTCCACAAGGCCTTGAAGAGTAACACTGAGCCCACTGAACTTTGTCTCAGGGCCACAAAAAAGATTCTTTTTTGGATTGTACGAGTTCAAATTTTATCTGTAACAAAAAAAAATTAAAAAAATATTAGAACATTCTTTTGATCTATTCGAGCTCCAATTACAGTAAAAAAATTCAAAAAAAATGTCAAAACACTTTTTTAATTACACGATCTCTTTAGATTTTCTCTCCTTATAAAATAGGATAGATTAGATTATATAAATATTGTTATTGTCATAAAGGAAAAAAAGGAGCCTTGAAGAGCACAAATTGGATCAACCTCAGTCACATAACACAACCACCAGCTTGCTTCTCCAACTTGACGCATCGGATGAAAGTATAATTTGAATCAGTCCGACGACTTGGACTTTTCCAACTTGGCAAGTCCACGCAAGGCTTCACAGCGAGACTGCCATCCTCGCTTAATTGTCCGGGACCAACTATCCTTGGCCTCACCGACTTAATAAATGCCAAACGACTTTGAATTAGTAGCAAATCCCAATCCTACGCCAGCTTCTTATTTTGTCTTCAATGGTGCAACTAGCAATCATTCCATAAAAATATTGAGTTAGCAATTTTCCCACTTAATTTTGTTCCAATGTTTACTCTTCTTGTATACCTCTCCTTCCACTTCAGTCTGTTGTTCACCATCACTTCCAGTGACACTCCACCTTACACGCCCACAGATCATATTCTGATCAACTGTGGCTCATCCTCAAACGCAACTTCAACCGATGGCCGACACTGGGAAGGCGATGTGGGCTCAAAATTCTTGCCGAACGACGTTGCAAATATTTCATTAGCAGACACAGCAACCGAACAACATTCCTCAGTCACCCAAATCCCTTTTCTAACTGCCCGTATCATTCGATCTCAATTCTCTTATACCTTTCCCGTCTCCCCCGGCGAAAAGTTCCTCCGCCTTTACTTCTACCCGTCCTCCTACTCCAGTGGCCTCAATACATCTGAATCTTTCTTCACTGTCACGGCTAATAACTACACCCTGCTCAGCAACTTTAACGCATTTCTTATAGTTTCTGCCAAGAAATTCTCACCTGCCTCCCTCATTAAAGAATTCATCATCAATATTCAGGGTATGAATCAATTCCTCAAGGTTAACTTTTTGCCCTCTATGAATTCCTACGCGTTCGTTAATGGAATTGAAGTTGTTTCAACCCCGGACGACCTCTACATGGGTAACCACGACATGTACGCTAATCCCCTTAAGTTCGTGAATTTTCCGAATGTTCAGTTCGAGTTTGATCAGAACAAGACTGCCTTCGAAGCTCTTTACAGGCTCAATGTTGGAGGAAATGATGTTTCTCCGGTATATGATAGTGGGATGTTCCGAGAATGGGCTTCCGATGACAAGTTCATCTGGGGCGGAGATCAAGGAAATCCATTGAGCAATAATGAAATTGCTATCAAGTACACTCCGCAAACCCCAAATTACGCCGCACCCCCGATAGTTTATGCTACCGCAAGGGCAATGGGCCAGTTTAGCACCAGGTTCAACTTGAGCTGGATCTTTCCCGTTGATTCTGGGTTTCTTTATCTCCTGAGGCTGCATTTTTGTGAGATCAATCCTGATTTGATTACAAAGGAGAACCAACGGGTGTTCACAATATTCATCAATAATAGAACAGCTGAGCCAGAGGCTGATGTTATATATTGGGCACATGACCCTGGAATCTCGATTTTCAGAGACTACATCGTGTATGTTTCAAACCCACCAGATGGTCGCCGGAACAAGCAAGACCTGTTTCTTGCTCTCCACCCAAATCTTGACGTCAAGCCAAAATATGCCGATGCAATCTTGAATGGCTTAGAATTGTTCAAACTGAATAGCTCCGAAGGCACTCTTGCCGGTACCAATCCTGGCATTGCGGTGGATCCCAATTCCCTGGTGTCAAACACCAAGTCACCGAATAAGGGGAGCAGCGGGAAATTTCGGGTGTCTATTGCTATCGTGGGAGGGGTGGCGGGAGGGGCTGCCATGGCTTTAATCATAGGTTTCCGAACCCGGCTCCTCTCTAGGAGAGTAATCCTCCAGTTTCCTGCAATGCATGCTTGGATGTCAGGCACATGTATTGAATTTTTAATCAATGGTCCGACAACACTACTCGACTACATGTTTCCTAACCATAGTTAGAAGACTCCAACCAACGTCAATCTCTCTCTTTTAGATGACTAAAATCGCTAGGACCTCTATGTCAACTTCTCCATAATTTTGGCTTTAATTCCCAAACGTTTTAAGCTATTATTTTTTGAGTTAATTTTTCTTACACCGTCAGTGTAAACCTACTTTACACGGATGGCTCACCATATTGCGTCACTTCATTAATGAAAATTAGCAACCTATTATAACCTGCAACCATTACCTATTACCAAATATAAAATAGTTTAATGATAAATATCTTGTTTAACTAACATGATAGTAGGAGCAAATTCCACGGCATTCATCATCACTAGTAATTCACCTTTTTTTTTTGCCTCTTCCTTCTCTTTCTATTGTATTCTGAATTTGCAACCAAGTTCCTCTACTGATCAACTCAAAATTGGGATGATAGGTTAGACTTCTTTAATCTTTCTCTTTCTCTCTTTTATATGTATGATGTCTTTTATAAACTCACTTTAACTTAATTTTTGCAAAGTGTAAACCCTAATTCAATATTTGTTCAAGAATGGATTTTGTAGTATAAAAGAAAGATGAAATAAATATGTCGAAAAATAAGAAAAAGTAACAAGTTCCTCTTTATATCGCAAAATTATAGTGTAGATCGATTCCAACCATGTAAATGGAAATCCTTATTAAATTTGTTTTGAATATTTCAAGAGTGGTGCAAAACATCACAGGTAGTACCTCTACTTTTTTTTTAAAAAAAAATGACATTGAAAATTTTTAACCTGATTTGACACCATACTCAATATTGCAGAGTTGCACTTCAAGGGTTGCAAGCATTATCTGACAAACTTGATGATTTGCCCTACGAAAATGAGCAAGACAATAGTTTATCTATTTCTCAAGTTGACTCACATTCTGAAATTCAGGATCTCACTCAAGGTCAAACATCTCGGAAGAATATATTCAGCCCCGTAACAGTTGCATCAAAAGGGCGTCCTCGCACCTTACGGATGAAGGGTGGTTTAGAAAAGTCTCGTAAAAGCAATAAGTGCTCTTATTGCATACAGAAGGGGCACAATAGAAGTACGTGTCCCAAATTAAAGAATTACGTCGACTATTGGGTGCAATAAATGTTCTTGTTTAGAGCCTAGTAGCTTGATGTATTATCTTTTCATTCATTCACGTGTACTGTTTAGATGTTTAGATTACTTCACTAGAATGATAGTTTGCTATCAAGTTTGCTTGTCTAGGTTCAGATTACTTAAGTAGAGTGATAGTTTGATGTATTTATCCTTTCATTGATACATGTTCACTTGTCCACTTCAAATGACTTGACCAACATATTTGTCCACTTTAAGTGACTTGACCAGAATGTTAGTTTTAATTGGAATGTCATTATATTGTTATTTATTATTTGTTAGCAATGTTTTTAAACTCGGACCTGAAAGTGAACCGAAAAACCTTTCGGCTCACGGTTCGACCGGTTCAACTCTGGTTCAAAAGTTTAATAATTTTTTATTCATTTTAATATTAAAAATTTTGAATAAAACTAAAATATTTATTTTAGAAAATAAATACTTAACAAAAATCGGTTGAACATCCGGTTTTTATCGATTTTTACCGGTTCAACCGGTTTTTGGCCGGTTTTGACTGGTTCAATTAATTCTTTGGCTTTGTAATTGAATCGGACCGGAGGCATGGTCCATTGGCGGTTCAACCGGCCGGTCTGGTTTGGTTTTCAAAACATTGTTTGTTAGCAATAGCATACGAAAGAAGACCAAACAGTTAGGCGAGAGAGCCATGTTATAAAAATAGAAAGACAAATTTATGCATCAATAATATACTAGTACGTTTAGCATTAGCATTTCAATAATATAAGATTGTCCATGCAAGACCTTTCCTGAAGTCAAGAGCCCATGATGGTGTTACAATGAAAACTAGCACAACATGCTAAATCACAAGACTAGTGAGATGCTAAACTACAAGACTAGTGAGGTGCTGCATTTACACCTGCACCAGAATTTTCCTTCAACTTTGTCCTGATGCAACTACTGAAACATCCAAGAGAGAGCCACAAATGCATGTCACCATTGTCAGCACTCATCACAACTTTGGTGGACAGTTAAATCTGAAATTTGACAAATTGATCCAGTCAAACGTGACAGTTGGGATAAAAAAAATAACATTTGTAAAATCAACTTCTATCTATCAGCAAGCTTCACCACCATTACAGAATCTGTTTACAATTCAGGTTAACAAATATTATGAGGTAAGTTCTAGTACAACTTAATTATACTTTTGAAGCACCTCTTATATGTCTTGCCAGGAAGACATTCCAATGAATCTGACTGGTACACTCCTCTAAAAAGTTACATCTAACTAATTCAGGCCACACAGAGGGAGTTCATGATAACATACTTAACATAGAATGATACTAAACTAGACTTATTGGAAGATGATCCATGTGGGTAACCTTGGACATCAGTGAGAAGATTCTCATTCAGTTGTATATTCAGAAAATATAGGGTCAGGATGTGCATACGAATTATGACATAGAGATCTAAACTAATTGTACTTAAAACTCTATAACCAAAACTTGTAAAATGTACTCAGGTTTGCTTAGGTAAATCCTTGGTGCCTCCACGCGCTAGATGAGTTATCAGAAACTACAAAATTGAAGGTCATTGTAACATGAATCCTAACTGATTTGTGTAAAATCCTTGGTTTTACAAACCAATCATAACTCACAATTTCAAGAGACAAACTAGGTTATGTGTCACAAACTGAAACGAAGAATGCAAATCAATGACTACAAGAAACAACTGGATGCCAAACTAACTTAACTCATTTATTTTACGTACTCTAGATATCCAAAACATGTATAAAGAACCCTTCCTCGTATAACAATAACCAAATTAATTTTAAAAGGAAAAGTCATCAAAAGCATCACCAGTTAAGCATGCATAAAGCAAGCCAAGATTTCAAGATTAACCAACTCAAGAGGGAAATAGACGATGTATATAACTGCAAGAATTGTGCACCTTTATTGCATGTATAATGCTTAAATTACCACTGATTTGAAAAAAGGATGCTAGTAGAAAGTCATTCTTTTATGCAATAGTGGCATAGGAATGAATGCACACCTTTACCAGATTCCTTGGCATTATATTGAGATAATGCATCAACTTTGATGAGCAGGAGCACAAATTGTACCTGTTGGACCCTAAACTCGAAAGAAATACATTAGTAAAACCGCATATCCCAATTATATTACAAACTTCTTATCAAAATCTGTACCTTCGGAGTGACCATTAAACCACAAGACTACTTTGTGTGCAAGACTTGATGACTGCCATAACCTAATTACACATAAATAGTAAGCCCAATTAAATTTACCATCTGCCAAAAGGGTATGATGACAAGCACAATAATACAACATGGGCCTCGATTTAAAATCCGTGACAAATTGTTCCAGGCTTTCATTCTGTTTGAAAAATCATGTTCAAAAACCACCAACATAACCCATGAACTTCTATATTCCAGACTTCAATCATTTAGCAATATGATAGTCATGGCGACAGTTTTTTGAGTGTAGAGCCACACTTATAAGCTCGCTAATTAGATTTGCCTCTCGTTCCAAAGTAAACCCAAATAGGCAGTCTCATAACAACAGTTTGGAAGTTAATTTTACAATTCAAATCATCCCACATTAAATATAGCTTATAATTTGACAGATATCCATTGCATCACCTACTGTTTGAATAAATTGAATATAGCTCATAATTTTATTAAACAACCAAATTATCAAGTAAATTATGCTATTATCTGGATTTTAGTCCCTTTTCAAGAAAGCAATATCTTTTCACCAAATTGATCCAAATAGGATGATTCTTTAACAAAAAAACAGCCCACAACCACAAGTTGAAATAATTCCATCAATAATGCAATCTGGTCAATAATCATGAAAGAATTAGTAAAATTTTTATTATCCAATACAGGCCACACCCAAGATGAGTTGCATAGAATTCTCTATCTAGAACAAAACCATACTTGCAACATATACTCCAAGCACAAGGTCATTTTCATAGCTCTCAATAGTATCAAAGAGAAGAAGATAACAAAAGCGACATTTTTTTGCAGTACTTAAAAGGGATAATTGTGAGGACTCGCAAATTTATTTATTTTAAACTCCTATTACTAGCTTATTTAAATATTTAATTGCCCGTTTGCCCCGAATATTTTATTTCAACCTTTTTTAGACCCAATTACATGGAACTATGACTTACGTATATTTTTAAAATGACTCGTTTCGAAATTTAATTTTTGAAAATCCCGTTAAGTGAGATAGTGAATACGCGTTTGGAAACAATAATTGATTCGAGGATACAATAAGATTGAAAATGAGAGACTTGTACATTAGTCTTGAAATAGGTATTTTTAGGTTTTAAGTGTTCAATTATTAGTTAGTGATACTATCGTTATAAGAATTTCTTGAAAATTCCACTTTATCGCGCACAATCGGAAGTACGCATTTTTACACGCGCAATTAATTGAGGGACTTAAGACCATTATTTTTAGACCATTGAGAGTGAATAATAATAGTATGAATGAAAGTGCATTAGAGGTTTTAGTGCACAAGTGAAACAAACTCGAGAGAAATCGAGCACGAAACGCACGCGTGAGCGCGGAGAAAGAGTTGACTTTTGAATTAATTAGAGCCACACATTTTAACTTCTCATGAAGCATCACACCAGATCAAAACCCTTCTTTTCTCACCTCAAGTGCACGGCTGAAACTCTCATTTTCTCACCTCAAGAGCCGGCCAAAACAAGAAAGAAAAGAAAGGAAAGAAAACTCTTCATTTCTACCTCAAATCTTCACCAAATCACCTCAAATTTCACCTAAACTTGCTAACCACTTGGACATCAAGCTAGGAAGAAGCTTGCTTTCCACGGTTTTGTTGAGCTTCAAGAGGCCGAAAATTTCTGCTTTGTTCATCAAGAGAGGTAAACCACGATCAACTACAAGAATCTTAGTTTATGAAGACTATCTTGCACTTATAAGCTTATATAATCATGTGGGTAGCTTTATTTATGTTGGAAAGTTGGTGTGTGGGCTCTATGAACTCCCACTATGGCTTGATGGACTGATTTGTTGTGTTTTGATGTTATTAATGTTGGATTAGTGTTTAATCTAGTGGAAATAGTTGTATTGTGAAGGAAAACTCAACGGAAGTGATGAAATTTTTCCATTTCTGCCCCTGTAATGCCGTGGCCCTTAGAGCAATTTTTTGTGGTTCTAATGACTTGTTTATGATGTATACATGTTGTGTGGGTGTGTAGAAAGTTTCATCAAAAAATTTCATGATTTGGTTGGCCAAATGATGTGTTTTCGGAAATCAGCAAAAACTGGAAATTTTCCCGTAACTGCTCTGGCAGTGTTTTTGTTTTGGCTATAACTTTTGCTCCGACGTCAAATCGAGTGCCGTTTGTGGACTGGAAACTAGACATTCCCAGAATTCCAACGGTATAAAATGCACATTCTGATTCCACCTGAGTAGTCCATACCAATCGTTTGAACATGACTGTCCTGTTTCGCGTCTACACTGGGAGCTCTGTTTTGAGCAGCGAATTGATGCTCAAATATGAGCTAGTTGTGGACAGATTTTGAAACGATTTCTTCTGAGAAATTGTAGCTTTATGAATCTAGTTTTCAACGCCACTGACCACGCTCAATTCCAAGTTGAATTGAGTGAGTTGTGGCCGAAATCCGAAACTGACCCAATGATTTGAAACCCTCTTTTTGGCTAGTAAATGTCTAAATCTTGATTGGGACTCGTTGTTTCGAAATTCTTGGTGTTAATCACCTACTAAATGCATCTTGGATGTTTCTTAGACATTACCTACACAAAGGGACCGTGTTTGAGACATTTTTGTTGGCCAAACGTTTTGAAAACGGAAAACTCATGTACAAGGCAGATTTGCCTTGGAAATTTGGAAACTTTGGTGATCTGGTTAACCAACTTTCCGTGCGTATTTTTCCATGAAAATTGATAGAGGAATAGCCCTCATATGGTAGTATAATACTGCCAACTTTGGTATCATTCTTTTCGATGCCCAACTAAAGTACCTAAGCTCAAGCTTTAAACCTGGAAAATCCTTGTTTGAGGAGGAAATTCAGCAACTTGGAGCCGCCATATCTTGGTGCTCAAAACTCCAATTCTTGTTCTGCTTGTTGAGTTGAAAACTTTGATTGTAACTCTAATTGAGTTCCAAATGTCAGAGGCTAGTTCGCATTGTGTGAATTTTGCCGAATTTCCAAACTTGGTCGAAAATCAACCCAAATCTGTCTTGACTTTCCAAAACAGCAACGTTGGGCCAAATTTTGAATATCTTCCAATTGGAATCATGGAAAAGTGTCTTCTAGGAACTTTTAGTACTTTGGAAGTAGTTTCCAACGGTACCAAGTTTTCCAATTTTGGACATACGGAGAGTGAGATACGATTTTTCAAAGATCGAACCTCAAATCTGAAATTTTCAAACTTGACGGGAATTGAGTTTTTGAGACTCTTCCCTATCCTTCAATACTAATTGACCATTTTGGACTTGTCTTCATGAAGTAAATCAGTTTTTCCTTGTGTTAATAAACACTACTTTTGAACTTGAATTTTGAGCAAGTAAAGCCCCATTCCATGGTATTTTCTAGATTGTACAAGTGTACAATCCCTCTCTTGATAAGAAAGGATTTTAAGTGATAGTGTGTAATGGATAACTATTGTTTGCTCAGGTGCTCAAGGAGACCTTCACGAGGATCTCGAGGGGAACACCTAAAGGCTTGTTTACGCACTCACTCTCTTATTTTGATTGGTGAGTGTCAAGTGCATGAATTTGTTGCTAAGTGGTTAACTGTTTCTTATCCGTTATGTGAATTTGAAATTTTGAGACGAGTGTGTACTTTACCGCACTCGTTCTCTTTCGAACAAAATTATATTCGTATTTTGCTACGTGAATTCATATTCGACTTGTACATAGTAATGTGGATGTGATTCGTATTTGTGATTCGTATTGTGATTCCTATTTGGAATCGTCGATTTGAGCGTTGCTCATCGACTTATATTCGTATTCGTATTCGGGGGACGCCCAAACTCGTTGGCTAACTTTGCGAATCGAGCCAGCATGGGCTTGGTCGATAAGCTTAGCAAACCATGAGATATTCGTAGAGCATGATCTATTGGAGAGATCTTGCTCGGCATTACTCGTGCAGTATTGCCATGATATACTCGAGTATTATCAAAAACTTTGATGAGCGGGCCCGGTAAGGGGGTGTAATGGTGACGGGATTTGAAGAAAAGTGGTGTATCTACGGATTTGATACTTATGTGGTTGACGGAGTGTCAACATGAGATGTGATCAAGACTCCGACTCGACTACGTGGAATTTAGCTCCTGAGAGCTACAGTATCCTTGAATTGTTTCTGTTTATTTTTTTTATTTATTCGAAATGTGAATTATTCGAACTTATAGCTTTACTTACTATGTAATTTGTGGCTATTTGGATTGCGTGTTTGCATGTGTGTTTCTTGGCCTCACTGAGTATTGGCTCATCCCATTAGTTTGTTTTCCTTAACAGGAACCCGATTGGAAGGAGTTAAGCAAATGCCGACTTGAGGTACTTTTGTATTAGTGTTTTGATTGTAATCGACTAGAACTCTTGGATGTTGTATATCTTGGGGGAAATGATTGTAAATTTGAAATTATGATGTAAGACTGGATATTTATGTAAGGAAAATTATTTCGTACCCTTTATTCCGACTTTTGTTGTTAGTATTAGACTAGATTTGAATTGGATTTGTTTCGAGTTCTGACGAGAGTTGGACAGGCGTCCCGCGGATAACCCTTTGGTTCACCTTAGGGAGAAGTGGGGGCGTCACAGCTGGTATCAGAGCACTAGGTTAGAGATCTATATGGGAGACCTACTAGATACTCTACCCTTAAGACCTGAGACAGAATGACTTAGTCATATTTCAAGTGATACTTGGGCAAGTTAGTGACTAAATTAGACATGTCGTAAGTGACATTCATGCGAGGCTAGTGATTAGGTTTCTAATCCAAAGAGTTGTAATTGTTTTGCAGTGATGGATAATGGAATGGGGACCCCGCAGCTAATGGGAATGGCCATGCGAATGGTCATGTAGAGCCTCCTAGGCCTATTTACTACCGAACTCTAGGTGGGAGAGCTCGTGTACCGTTACTCGCCTGCTAATAGGTACCCTCGATGTTCGTGTAGGGTTGACTTTGCCTACCCGAATCACCTTGTGCTAGCCTTGGACGATGAGCGTCGTCAGTTGGTGACTGCCAACTTCGATTTGCAGGCGGAGGTGGACGAGTTGAGACAGATGGTAGCGCTCATGGTGAGCGGATTGCTGAGCTCGAGGAGGATCCTGAGGAGGAGATTCCGCCTGGTAGTCCTATTGTGGACTAGGTCCCCCTAGTGATTGACTCTTTTGACCCTTTTGATTGATGTAGCTAGGATTAGTTGGGGTGATGCGAGTGCTGAGGCCATTATATTTTGCATGACTGTGTGGCCTACTTTTGAGACACTTGCTTTTACTTTAGTCTTCTGTGACTAAAAGTACTCTTATGGCACTTGCGTGCTATAATTTTGTAATTACCCCCATGACTTGCTAATTTTATGAACTATAAAGTGTAAATACATGGTTAATTAATGTTATCTCTGATATTTTCAAGATCATCTCTTGTTTTAAGAAATTTCTCGCGTGACCACTTTTGTTTTCTTGCACTAGGCACCACTAGAATTATGGACGGACGAAAGAGTGGACGAGGTCGTCGGTGAGGGGTTAGGCAAGCCCAACCTCAAGGGGATGAACAAGGATCGGCAACTGGACCGACCCAAGGACAAGATAATATAGAGGTTAACCAAATGGCTACTGCCATTAATAGGATGACTGATATCGTGGAACGATTAGCTGAGAGACAGGGACCGGGGTCACTTAACCAGCCCGGGGGCTAGGATAGAGGGGAAGATAGAGCCTTGGAGAGGTTCCTTAAATTCAACCCACCTAAGTTCACTAGAGAGCCCGAGCCCGAGGCAAGCTAAAAACTGGTTAGACAGAATGACTAATATATTCGCCGCTTTAGACTATATCGAAGATAGGCGAGTAAATTTTGCTGCTTTCCAATTTGAGGGAGTGGAACGTGTGACAGCCACACCTTCCCCTAAGGCGAACCAAAGGGTTTGGCGGACCGCCTGCCCAGCTCTCGCCAGGACTACGAAGTCGAATCACACAAACCCTAACTTACGCGCGATCGAACCCAAAGAAACCCAACAATCGGAAACAATCGGAGCTTACCAAATCAAGAACACAAAGGCATACATTCATCAACAATATACGGGGAAAACATGAATAATTACTTATATACATACGTTGGAACTTTACAAGTCAAGGGAAATACTGGTTCGAAGTAAAATTAGGGTTTTAATTACAAAAGAGTGTAACAAAAGAACATTTACACTAGCTCAACCCTTTCTTCCAAATCACGGTTCAAAAGTGTTGTTCCCTGTAAGGAAAACAAAGATAACGGGAAGGGGGTGAGCTTACGCTCAATGAGGTACCAAAAGTACAAGTAGTCACGAATCATGGCATTTCACATATCAATCATGCAGTTGTACACACCAGATAGGGAAATGAATAAATACTTCAAATGGAAAGGATACAGGTGGCTCTCAGGAGCCAAAGTTCTCATTGCTTCATCGGAGCTTGATCAGATAGTAGTTGACACTCCGTCAACTTTCAAATAAAGTAACCCGTCCAGTAGAGCACCACTTTAACGCCGATTCCGTCCACCAAACATACCCCTCACCGGGCCCGAACACCTCAACCGAACAGAGGGTGGTAATACTCGAGTATACCAGAAATCCAGAGTCTCAATTACCCAAAGATTTCTCAGAAACAGACTACTGTGGTTCGTCATCTAATCGACCAGGCCTTTACCGGCTCGACTCGAATAACTAGCCACAGGATTTGAGCTCAGAGGTAACAGAAAGGTCGTTGGATTTAATTCTCCAAACGACATCAACAAATACAGAAAAAGGTACAGTTAACAGGTACAGAGAACAGATACAGATTTATACAGTATACAGGAACCAGAATAACCAGATGAGAGAAACGAGTGTGATAAAGTACACCCTCGTTTCATACGAATCATACAAAAGTCACAGATAATCAAGTTGCAAGTTGCAAGTACAGATGAATCAGATAAGCACCAATTTAAGGGGATGGTACACTCACCAATTTAAGTGCAGCTACTTCAAAAGTTTTCCCCAAATGACTTTAATCGCCCAGAAACCCTAAAATAACCGAGGTAAATAATTGAGGTTTTCACATCCCAAATTCTAGTAAACAAAATGCACAAGTGAGGCTCGACTACAAGTCGTATGCCTATCCAAATGAACTATGAATGCAAGGTTGCAAAAGCGTGATTTCGGAACGAAAAGGTAATAGGGGGACCTAGGGGCTTGAATGACCTAAAAGCCGTTCATCTACTAAGAATCAACTCAAACTTGAAGGAACCAAACGGTCTAGAAAATTGGGCAGCATGCCCTTTGTGTTTACCAAATTTCCAGCCATTTATGGCTTCATTATTTTCCTCAATCAGCCCCAGAAACACACACAAATAAGGTTACCACAATAGCCCTTCCATAGGCTCCAAAATCATCCCAGTATAACACAAGTGCAAAAGTATCATTGAAAATCAGTTTTGAAGACAAAACTAAACGGCAGATTTGGCATTTCGTAGCATTTTAGTCACAACCGGAGCTATGGTTATCGAATCGGGGTGAACCTTATACCATTTCAAAGCTAAGACAGAGGGGAACAACTTTTATGAAGGCCACTTAACCTAATTTATAGCTTATCTATTCGAATTTGCCAATCACAGATCCAAAAGTTTAAGATCAGTCTAGTTGTCAGCACTGACTTTAACCGGCAATAACTCAGGCTACACAACTCCGTTTGGGGTGTTTTCAGAGGATTTAGAAAGCTAAAACATAGGGCTACAAGTCTTGTGTTTTGGCCAAAAGCTAATTGGATACGAATCAGGGTGAAAAATGCAGTCCAAACTGGTCAATTCACAAAAAGTTTACGAATTGCAGCTTGTAACGTCAGGGTATTTCGGTCATTTTGCAAGTTTCGGTGCTCCGATTGAGCTGAAATTTTACCAGTAGCTAGCTAACTCAAATACCTACAACTTCATGTTTTGAGCAAGGGCTAATTCGGTCTCCCTCAAGGTCGAACATACAGTGCAAAAACAGGGCAGATTACTACCATAGAAACCCTAAGCTGGAATTTTTCCACATAAAGCTGAAATTTCCGCAATTAACCACAAGTAACGCATAATAGCTTCAATTCCATACCATATTAAGCCATCAACCAAGCCAACAATAATTATCATATGAAAACAGAAAAATTCCCAAGAAAATAAGAAATTCACCTAACTTTACTTTAAACCACAAATTCATCCATAAACTAAGCTCCTTAACCGATATAAGCCACTACTTTGCAATTATTATGGACAAAATTGAAGTTCTAAGCAATATACCTCAATCACCAAGAAAGGTAGCAACTTAGGGCTTCTCTTTGCAAAATCACTCCACAAGCACCTTTGATCTTCCTTAATAAGCAATTCCTACGGAGGAAATCGGATTTTTATCGGTTGATTTGCAAGATTTGGACAAGAAATTGAAAGAAAAGTTGAAGGCTTCTTTCCTTTTTTTCCCTCAAAAATTTCGGCCAAGATGCTTGAAGAATGAAGATGATTTTGGTCAAATTTTTACTTTTAGTAAAGTTGTAAGAAAGTTAGGCAAAACTTGGCCCAATAGAAATGCGACACGTGTCACCTTTTTTTGATCTTTTCCTTATCCTTTAGCTTACTAATGACTAAGCATCTAACCAACCTCTAATTATCTCTTAGCACTCAGTAATTTAATGCCTTACTGCACAACTTAACTAATTGGCCGAATTTCTCTCACTTAACGCCCTAGCGGGTCCCACATCCGCTATTCGCTCCAAATCTCTCGTGAACTCACTTATATTAGAAAAATGGTTTAAAAACTATATTTACTTATAAAATATATGTAAAATGAATATAATAAAGAAAATAAAAAAAATGTGTGCACGAAAATCGATAAAACCCTAAAACCCTAAAATCGGATTTTTGTCTTCCTCGAGTTCTCACACTCTCTCCCCCTTAAAGAATTTCGTCCTCGAAATTCTCTCTTTTGCTCATAAAATGATTCCACAGTGAATTCTTCTATCTCAAAGAGCGTCTCCTCATTCATGCCCTAATCAAATCAGGATAGTTCTCGAAAGGCACTCAGGCACTAAGGATCACTCTAATCAAAATTCAAAAATATCCGAGATCTCCCATCCCGTCACACTAACAAGTTAATCCAAGCATTTCCTTTGCCTCAAGCTTTGTGGAAAGGGAATAAATATTTTGGGGTAAGCTAAAAGCTCAACAAATGTCCAATAAAAATCAATAATCAAAGAAGTTCACACTAATGCATTTATCAGTAATCAAATGTAAGTTTATTGCTCTTGTGAGTCAGGGAAATCGTAGTACTTAAACTTCCAACTCTCCAATAAAATCCAGTAACAGTCAAGCAGTACAAGAGAGCCATCAGTGCTCCCATATTCAAATCAAGTGCAGTTAAAATGGAGGACGTTGGTTTTAAGCACAAGACTTTCAAGCACTCATCTGAACCAAATCATTGCATGGCACACACGCAAGAAAACAGTGCAGGAAATAGTTTGAAAATAATTTTGGAAACAGTTTTGGAATCACTTACCAACCACAGCTCATGATCCTCATTCATCATAGATAGCTTCCTAGCTCTAATTCAATAACCCCTTCTGATACCAACAACCCCTTCTGATACCACTAAACTACCAAAAAATGTAGTTTAAAGTAGTCCATAATAAAAACAAGTGAACACATAACAATTTACACATTCATAGGGGAAACAAAATAGATTTTCAAAGCTAACACGTTAAACATCCACAACAACTATTAAAGTCCAAATCTAACCACAATCTAGTAAAACCCTAGCTAAACTTTTATTGGACAAGTCTAAGATAGCATTCCTCATTCCAATTTCCTCAATCGGGTCAATATCAAGTCCAATACAGGAATTCTCCGTGCTCTGAACTTTGTCATCAGGACTTATCTCAAAATCACTTATGAATTCTAGTCACCTCATAATACACAAGACTATACCCCTTCCGAATTCGCAAGTATTCCCTCAGGAAAAGTATTTGGTACTCAAGTACAAGAATCCCAAACTAAGAGAATTTACAACTCAGGCCGTACGCTCCCAAGTGTAAATCAACAAGGTTTAAGATTCCTACCTGACGTACACATCTATCCACCTCAAGTAGCATGGCAAAGATTTTACACTTACAACTATCATAAGTCATAACCTTTCCTCGAAAAAAAACACTTAGTCCTTTACTCTTATTCTCATGATCGGGACCATATCACCACATGGCCCAAGCTCACTCCGCGCAGAGACCACGCGACGTGGCTCTGATACCAACTGTGACAGCCCCACCTTCCCCTAAGGCGAACCAAAGGGTTTGGCGGACCGCCTGCCCAGCTCTCGCCAGGACTACGAAGTCGAATCACACAAACCCTAACTTACGCGCGATCGAACCCAAAGAAACCCAACAATCGGAGCTTACCAAATCAAGAACACATAGGCATACATTCCTCAACAATTATACGGGGAAAACAAGAATAATTACTTATATACATACGTTGGAACTTTACAAGTCAAGGGAAATACTGGTTCGAAGTAAAATTAGGGTTTTGATTACAAAAGAGTTATAACAAAAGAACAATTTACACTAGCTCAACCCTTTCTTCCAAATCACGGTTCAAAAGTGTTGTTCCCTGTAAGGAAAACAAAGATAACGGGAAGGGGGTGAGCTTACGCTCAATGACGGTACCAAAAGTACAAGTAGTCACGAATCATGGCATTTCACATATCAATCATGCAGTTTGTACACACCAGATAGGGAAATGAATAAATACTTCAAATGCAAAGGAATACAGGTGGTTCTTAGGAGCCAAAGTTCTCATTGCTTCATCGGAGCTTGATCAGATAGTAGTTGACACTCCGTCAACTTTCAAATAAAGTAACCCGTCCAGTAGAGCACCACTTTAACGCCGATTCCGTCCACCAAACATACCCCTCACTGGGCCCGAACACCTCAACCGAACAGAGGGTGGTAATACTCGAGTATACCAGAAATCCAGAGTCTCAATTACCCAAAGATTTCTCAGAAACAGACTACTGTGGTTCGTCATCTAATCGACCAGGCCTTTACCGGCTCGACTCGAATAACTAGCCACAGGATTTGAGCTCAGAGGTAACAGAAAGGTCGTTGGATTTAATTCTCCAAACGACATCAACAAATACAGAAAAACAGGTACAGTTAACAGGTACAGAGAACAGATACAGATTTATACAGTATACAGGAACCAGAATAACCAGATGAGAGAAACGAGTGTGATAAAGTACACCCTCGTTTCATACGAATCATACAAAAGTCACAGATAATCAAGTTGCAAGTTGCAAGTACAGATGAATCAGATAAGCACCAATTTAAGGGGATGGTACACTCACCAATTTAAGTGGCAGCTACTTCAAAAGTTTTCCCCAAATGACTTTAATCGCCCAGAAACCCTAAAATAACCGAGGTAAATAATTGAGGTTTTCACATCCCAAATTCTAGTAAACAAAATGCACAAGTGAGGCTCGACTACAAGTCGTATGCCTATCCAAATGAACTATGAATGCAAGGTTGCAAAAGCGTGATTTCGGAACGAAAAGGTAATAGGGGGACCTAGGGGCTTGAATGACCTAAAAGCCGTTCATCTACTAAGAATCAACTCAAACTTGAAGGAACAAAACGGTCTAGAAAATTGGGCAGCATGCCCTTTGTGTTTACCAAATTTCCATCCATTTATGGCTTCATTATTTTCCTCAATCAGCCCCAGAAACACACACAAATAAGGTTACCACAATAGCCCTTCCATAGGCTCCAAAATCATCCCAGTATAACACAAGTACAAAAGTATCATTGAAAATCAGTTTTGAAGACAAAACTAAACGGCAGATTTGGCATTTCGTAGCATTTTAGTCACAACCGGAGCTATGGTTATCGAATCGGGGTGAACCTTATACCATTTCAAAGCTAAGACAGAGGGGAACAACTTTTATGAAGGCCACTTAACCTAATTGATAGCTTATCTATGTCGAATTTGCGAATCAACAGATCCAAAAGTTTAAGATCAGTCTAGTTGTCAGCACTGGACTTTAACCGGCAATAACTCAGGCTACACAACTCCGTTTGGGGTGTTTTCAGAGGATTTAGAAAGCTAAAACATAGGGCTACAAGTCTTGTGTTTTGGCCCAAAAGCTAATTGGATACGAATCAGGGTGAAAAATGCAGTCCAAACTGGTCAATTCACAAAAAGGTTTACGAATTGCAGCTTGTAACGGTCAGGGTATTTCGGTCATTTTGTAAGTTTCGGTGCTCCGATTGAGTTGAAATTGTACCAGTAGCTAGCTAACTCAAATACCTACAACTTCCATGTTTTGAGCAAGGGCTAATTCGGTCTCCCTCAAGGTCGAACATACAGTGTACAAACAGGGCAGATTACTACCATAGAAACCCTAAGCTGGAATTTTTCCACATAAAGCTGAAATTTCCGCAATTAATCACAAGTAACGCATAATAGCTTCAATTCCTTACCATATTAAGCCATCAACCCAAGCCAACAATAATTATCATATGAAAACAGAAAAATTCCCAAGAAAATAAGAAATTCACCTAACTTTACTTTAAACCACAAATTCATCCATAAACTAAGCTCCTTAACCGATATAAGCCACTACTTTGCAATTATTATGGACAAAATTGAAGTTCTAAGCAATATACCTCAATCACCAAGAAAGGTAGCAACTTAGGGCTTCTCTTTGCAAAATCACTCCACAAGCACCTTTGATCTTCCTTAATAAGCAATTCCTACGGAGGAAATCGGATTTTTATCGGTTGATTTGCAAGATTTGGACAAGAAATTGAAAGAAAAGTTGAAGGCTTCTTTCCTTTTTTTTCCCTCAAAAATTTCGGCCAAGATGCTTGAAGAATGAAGATGATTTTGGTCAAATTTTACTTTTAGTAAAGTTGTAAGAAAGTTAGGCAAAACTTGGCCCAATAGAAATGCGACACGTGTCACCTTTTTTTGATCTTTTCCTTATCCTTTAGCTTACTAATGACTAAGCATCTAACCAACCTCTAATTATCTCTTAGTACTCAGTAATTTAATGCCTTACTGCACAACTTAACTTAATTGGCCGAATTTCTCTCACTTAACGCCCTAGCGGGTCCCACATCCGCTATTCGCTCCAAATCTCTCGTGAACTCACTTATATTAGAAAAATGGTTTAAAACTATATTTACTTATAAAATATATGTAAAATTAATATAATAAAGAAAATAAAAAAAAATTGTGTGCACGAAAATCGATAAAACCCTAAAACCCTAAAATCGAATTTTTGTCTTCCTCGAGTTCTCACAGAACGTGTTTGGTGGGACTTGATAAGGGGGAGGTGGGAAAGAGCGCAGACCCCTTGGATTTGGGAAAACTTTAAGAGGGAATTTAATGAGAAATTTCTCCCACCCTTGGTCCAAGAGAAAAGGGAAGATGAATTCATAAAGTTGAGGCAAGGAACTTCTAGTGTAGCCGAATATGAGGGAAATTTACTAAACTTTCTAAATATGCTCCAGAATTGGTGACTAATGAACGAAGGAGGATAAGGCGCTTTGTACAAGGATTTAATGTGGAGATTCAGGAGGGTTTAGCAGCAGCCAAAATCTCTACGTTCACTGAAGTCTTAGAAAAAGCGCAGAGAGTCGAGAGTGCAAGGCTGCAAGTTAGAGACTTCCATGCTAAGAAAAGGGGCACTTCTAGTAACCTTTCGAGACAGGCAAATAAGAGTGCCCCATTTTTTAATCTAGCACACCAAAAGGGACTGAATCAAGAGGAGATCGCAATGGACGAGATCAATCGAGAGGGACACCTCCAAGTGGTCAATCTATGGCTCCCCAAGTTGTTTGTGGTTATTGTGGCAAGTTCAACCATACGGAGAGTGATTGTTTTAGGAAACAAGGGAAGTGCTTGTATTGTGGTAGTACCGAGCACCAGATATCGAAATGTCCAACCGTACCAAAAGAAGGAGGTAGTACCCAAAGGCCTGAAAAGTCAGCCACTAAGCAGTCTAGTGCTGGAGGAAATCAATCTAAAGCACCAGTTAGGGTTTATGCATTAGGCTATCAACAGGTTTCAAATTCTGCTACAGTCGTTGAAGGTATGATTCTTGCTTTTTCATTGTCTATTTGAGGTTCTAAATGATCCTAGTACAATTCACACTTTTACAAAATCCTAGATTTATAAAATAGAATCAAAGTTTGACTACAATGTAGGTGGATAGAAATTATGAGATATGGGTTAGCGATTGTAAGTTACTGATTGATCCGATAGGCGCGACTATTAAGGGGTATGATATTGTCCTAGATGTGAATTTCGAGAACGAAATTCCTTTAAGGAGGGGAGGATGTGAGGACTCACAAATTTATCTATTTTAAACTCCTATTACTAGCTTATTTAAATATTTAATTGCCCGTTTGCCCCGAATATTTTATTTCAACCTTTTTAGATCCAATTACATGGAACTATGACTTATGTATATTTTTAAAATGACTCGTTTCGAAATTTAATTTTTGAAATCCCGTTAAGTGAGAATAGTGAATACGCGTTTGGAAACAATAATCGATTCGAGAATACAGTAAACTTGGAAAATGGGAGACTTGTACATTAGTCTTGAAATAGGTATTTTTATGTTTAAGTGTTCAATTATTAGTTAGTGATACTATCGTTATAAGAATTTCTTGAAAATTCCACTTTATCGCGCACAAATCGGAAGTACGCATTTTTACACGCGCGATTAATTGAGGGACTTAAGACCATTATTTTTAGACCATTGAGAGTGAATAATAATAGTATGAATGAAAGTACATTAGAGGTTTAGTGCACAAGTGAAGCAAACTCGAGAGGAATCGAGCACAAAACGCACGCGTGCGTCCGGGAGAAAGAGTTGACTTTTGAATTAATTAGAGCCACACATTTTAACTTCTCATAGAAGCATCACACCAGATCAAAACCCTTCTTTTCTCACCTCATGTGCACGGCTGAAACTCTCATTTTCTCACCTCAAGAGCCGGCCAAAACAAGAAAGAAAAGAAAGGAAAGAAAACTCTTCATTTCTACCTCAAATCTTACTCCAAATCACTTCAAATTTTACACACAACTTGCAAACCACTTGGTGATCATCTTAAGCTACAAAAGAGCTTGCTTTCCAAGGTTTTGTTGAGCTTCAAGAGGCCGAAAATTTCGGCTTTGTTCATCAAGAGAGGTAAACCACGATCAACTACAAGAATCTTAATTTATGAAGACTATCTTGCACTTAGCAGCTTATATAATCATGTGGGTAGATTTATTTATGTTGGAAAGTTAGTGTGTGGGCTCTATGAACTCCCACTATGGCTTGTTGGACTGATTTGTGGTGTTTTGAAGTTGTTAATGTTTGTTTGGTGCTTGAAGTAGTAGAAATGAGTGATATTATGGATGAAAGCTCAAAGGGAGTGAAGATGAAAAACTTTCCGTTTTTACCCCTGTGAATGTCCGTGGCCTTAGGGCAATTTTTTGTGGTTCTAATGACTTGGTTATGATGTATACATGTTGTGTGGGATGTGTAGAAAGTTTCATAAAAAAATTCATGATTTGGTTGGCCAAATGATGTGTTTTCGGAAGTCAGCAAAAACTGGAAATTTTCCCGTAACTGCTTTGGCAGTGTTTTGTTTTGGCTATAACGTTTTGCTCCGATGTCAAAATCGAGTGCCGTTTGCGGAACTGGAAACTAGATATTCCCAGAATTCCAACGGTATAAAATGCACATTCTGATTCCACCTGAGTTGTCCATACCAATCGTTTGAACATGACTGTCCTGTTTCACGTCTACACGGGAGCTCTGTTTTGAGCAGCGAATTGATGCTCAAATATGAGTTAGTTGTGGACAGATTTTGAAAACGATTTCTTCTGAGGAATTGTAGATTTATGAAAATAGTTTTCAACGCCACTGACCACGCTCAACTTCAAGTTGAATTGAGTGAGTTGTGGCCGAAATCCGAAACTGACCCAATGATTTGAAACCCTCTTTTTGGCTAGTAAATGTCTAAATCTTGATTGGGACTCGTTGTTTCGAAATTCTTGGTGTTAATCACCTACTAAATGCATTTTGGATGTTTCTTAGACATTACCTACACAAAGGGACCATGTTTGAGACATTTTTGTTGGCCAAACGTTTTGAAAACGGAAAACTCATGTACAAGGCAGATTTGCCTTGGAAATTTGGAAACTTTGGTGATCTGGTTACTTTGAGTTCCAAATATCAGAGGTTAGTTCGCATTGTGTGAATTTTGCCGAATTTCCAAACTTGGTCGAAAATCAACCCAAATCTGTCTTGACTTTCCAAAACAGCAACGTTGGGCCAAATTTTGAATATCTTCCAATTGGAATCATGGAAAAATGTCTTCTAGGAACTTTTAGTACTTTGGAATTAGTTTCCAACGGTACCAAGTTTTCTAATTTTGGACATACTGAGAGTGAGATACGATTTTTCAAAAATCGAACCTCAAATCTGAAATTTTCAAACTTGACGGGAATTGAGTTTTTGAGACTCTTCCCTATCCTTCAATACTAATTTGGTGTTTTTGACTTGTCTTCATGAAGTAAATCAGTTTTTCCTTGTGTTAATAAACACTACTTTTGAATCTTTAATTTTGATCAAGTAAAGCCCCATTCCATGGTATTTTCTAGATTGTACAAGTGTACAATCCCTCTCTTGGTAAGAAAGGATTTTAAGTGATAGTGTGTAATGGATAACTATTGTTTGCTCAGATGCTCAAGGAGACCTTCACGAGGATCTCGAGCGGAACACCTAAAGGCTTGTTTACGCACTCACGCTCTTATTTCGATTAGTGAGTGTCAAGTGCATGAATTTGTTGCAAAGTGGTTAACTGTTTCTTATCCGTTATGTGAATTTGAAATTTTGAGACGAGCGTGTACTTTACCACACTCGTTCCCTTTCGAATAAAATTATATTCGTATTTTGCTACATGAATTCATATTCGACTTGTACATAGTAATGTGGATGTGATTCGTATTTGTGATTCCTATTTGGAATCGTCGATTTGAGCATTGCTCATCGACTTATATTCGTATTCGTATTTGGGGGGCGCCCAAACTCGTTGGCTAACTTTGCGAATCGAGCCAGCATGGGTTTGGTCAATAAGCTTAGCAAACCATGAGATATTCGTAGAGTATGATCTATTAGAGAGATCTTGCTCGGCATTACTCGTGCAGTATTGCCATCATATACTCGAGTATTATCAAAAACTTTGATGAGTGGGCCCGGTAAAGGGGTGTAATGGTGACGGGATTTGAAGAAAAGTGGTGTATCTACGGATTTGATACTCAGATGGTTGACGGAGTGTCAACATGAGATGTGATCAAAACTCCGATTCGACTACGTGGAATTTAGCTCCTGAGAGCTACAGTATCCTTGAATTGTTTCTGTTTATTTTTTTTATTTATTCGAAATGTGAATTATTCGAACTTATAGCTTTACTTACTATGTAATTTGTGACTATTTGGATTGCGTGTTTGCATGTGTGTTTCTTGGCCTCACTGAGTATTGGCTCATCCCATTAGTTTGTTTTCCTTAACAGGAACCCGTTTGAAAGGAGTTAAGCAAATGCTGACTTGAGACACTTTTGTATTAGTGTTTTGATTGTAATCGACTAGACACTCTTGAATGTTGTATATCTTGGGGGAAAATGATTGTAAATTTGAAATTATGATGTAAGAATAGATATTTATGTAAGGAAATGATTTCGTACCTTTATTCCGATTTTTGTTGTTAGTATTAGACTAGATTTGAATTGGATTTGTTTCGAGTCCTGGCGAGAGTTGGGTAGGCGTCCCGCGGATACCCTTTGGTTCGCCTTAGGGAGAAGTGGGGGCGTCACAATAATCACCAATCCAAACAAGAAAATAAGCAAAGCCCATGAACCTTTCAATCCTGAAATTCACATAAAAAGTCGTTTCCAGCATTACACCTCTAGGAAAACAAGGGCTTGCTTAATTAGCTGCTCAAACCCTCCATTAAAACAAGAACTTGCTTGCTGCCCTTCCCATATGATTTTTCACTATTTTTTAAAAACCCTAATCACTAATTGTTGAAAAATCGAGTTGGAAGATTGGTAAAGGGCGCTTCTACTATTGGTAGAACAAAGGATATAACATGTATTACAAAGGATGGAAGGGTGGAAGAGCAATAAAAAGGAGAGGATAAAGAAGCATAGAAATAAGAACAACAAGAGAGGAAGGATAGATATAAGAGACGAATTTTATTTAGCAATAATTTATAAATATCAACAAATTAAATAGCATGGCAATATTATTAACTGGGAGTAATAGGTTGCCAATTTTCATTAATGAGATGGTGCAATATGATGAGCCATCAGTGTAAAATAGGTTTACACTAACGGTGTATAGGAAAGATTAACTCTTACTTTTTTCTTCTAATCTTTTCATTTTATTTTTAAAACTTCTATTTTTCAATCTATTCCTTTCAGAGCGAAAATTGGGAATGCCCACAAACTAAATGAAAAGATTGTGTTTTAAATTACTAATTGATATAGGAAAATCATAAAATGCTCAAAATCAAATTATCTTTCTAAAAACTATTTGCTAGGTTTAGTTACAAATTATATTTTCTTACATATTAATTTCTTTCTGACATATCAAGTCACACATTTAACTTGTCATTCTTCTCATATGGAACTAGTGATTTAAATTAGTGTAATATGATTACACATTATATGTTACACGTTTTCAATCCAAGTGAAAATCATAAGAATAAAAAACATTACATTCATTGGATCAATTTTTATGAGATGTATAAATTTGCTCAACATTTCATTTGATTTTTACTAATTCATAAAAGTCCCATCCCGACTTAGTATACTGGAGCGTATTTTGTCTGTTAAGGTCAAGATTTCATACTTAATATTCTTTAGGGGAGAATAAAAATGTTTGTCAAAAAAAAGAAAGGAAGAAATTAACTTGGAGATTCAAAATAAAAATGATTGAAATTATCATGAAAAGATGACAAGAAGCTTAGTGTCATTTGACCCTTAATTTTAGCATCCTTTATTATATTGTATTTTCTTGGCAAAATCCCGTGCCCGAGGGATGATGACCAGCCATTTATTTTATTAATATATTAAAATAAAAAGGAGGGGACAATAACCTTACCTCCATTACAAGAAAATAACTAATAAAAGTAAATAAGAAGTACTACTCTCTTACAAGAGAATCTCTATCTAACATACGGTCACCTATACTATCAAAAGTAATGAAAGCTCTAATCCTATAAGGAAGAGATGAAGAAGAATAAAAGAAAAATCCTGATGTAGGGTTAAGGAAGCCATTCCATTCACCACTGCATTTGCCTCACAGAAAACATGAGACGCATTACTAGGCAATTATCGAAGTAAATATTGAGGTAGCGTTTCGTTCGCATGTTGGAATCGGATTCGGATTTGGAATCATTAATACTGGATTTGGAATTGAATCAATCATTCCAATACATTTGTTTGGTTCAGTGCCAGGAATGTATATCATTACTATAGTTGATGTTTGGTTCGTTGGTTCTTTGTAAATGGGATATAAGAAATTTTCACTAATTAAATATATTAGTATAAATGTATTAGCAAATTTAGTATAACTAATTAATAATTTCAATTATTAAACATGTATAATTATTAGTATAATTGATAATATCAATTATATTACATAGATTAATATACATTATATAATACATATAACTAACAATATCATTACTATAAGTTTGTAACTAATTAAATTAAATATTATATATATAATTAAATATAATTATACTAATGTTATAATATAAATATAACTATATAATTATATAATATATATAAATATTAATTATACTAATATTTTATATAAATATAATGTATATTATATATTAAATATCATAATTATTATATATTATTATATTTAAAATAATAAATATATTTATAGTTATATAATTTATTAATATTATATACATGTATATATTATAATTATATGCACATATAATATACATTTATATACATTTATATATTATATATTTTTAATATTATCCATATAAACCCAGCAGATATAGATCTACCAGATTCCTCCGCGGATTTATCAAACCCAATAGATTTACCAAACCAAGAGTCTATTGGAACTTTGAAACTTTTGATTTCTGATCAACCAACAAATAAATCTAGCCTTGGTATTAGAAAAGACATAGGATATTCATCAATAAATGTCTTAACTAAAACCCAACCTAGTATCAAACCTATAACTGTTAAAGATCTTCAAACAGAAATTGCTTCTCTCAAAAGAGAAGTTAAAAATATATTATTATATAATATTAATAAATATATAATATATAATATATAATTATAATTATATTTAACTAAATAATTATATAATATATAATATATAATTATAATTATATTTAACTAAATAATTATAATATATATTTATATAATATACTAATATTATATACTATAAAGTATATTATATATTAAATATATTTTTTATTATATATTATTATATTTATAATAATAAAAATAACAATAAAAATATAATATATTATTATTATATACATGTATATTTTATAATTATATGCACATATAATATACATTTATAAATATATATATCAATAATATAAATATATTATTATATAATATTAATAAAGTTTATAATATACATTTATAAATATAATTACATTTACATCTGATACCAAACGGGACGAGGGGTTAACCCCTTAAACCAAGAAAATAAATAAAAATTAAGAGAAGAAAAGCATAAGAGTTAGGAAGTGGGTCGCAGTCGAATTGCCACTAGTTAGTATAGGCGGTTGAACCAGCGATGTATAAACAAAATGTAAAAATAGAATGTAAAAACAAGTTAGTAAGTTAGATCAGGCGGTATAATCGGCCTTGGATGGTGAGTATAATCAACACAAATAAAGGAAAAGTAAGTAAATGGATATAAGGTAGCTCAACCGACCATTTGATTGAATATCAGAATAACAAAACGTAAGAAAACTTACAAGATATGAAGCTTGTGCAAGCTCCTTTGTTTGATCCTAAAAACTAAAATATAAAACTAAGAACTTGTTTGTGGAGAGAGAGAGAGGAGAGTTTCTTCAAGTCTAGAGAGAAGGAAGAGCTTGAAAAATGGTGTAAGAATTGTGTGTGGAATGTGTTGGGTTTGAGGGTATTTATGTGACGGCCCCACCTTCCCCTAAGGCGAACCCCAGGATTCGGCGGGTTGCCTGCCCAACTCTCGCCAGGATTCGTTCACTCTCATCAAATAAAACAAGATATAACCTCGAGGATAAGAGAAAACAATTCCCAACCTTGAAACGTATACTTACATTCATCCAATCTCAAATAGTAATACAATCCCAAAAGAGACAAAAGTTCTTAGTTCCCAATACAATCAACCCTATCCAAACACTAGGGCGAGTGCAAAAGCAAAACAATTCAAAACTACTAGACTATACTACTCTATCCAAGTCTCTCGCCCTTGCTCGCAACCCCTGAAAGGAAAACAAACGGCGTGGAATGAGCTAAAAGCCCAGCGAGGTTCTATATACATAACCAAGCAGTTAAACAAGGACATTAACCATGTAATAACAAGTAATCCAGAAAACATTTACAATATAAAGCAATGGTAACACATTCATAAGGATACACGCTCACGTGGAGCCATTCGTTCATTCATTTGCCTAACATTTTCCCTGATTCCTCCAATCATTAAAAACATGTTTGTAAGTGAAAACCCCTTCATTGATCTTATCATTCGTTCATTCATTTCATCACCCCCTTCTGGCCAATTCATTGGCCAGTCTCCACCAGACTACGTGGTCATATTCGAGTATACCAAACATTCACCCAGGGTCACTAGTCGCCCGACCGAGTCTGCTTCTGACTCGAGTCGACCGGTAATGAAGGGCAAGGGCCCAGTTCAGCCAAAAGGCTTACATTCATGTACAAGTAGCAATTACTCATTCACTCATTGAAAATTTCACCTTCATTTAGGTCGAGTGCGATAAAGTACACACTCGCCTAGCAAAAATCATTTTTAGCAATCATTGAACACATTTAACATCTAATCACACAATCACAACTAGCCACACAGTCACTGGAAACGTAACGTACATCAATTACTTATTAAAGCAACAATCCAAATAGTTACAATAATTCACATAGTCATTAGCAACAAATCATATATAGAACACTCA
This sequence comes from Coffea humblotiana, assembly GCA_023065735.1. Lineage (NCBI taxonomy): Eukaryota > Viridiplantae > Streptophyta > Magnoliopsida > Gentianales > Rubiaceae > Coffea > Coffea humblotiana. The sequence goes on from CM041216.1 coordinate 15,621,285, forward strand.
CCTATATAAGCAAAATAACGTCCAAAGTTCCTTCCGGACAACACCCTTAATCACCAAGAAACTCTAAGAATAATCATAAGAAAATATTACGGTTCAACCAACCCAAGATTAAGTGAATCAAAGAAAATCCGAATAACTAATAGTACCATGTATAAGTATGATTTGGAAGTGAAAAGAGTACATTTAGACCAAAAGATATGAGTAAAATAGTCGTAAAACTTATGCTTGCTCTTAAAACTTTGAAATCGCCATATGAGTCAAAGTGACAAAGAAAACGTATTTCTATTAGTCGTTACTTTCATTTCCAAGGGTAAAAATTTCGATCGAATTCCAACTTATGAGCCTCGATTAAAGAAGACTCGAATACCTCAGATGATTCAAGTTAGTTTCATCCTCAAACCCTTACTCGTGTCGCGGGTACATCTACCTAGCCCTCGAGTGCAAATTTGGGCAGCACGCCCTTTGTATTTACCTATTTTCCAGCCATTTATGGCTTCATTATTTTCCTCAAGCAGCCCCCAAAATCACACACAAATAATCTCATTACAATAGCCGTTCAATATGCTAAAAGTCATTCAATTACAAAACCAAACTAGAAAAGTGACCGAAAATAAGATTTAAGACAAGGAACAAAATAACAGGTTTGACGTCTTTTAGTGTATTGGTCACAACCGAAGCTACACCTATCAGATTGGGGTAAAGTTTATACTGTTTCGAAGATAAAACATAGATATACAATTATTATGCAGACATTTTAACCCAGTTCTCACCGTAACTAGGTCCAATTTACCGAAACAACCCCCAGATTTTCCAGCTCGAAGCTCACTGTGAAATTCAACTAGCAGTCCTGATTCATTCAATCATAGCTCAGCACACACAACTCTGATTCAGGTGATTCCAAAGCCATTTCAAAGCTAAGATACAAGGATACAATTCTTAAGAAGACATCAAAAGCTAATTCATTCATCTTCCCAGCCAAACGAGCCAATTACAGATGCTGATTTCCAGTTTTGGCAGAAACAGGGCAGCGGGGGTAAAATAGTCATTTCATAGGATACAGTGCTCTGATTGAGTTGAAATTTTACAGGCATAATTTACACTCAATTCTCTACAACTTTCATGTTTTGAGCTAAGCCCAATTCAGCCTCCATCATGGCCGAATGACACTGGTCAGAACAAGGTAGAGAATTCTCTAAGAAACTGAAATCTACACATCATCACTTCTAACCAAGAAATATTGCACAAAACTACTAAAATGACAACCACAAGCCACTAAATTACAACTATTGGAAGCAAATAGAGATGTTCTTAGCAATTTACCTTAAAACCTCAAAGAAAATGGTAGCTTAGTCTTTCCTCCTCCAAAACAACTCCATCAAAACCTTTAGACTTCCTTAGTGATCACTTGTATGGAGTAGATTCCAATTGGGTTGGCTAAAACTTAAGATTTGAGCAAGGTTGGAAGCTAGAAATTGAAGAAGTTTCTCTTGTTTCTTTCCTCAAGAGGTTCGGCCAAGGAGGTGCAAAAATGAAGAAAAATTGGTCAAAAATAGGTTTTAGGAAAGTGAAATAATCATAGTCAAAGTCCAACTTCCATAGGTTTCATGACACTTGGTTTTTCTAGACTTTTCTCTTCTTTTTTTTGGTAAAAAATTGTGGCTAATGTAAGAGATATTTTAAGGTTAATTAACTGAAATAAAAGCAAGGCTATTAAGGTAATAAAGTAGTGTTCAAGTGGTGCACTCACTCGGTAACAAAAAGTACCCGTCGGTTCCAACCGTTTTTCCTTTAACTCGCACGTACTAGGGTTTTTTTTTTCTTACCATTCACTAACTTATTATTATTACTTCTAATCATACATTTAATATCATCTAAAACTCACTTTTAAGCACTAAATTTAGTACACACTCCGTACCGATTATTTACACTACGAAAAAAAACATGAAAACCCTAGTTTCTCCTAATGATGAAAGAAAAGGGAAACCCTTGGTTCTATGGTTAATTATAGCTAATGGGGAAGTGAATGAGTAGTACAGCTATTGTAAAGTAATAATTTCCAAATTAAAGGGAATTTTAAGAAAAAGATAAGGGATTTTACAAGTCCTCACAATTTATAGCAAAATTTTCGTAGTGCTACAGTGCCCGCTACAGTAGCGCTATAGTGCGTACTACAGTACATCGTTTGTCTTTTGTTGTCGTGTTTGCACAGTAACTTGCTGGATTGTTACAGTGCTTCTGGTGCTACAGTATTTTTTATTTTTTCTGAATTTTGCTCCGAATGAGTCAGCTTGAATATCTGTTTGTAAACTTAGCAGATTGTTGTAGATAACTCTTGTTTTGTTTCCTAAATCATTTTGTCAAATTCAGGTGCTTGCACTCCCCATTGGTTTATAATCCAATGTTTGTGAAGGGTTAATTTCTGAATTTTTCTTTGTCTTATAAAGTTTTGATCCTTCAAGTTGCAAACTGTATAGTTTGTTGGTTTTGTAGCAATGTTGTCATATTAGTGCCGAAAATGTGGAGGAATGCATTGTCCAGTTTCGGTGTTGTAAAATACAATATCGAAATATTGGATTTTGTCTTCTCTGCATTGTTGTTTGTAAGAGTAATAATCTTTAGCAATAGGATTATTAACAAGGTTGCGAGGTATCCAATTGTTGACTGATGTTAAGTCTATCATTTTTCCTGCAAAACAGAATTTGTTAGTTTTAAAGATTTAGAGAAAGGTAGGAAGGCATAAGGATCAAGAAATTGAGGTATTATACCCTCATTTGTCGTAAGGTAAGGAATAAGTTTGTGAATAAAAGGTATTCCAAAAATAACATTGTTGGTTAGTTTTTTGGTTAGAAAAAAGGTATCTGGAATGGATAAGGAAGAAAACTGGATTTGAACCTTTGTTAGTTTGAAGTTGACTTCAAGTGTAGATCCATTGGCTCCCCTTAGTCCTTCTTTGTTTTGTTCAAAGAACTGGGATGGGATAAGGTTTTCAAAAATACAACTTTGGTCTGCCTCAGTATCAAATAGGGTTTCAGTTTCGATTACATAATTATTGTTAATTAGTAATCAGATCTGGACCAAATGATCCTTGTCTTCCTTGGATTTTTTGGATAATTGTTTTAGAAACTCAGTGTCTTCTTGGTTGATAGGTTCCTCAATTGGTGTTAGGTCTTGAAGAACAAGGTTGTTGAGGTCTTGTTTGGTTTTAATTGTCCTAATTTCAACTTTAAGAATATCAATTTCTGTTTGGAGGTGTTGAAGAGTCAAAGGTTTAATAGGTTTGGAGGGAAACCTATCAAGAATATCTGTGAGGTTGTAGGTTTTAAGAATTCTAGGGTCGTTGGCTAAAGGATTTGAAGAATTTGTGGCTTCGTTTAAGGATTCTTTGAATTTGTTGAAATAGAGTTGTCTTTTCTCTATTTCAGGAGTATCTTCAATGATATAAAGAAGAAGGTTTTGATCCTTTGGCAAAACATTGATAGTAGGATCTCCTTCTTCTTTATCACTGATGGTTTGGGAGGAAGAAGTTGAAATATCATCTTCTAGTTGAATGATATAATCTTCTTCTCTTTCAGAATCATCAATTTCTAATTCGATTAGAAAATTTGATATTTGGGTTTTAATTTGGTCTTCCAACCCCAAGGTACTAATCCTTTGGTTGAATTTATAGTATCGGACTATATGTCCAGGTTTATGGTATTTGTGGCAAATAATTGGAGATGGGATTGTGATATGAGGAAACTGTATGGGTAAAGGTTGTTTGGGCTGATATTTCATTTTGTAAAAGGGGGTTTTGTCAGGATGTTTAGTGGACTTGGGCCGTTTGTGAGATTTTTTGTAACAATTAGGTAGCCCAAATTGTTCGCAAAAGGATCCAAGGTCTTTTCTCCTTTGGGCTCAGTCCTTTGCAAGTTGTCTGAGTATCTTGTCTTGATGGCACACCTTGAGTGCCACTTGTTGAATCTAGCTGGTTAACTGTCCATAAGTTATTGCTTCTCATGGTACAGTTTCATTGTATTGAGTTCTCAATTCTTCTCGAACAAGGTCTCGTAGTGATTTTGGAAGGCCATCAAGGAATTTTTCTTTCCAATAGGCCTTGTTGCCATCCGTTCTGGAGTATATTCTGGTTAAGAATGTGTCCTTGTACCATCTGAAGTCTGAGAGACTCTTGTACTTGAGATTGTTTAATAATTCTGATGATTTTTCTCTGAATATTTCTGGATCACCGACGAATGTCTTTGCAATAGTGAATATTAAGGTTGTCACCGCATATGAGATGGTGTCTCCATCTTGAAGAATTGGTTCACCATTAGTATCCACTTTGATGGCATTGAGAATGTTATCTTTGTCTTCCAAGGTGAGGTGTTTATCCCACCATCCTTTTAGTTGCCTAGTAAATCCTGTTATTAGAATATGAACAGCTAATTGGTCAATACAGCCATGTGATATCCGATAGGCTGTTGCAACCATTGTCATTTGTTGAAGGATTATAAGAATGTTGTATTCAGAAATTTCATCTATACTCCATTCATATATGTTGTTACCATTATATGAATTTTGCAAGATATTGGGTTTTTCTTCAAGAATGATATCTTGATATGTGGTTTTGGAATAGTATAGTTTCTGTGGATTTTTTCAATTGGTAATCTGGTTTTGTGAAGAAGAAGAGGGTTGATGTAATTTGTTTAGGGTCAAAGATTCTTGAGGTTCCTCTTTGGTTATTGTGCAAGCCGTTTGACTATCACTTGCAAAACCTTAGTTATTTGACCCTTGTTTGGATATTAGGGTAGAGAAAGATTGTTCTATTTTGGCTATTCATTTTTCTAATTGGGTTAAGGGTTTGTTTTGAAGTTCTTTCTGAAATTTGGTTGGTATTTCATGAGATTTTAAAATTGGGTTTGATGAAGAGGTGGTTATAGAAGGAGTTTTGGAAATAGGTCGGGTTAAGAGATATTCTCCAAGTGCTTGGAGGTACTTGTTGGTATAGTTGTTTTGCTCATAGATTCCCTGGATGTCCTTGCTATTGATTGCTCCTTCATCCTGGGTATTTTTGAGCTTGAATGGTTTGGCATTGATCTCCGTTGATTTGTATGAGAAAGTGATTGATTTTGGTGGTGGAAGTTCTGTTTGGATTTCTCCTTCAGCTGTCTATCACCTTTTTACTATATTTGTTGTTTGCGAAAAAGGATAATCAATCCCGTTTCTTTGTGAATATTGTGACGCCTCCACTTCTCCCTAAGGCGAACCAAAGGGTATTCGCGGGACGCTTGCCCAACTTTCGCCAGGACTCACTACAATCCACAATTTAAAAGATCGAAATACATCAAATAACTTCAATATATAATTAACGTACTCCAAAGTATTTCACGCTTACAAGTACTTATCTGTCAAACTTAACACAATCTAAAAGAATATGTACTACAACCATCCGTTATAATACAACTTAAAATCTTCAAAAGAGAACATTCTAGTACTATTCACGAGCACTTTTGGTCTCGAACCCTGATAAGGAAAACAAAAACGTGGAATGAGCTACACAACCCAGTGAGGTTCCAAGACACTCTAGCAGTTCTAATAAATCAGGTAATTTGAGCATACTACCTATATGGTTCAGGTTGCATATTGGGCACATTAACATGGAATAGTTATCATGGTACAAGTAATTGAGCATAATACAAGCATGGTTCAAGACTGCATCTTGGCACATTAGCATGATACAGTTAACAGTATGCAAAAATAAACACACTTTGAAGGATACGGTGTTCCAGTGGAACCATTTCGATCAACTTCACCTTATAACTCCAGTGATCCCCTCGGTTGTCTGGCCAGTACCTTATCCCTCCAGTGGTAATACTCGAGTATACTGAAACGGTGTCCCAAGGTTCCAACCTACCCGACCGAGTCCAGTCCTGGCTTGAGTAGGTTGGTAACGGTAGGGCCCAATTCAGCTTAGAGCTTACAACATGCACAAGTAATCAAGCAAATTGATAAATGGTAATAATTTGTCATTTTAGTAGGTCGAGTGAGATAAAGTACACACTCGCCTTAAATGACGACAATTTCATAAGAGCAATTATATGCAACATTTGCACTTAAGCACATAAGCAATATGCGGTAATTTCATATGAACATATAATTCACCATAATCAAGTAATCAAATAGTCATGTAATCAAGAAGGCAGATAATTAAGTAATCAAGTAGTCAAGTAAATCGGTAAACGGTAACGGTTATGGTAATCGGTAAACGGTAGTAATTCATGGTTAATCGGTAGACATTTATCATATTAATAGGCCGAATGTGATAAAGTACACATTCGCCTTAAAATAGTGGAAAAAGTTCATAGGAGCAATTAACGGTAGCACTTAATAGTTAATACATAATGACCATGGAGTAAACATGTCGTAAAATTATGCAACTTACGTACTCCTATATGGAACACTCACCAATTCAAAATAAGTGAGTAAGCGCGTAACAAGTGTTTAGGCGTCCGCTTCGAGTTCCTCTTGAAGGTCCCCTTGAGCGCCTGAGCAAATAACCATCAACTATTACACAATATCACTTAGAACCCCTACTTATCGAAGAAGGTTGTACTAGTATACAATCTACGGAGAATTCATGAATTGAATCTTAATTACTCGTAAATCGAGACTCAAAGGTGGAGTTTTAAAAATACAAGAGAAATCGGATTTTCATCTTTGAAATCATATGTAAAACGGTCAAGCAATATCAAAGGAAAATGAAGAGTTTCTAATAACTCAAATCCCTTCAAGTTCAAAAATTCCAGATTTAAGGTGCAAGTTTGGAAAAAATCATAACTCACTCTCCGTAGGTCCAAAATTGGAAAACTTGATACCGTTGGAAACCTCTTCCAGAGTAATAAAAGTTCCTCGAAGACACTTTTCTATGATTCCTAATGAAAGATATTCAAAATTTGGCTCAAAGTGGCTGTTTTGGACCATTAAGACAGTTTCGGGGTTGGTTTTCGGCTAACTTTGAAAATTCGGAAAAAATCACAGAATTCAATCTAGCCTCTGAAATTTGGTACTCAATTAGATTTATAAACAAGGTTCAAAAAAAAACAAACGGAACAAGAATCAGAGTTCTGAGCGCCAAGATATAGCAGTTCAAAATTAGTACAAAAATGACGTTTACTGGGCAAAATTTCCAGATTTGCAGCTTAAACGTTGGGAGTTTAGTTGGGCATCGAAACAGACTCGGAATGGCACCAAATTTGGAAGTATAATACTACCATATGAGTACTATTCCCCTATCAAATGTCATGCAAAAACTAGTATGGAAAGACAGTTAACAAGACCACCAAAGTTTGGAAAATATATCCTAGTAAATCTGTCTTCTTGCTTTTAGTTCGTTCCTGAACATTTTGCACAATGAAATCAGTCCCATTTCAGTTTATTCATGAAGTAAAGGTTCAAGAAACATTCAAGATACATTTAGTAAGTGATTAACACCAAGAAATTCGAAATAACAAGTCCCAATTCAAGAGTGGTCACAATTCAGTCCAAAATGAGGGTTTTAAAACTCTGAGTCAGTTTCGAACTTTGGCCACAACTCACTCAATTCAACTCGGAATTGAGCGTGGTTGGTGGCGTTGAAAACTAGATTCATAAGTATAAACGTTCTTAGAAGAAAGCATTTTCAAAATAAGTCCACAACTAGCTCATATTTGAGCATCAAGTTGCTGCTCAAAACAGGGCTCTCTGTGAAAACGTGAAACAGGACAGTCAGGTTCAAATGGTTGGTACGGATCATTCAGGTGGAATCAGAACATGAATTTTATACTGTTAGAAAGCTGGGAATGTCTAGTTTCCATTTCCACAAACGGCACTCTATTTCTACATCGGAGAAAAAATATATGGCCGAAAGAAGAACACTGCCAGGGCAGTGACGTGAAAATTTTCCAGGTTTGCTGTCTCACGAAAATTCAACATTTGGCCAACCAATTCATGGAATTTTCTGATGAAACTTTCTACACATCTCATACAACATATAAACATCATAACTAAACCATTAGATCCACAAAAATTCGCCCTAAAGGCCACGGACAACACAAGGGCAGAATCGGAAAATTTCTCCCCTTCACCTCCTTTGAGCTATCCTTCATAAACTCACTTATTTCTACTAATTTAAGCACTAAACCAACATTAATAACATCAAAACTCATCAAATCAGTCCATCAAGCCATGGTGGGAGTTCATAGAGCCCGCACACAAGATCTACAACAATCCAAGACTACCCACAAGAAGCTACAAGCTTCTAGGCTCAATCTAACTCAAGATCAACAAGTTTTAAGTGTTTGATCGTTTGATACCTTCTTAGATGTTCAAGATCAGAAATTTCGGTCCTCTTGAAGCTCAGCAAAACCGTGGAAATGAGGCCCCTTTTGTAGTTTAAGTTGTTCACCAAGTGGTTAGCTAAATGGAGGCAAATTTTGGTGTGATTTGGTGAAGGTTTTGGTGAAGAAAATTGAAGAACTTTGGTTGGTTCTCTTCCTCCTTGTGGCTGGCTGTCTTGAAGCTTAGAGAGAGAGAAATGGCTGATGGTAAGGCTTGTTGAGGAAGCTTGGTGGTTGGTAACCTTTTGTGGTACAAAATTCAACACCCATTAGTGCGCGTACGCGCGCGTTTCGTGCCCGATTCCTCTCGGGTTTGTTTCACTTGTGCATTAAACCTCTAATGCACTTATATTTACACTAATATTATCCACTCTTGATAGTCTATCAATAATTTATAGAATCCTCCAATTAGTCGCGCGCGCGAAAACGCGAACTTCCAACTTGTGCGCGATAAAACGAAATTTCTAAGAAATTCTTATAACGATAGTATAACTAACTATCACTTGAGTATTTAAACTTAAAATTAACCACTTTAGGACTAATGTACAAGTCTCCAATTTTTCCAAATTCATTGTATTCTCGAATCGATTATTACTTCCAAACGCGCATTCACTATTCTCACTTATCTAGTCTTCTAAAAATTAATTTTCGTAACAAGTCATTTTAAGAATACGTGTAAGCCATAGTTCTATGTAATTGGGTCTAAAAAGGTCGGAATAAAACATTTGGAGAAAACGGGTGAGTAAATAATTAATTAAACCAGTAAAATAAAATAAAATAGGAAAAATTGCGGGTCCTCACAACCTCCCCTCCTTAAAAGAATTTCGTTCTCGAAATTCATACCTTCCGTAATCTCAGATAACCCTGAACCTTGTTGCGTGATCATTTCATGTGTTCTTGCAGATGCCACTGGTCGGTTTCCTCCTCTATTGACTCGTCGGGGGATAGTTCTATTTCCTTGTGAAATAGTTGTTTCTCGTGAATACCGCTTTGGACAGTCATGAACTTTATGGTTGGTGCTCCCACATCCCATACATTTTCACGCCTTCAGCCAACAATTTTCTTCGGTATGATTCGTCCTTCCACAATATCCACAGGTCGGACGAGGCATTGTGACTTGACTTGCTTGCGAGATTTTCCTTGGTTGTATCTGTCCTACTGGAGCTCTTCGCGATGTAGTTCCTTCTGGTTCCTTTATCATGAGCGGTGAAGGAAGTGATAGTCTGATTCCATCCATTCCTTTTCTAACTTTGGGTGGTGGTTCAATTTCCTTTAATTTACTATCAAATGCATCTCTTTTCCTCGTTTGAAAGGCTCTCAGTTGAGATTTTGTGATTTCCACCCTTTGCGCTTTCTCGAGAGCGTCACTAAAAGTTTCAATCTGTGCTACGGCAAGGGCATCTTGTATTTCTAAATTTAATTCTTGGATAAACCGTCTTATTCTCTTCTGTTCCGTAGCCACCAATTATGGAGCATATGTAGATAATTTTATGAATCGGGTTTCATACTCAGCAACACTCAAAGTTCCTTGACGAAGTTTTGTAAAATCGTCTTCTCTCTTTTCTTGGACAAGTGGAGGAAGGAATTTCTCATTAAACTCTCGTACGAAGTTTATCCAAGTCCTTGGAGTTTGATCCCTTTCCCACTTATTTCTTATAACATTCCACCAAGCTCGAGCTGCTCCCTTACGTTGAAATACAGCAAAAGTCACTTGTCTTTCCTCTGTGTAGTCCAAAGTATCGAATATATTTCTTATATTTTCTAACCAATTCTCAGCCACTTCTGCGTCAGGTCCTCCAGAAAACTTGGGTGGGAAGAATTTCTGAAACCGCTCTAAAGCTCGATCCTCCCCTATCTCTTGGTTTCCACGTTGGTTTCCTTGTCCAACTCCCTGACCTTGTTGAGCTACTAAGAGTTCTAGTATATCCGTCATGTGAGTTAAAACTAATCCCATTTGGTCATTTTCTTCTCTTCCAGACCTTGGCTTGGCATTTTGATCAATATCAGACCCATTATCTACTATTTGATTTTGGGGTTGTCTAGATTGACGTCCCTTTTGTTGTCCTCAAGTTTTCATGTTCACAGCTAATCTATACGCATACGCATAAATCTCACACTAAGCCATAATTAAACTACACACACATACCAGTAACAACATTTAAAGGAAAATAGAATCACTTGCACAAATAGCATTGTCACAATACAAGTCAAACATAAACTAGATTTCATTAAATCATAACACAAGTTATAGTCAAGAAAATTCATACCAAATCCAAGTCAGTAAACAAAAGTAACAGGTGATTATCAAAAGTACATTCATCTCCAAGGTACAAACTCTTAAGTTCTACTCCCATTGTCCCACTACAAAATATCACACCTAAGATAATATCATACCCGTCATTTGCCAGATCCACTAGATCCGCCAAAATTCACAGTTTCTATAATTTGCACTAACAATTAAACACTGATTTTCCCGTAGGAGTCCTAACCTCCAAGCTATAGGGCAGTGATCACACTTTACTTATACCATTCGTGAAACTAGAGTTTGCACAAGAGTAGTTGAGTCCAAAGTCAATTTAAAATCTAGTTAGATGATTCAATCTGGTAGTTCAAAACTCGAATAAGAAGATATATTTTCAATAGAAGACTAAGCTTACCAAAATTTTTCGGACTTACTTGTCCAAATCAAGTCTATCATAACATGCGAGATAAAATCGAGGGTTTTAATGTATTTTGATATGTATGTGACTGAATACAATTCAAAATTTCAAAATTAGGGTTAAAGATACAAACTTTTTTTTTTGGCTCGAAACTAAATTGTCTTGGTAAGAAATTTCAAATAATATTCTTATCACAATCATCAATACATTTTAGAATTCTTCAAATACGTTTAAGAATATTAATCATGTAGATTAATGCATGGATATAATAACACATATATAATAAAATAACGTATACATGAAGGATGTTTCAAAGATTCCCTTAAAGTTTCAAGTTAAGAGTTGCGTTTGAGTAAAACGTATACTTTAGAAAATGCTTTCAAGAAGGATAAGTAGAAATGCAAGTTAATATATGTGTAAATTTCGATCCAACACCTGCACCACCCTTCACCTCTAATCCAAGAGCTAATTCGAGTGGTACATAAAGCTCTGTCATTTTTTTACTCTCCAATTCACAGCAAATATTCATTCTTATTCCCCACAAATAGAGATCCCAAGTCCTTAAGGTTGCCCTCAACTCTTAGGTACTCGGGTACAAGAATCCGAAACAAGGTAATTCACAACTTGAGCCGGCCGGTCCCAAGAGTAAATCACCACATTCGAGATTCTTACCCAACATACATATCTTATTTTTCCCAAGTATCAGGATGAAGGGTTTATGCCCATCACGTTCATGATTCCCAACTTACACTCTAGAAAAGCACTTAAACCTTTACTCATTCACATAATAAGGACCATAACACCACTTGGCCCAAACTCACCCCGCACAGAGACTACGCGAAACGGCTGTGATTTTTATCCCTACGAGCGGTCACTTAACTTTCAAACCAGTCCCACAGTCCGGCATCCTAAACTTGTAAGCCAAAGATACACTACAAAGATCTAAAGCCTAAACTCTAATACCAACTGTGACGCCCCCACTTCTCCCTAAGGCGAACCAAAGGGTATCCGCGGGACGCCTGCCAACTCTCGCCAGGACTCACTACAATCCACAATGCAAAAGCTCGAAAATACATTAAATAACTTCAATATATAATTAACGTACTCCAAAGTATTTCACGCTTACAAGTACTTATCTGTCAAACTTAATACAATCCAAAGAATATGTACTACAACCATCTGTTATAATACAACTTAAAATCTTCAAAAGAGAACATTCTAGTACTATTCACGAGCACTCTTGTTCTCGAACCCTGATAAGGAAAAAAAAATGTGGAATGAGCTACACAACCCAGTGAGGTTCCAAGACACTCTAGCAGTTCTAATAAATCAGGTAATTTGAGCATACTACCTATATGGTTCAGGTTGCATATTGGGCACATTAACATGGAATAGTTATCATAGTACAAGTAATTGAGCATAATACAAGCATGGTTCAAGACTGCATCTTGGCACATTAGCATGATACAGTTAACAGTATGCAAAATAAACACACTTTGAAGGATACGGTGTTCCAGTGGAACCATTTCGGTCAACTTCACCTTATAACTCCAGTGATCCCCTCGGTTGTCTGGCCATCACCTTATCCCTCCAGTGGTAATACTCGAGTATACCGAGACGGTGTCCCAAGGTTCCAACCTACCCGACCGAGTCCAGTCCTGGTTCGAGTAGGTTGGTAACCAAGGGCAGGGCCCAGTTCAGCTTAGAACTTACAACATGCACAAGTAATCAAGCAAATTGATAAACGGTAATAATTTGTCATTTTAGAAGGTCGAGTGAGATGAAGTACACACTCGCCATAAATAACGACAATTTCATAAGAGCGATTATATGCAACATTTGCACTTAAGCACATAAGCAATATGCGGTAATTTCATATGAACATATAATTCACCATAATCAAGTAATCAAATAGTAATGTAGTCAAGTAGGCAGATAATCAAATAATCAAGTAGTCAAGTAAATCGGTAAACGGTAACGGTTAACGGTTAACGGTTATGGTAATCGGTAAACGGTAGTAATTCATGGTTAATCGGTAGACATTTATCATATTAATAGGCCGAATGTGATAAAGTACACATTCGCCTTAAAATAGTGGAAAAAGTTCATAGGAGCAATTAACGGTAGCACTTAACAGTTAATACATAATGACCATGGCGTAAACATGTCGTAAAGTTATGCAACTTACGTACTCCTATATGGAACACTCACCAATTCAAATAAGTGAGTAAGCGCGTAACAAGTGTTTAGGCGTCCGCTTCGAGTTCCTCTTGAAGGTCCCCTTGAGCGCCTGAGCAAATAACCATCAACTATTACACAATATCACTTAGAACCCCTACTTATCGAAGAAGGTTGTACTAGTATACAATCTACGGAGAATTCATGAATTGAATCTTAATTACTCGTAAATCGAGACTCAAAGGTGGAGTTTTAAAAATACAAGAGAAATCGGATTTTCATCTTTGAAATCATATGTAAAACGGTCAAGCAATATCAAAGGAAAATGAAGAGTTTCTAAAAACTCAAATCCCTTCAAGTTCAAAAATTCCAGATTTAAAGTGCAAGTTTTGAAAAAATCATAACTCACTCTCCGTAGTTCCAAAATTGGAAAACTTGATACCGTTGGAAACCTCTTCCAGAGTACTAAAAGTTCCTAGAAGACATTTTTCTATGATTCCTAATGGAAGATATTCAAAATTTGGCTCAAAGTGGCTGTTTTGGACCATTAAGACAGTTTCGGGGTTGGTTTTCAGCTAACTTTGAAAATTCGGAAAAAATCACAGAATTCAATCTAGCCACTGAAATATGGTACTCAATTAGAGTTGCAAACAAGGTTCAAAACAAAACAAATGGAACAAGAATCAGAGTTTTGAGCGCCAAGATATAGCAGTTCAAAGTGGGTACAAAAATGACGTTTACTGGGCAAAATTTCCAGATTTGAAGCTTAAACTTTGGGACTTTAGTTGGGTATCGAAACGGACTCAGAATGGCACCAAATTTGGAAGTATTATACTACCATATGAGTACTATTCTTCTATCAAATTTCACACAAAAAATAATATGGAAAGACAGTTAACAAGACTACCAAAGTTTGGAAAATATTTCCTAGTAAATCTGTCTTCTTGCTTTTAGTTCGTTCCTGAACATTTTGCACAATGAAATCAGTCCCATTTCAGTTTATTCATGAAGTAAAGGTTCAAGAAATATTCAAGATACATTAGGTAAGTGATTAACACTGAGAAATTCGAAATAACAAGTCCCAATTCAAGAGTGGTCACAATTCAGTCCAAAATGAGGGTTTTAAAACTCTGAGTCAGTTTCGAACTTCGGCTACAACTCACTCAATTCAACTCCGAATTACGAGTGGTTGGTGGATTTGAAAACTAGATTCATATGGTTAAAATTTCTTAGAAGAAATCATTTTCAAAATAAGTCCACAACTAGCTCATATTTGAGCATCAAGTCGCTGCTCAAAACAGGGCTCTCTGTGAAAACGTGAAACAGGACAGTCAGGTTCAAATGGTTGGTACGGATCACTCAGGTGGAATCAGAACATGCATTTTATACCGTTAGAAAGCTGGGAATGTCTAGTTTCCAGTTCCACAAATGGCACTCGATTTCGACATCGGAGAAAAATATATGGCCGAAACAAGAACACTGCCAGGGCAGTGACGTGAATATTTTCCAGGTTTGCTGTCTCACGAAAATTCAACATTTGGCCAACCAATTCATGGAATTTTTTGATGAAACTTTCTACACATCTCATACAACATATAAACATCATAACTAAACCATTAGATCCACAAAATTCGCCCTAAAGGCCACGGACAACACAAGGGCAGAATCGGAAAATTTCTCCCCTTCACCTCCTTTGAGCTATCCTTCATAAACTCACTTATTTCTACTAATTTAAGCACTAAACCAACATTAATAACATCAAAACTCATCAAATCAGTCCATTAAGCCATAGTGGGAGTTCATAGAGCCCACACACAAGATCTACAACAATCCAAGACTACCCACAAGAAGCTACAAGCTTCTAGGCTCAATCTAACTCAAGATCAACAAGTTTTAAGGGTTTGATCGTTTGATACCTTCTTAGATGTTCAAGATCAGAAATTTCGGTCCTCTTGAAGCTCAGTAAAACCGTGGAAATGAGGCTCCTTTTGTAGCTTAAGTTGTTCACCAAGTGGTTAGCTAAGTGGAGGCAAAATTTGGTGTGATTTAGTGAAGGTTTTGGTGAAGAAAATTGAAGAACTTTGGTTGGTTCTCTTCCTCCTTGTGGCCAGCTGTCTTGAAGCTTAGAGAGAGAGAAATGGCTGATGGTAAGGCTTGTTGAGGAAGCTTGGTGGTTGGTAATCTTTTGTGGTACAAAAGTCAACACCCATTAGTGCGCGTACGCGCGCGTTTCGTGCCCGATTCCTCTCGAGTTTGTTTCACTTGTGCATTAAATCTTTAATGCACTTATATTCACACTAATATTATCCACTCTTGATAGTCTATCAATAATTTCTAGAATCCTCCAATTAGTCACGTGCGCGAAAACGCTAACTTCCAACTTGTGCGCGATAAACCGAAATTTCTAAGAAATTCTTATAACGATAGTATAACTAACTATCACTTGAGTATTTAAACTTAAAATTAACCACTTTAGGACTAATGTACAAGTCTCCAATTTTTCCAAACGTATTGTATTCTCAAATCGATTATTACTTCCAAACGCGCATTCACTATTCTCACTTATCTAACCTTCTAAAAATTAATTTTCGTAACAAGTCATTTTAAGAATACGTGTAAGCCATAGTTCTATGTAATTGGGTCTAAAAAGGTCGGAATAAAATATTTGGAGAAAACGCGTGAGTAAATAATTAATTAAACCAATAAAATAAAATAAAATAGAAAAAATTGCGGGTCCTCACAAATATAGTTCGAACCAATCGAAGAACTTAATATGTTGTTTTGTTCTTCTGAAAAATTCATAGAATTCTTCTTGTATTTTTTGTCGATGTTGTCCCTTGTATTTGTCAGAGAACCATATTCTTTTTGAATAATTGTTGTCTGCATAAAATTCTGTTCTGAGATTCTGTTTGTCCATAGAAATCACCCTTAACTCATTAAGTTGAGGACAACTATTTGTTATTGAAGAATATGTAGGATATCTAGGAAGTCCTTCCTGATCCACATCATCAGAGGATCCATCTTGGATCTCTGAAGGGGTAGGTTTACTGGCTGCATACCTTGCCTGTGGAATTTTGGAAGAAAGATCTGAATCTTGTAGTCTGGTTGAGATAGGAGAAGTCAGTGGCCTGTCTGAAACTGATCTTCTTCCTGTTGAGTATTTAGGCATATCTATACCAATTGTTGATGAAGATGATGTCCTGAAACTCATAGATCTGTCAAATTTGATTTGGACAGCTCCAGAAGCAAATTGTTGGATGCTCGAAACTGTTGTATTTTGTATTGGGTCTGCTGGAGCTATTTTAGGAAGAACTCAGCTTTCCGGTAGTGAGATCTGATTCCAGGTGATAGATCTTGGAACTGTAATCCGAGATCTAGCCATATCTGTTTGGAATAGGACTGTTTCTCCCTTTTGTAATGTTTTTAGGGCTCTTGTCCTGAATGCTGAATTCATAACTTTATATTGAATTCTATAAATAATAGCTACAGGAAGAGTCCCAGTTTTGACTCTATAGTTAGCTATTTTTATGTTTAATGTTAAAACATCTAGAATGTTTTTGTCTTTTAAAGAGACTGTAAAGTTTGAAAAACAATCAAAATATACTGAACCTCCACAAAGGCTAGTTTCTGCCATTCCTAGGAGGGAATCATTGAATTCTAAGAATCTGCTATCTCTAAGGCAAAGGAGTAGGGATGTATCTAGTCCTTCTCTTGTCAGAGGTTTAGCTGCAATTTGAACTAATCCAAAATGAATATAGTTGTAGTTTTCTTTCTGTTTTTATATTGTTCTTTTGGATAATAATTTGATTTCTTCATGATCAGCATCTAAAGCTATAGTTTGTTCTACTGTTTTGATTGTATAATCCGAAGTGAAAAACATCCACTTTCTTTTCCTTTCATATATATCAGTTTGAGTATATTTAGGAATTTTCCAATTGTCTATATCTTGATTAATGTCTTGTATATTGATTTCTTCTTTTAGTTTGGTGTTTGAAGAAAAACTAGAAGAGGTAGAGTTGGTTCTAAAAAAGGAAGCCATGAATGAAGGAAAAGAAAAGCAATTAAATAAGCTCAAATAAATAAATAAAATTTACATTCCTCTTCCCTTTGGCACAGAATCCTTCGAAATCCATGGAGGATAACCATTTTTCTAAACAGATTATAAAGGATAGTGTGAAAATTACAAGAAAAGGTCTAACCTTTTGAAAGAGATTAACTATACATGACGACCATATTTCCATCATAATAAAGATAATAATAAAACTACAAGAATAGATCTAAATCCTTTGAAAAAGATTAATTATGCATGATGACCATATTTCCAAACAAAATTATAAGATTGATAGTAAAAATCCATTAACCCTAGATCTAATCCTTTTGGCACTTCATCGTCCTGGAGCATACCATCCCAAGAACTTTAACATCCCTACGGTGCGAAATCCCATGACCTTACCTGGACCGGATGCTAGCAATTACAGGCTCCATGCCCTTTAGACAGATCCAAAGTCATGTAATCAATACTAGTAAAATTATAATAAGTTTGAATATATTATATGGCAATCACGAAATTAACCAATCTCATCAGACAGATCTAAATTTGTAGATCTATACTAGCAACATCATAAATAAAGAAAGTGGTAATCACGAAGTTAATCAATCTCATCAGAAGGATATAAACTTGTAGATCTACACTATCAATATTATAATAAGTAAATATAGGCGGTTGAACCAGCCATATATAGACAGAATGTAAATGAAATATAAAAACAAATTAGTTTGTTAGCTCAGCCTCCTCAATCAGATGTATGTAATTCTTTGGGTTTATATGTCCAGGTTTAAAGGAAGTAGAAAAAGGTTTAGATTTGTTTAGGTTTTTTCCCCATTCTGATGGCTTGATAACCTTTAGAATTTGGGCACTGGAATGAGTATTGATGTATTTTCCCGTAGGGTTTCCATTTTTGTCTTTCATCTCTGTTTTGTGGGGTTTAAGGATCAAAGACTTTGAATCTGTGAGAATGAGTTTGTAATATTCAAGTGTCTTGGTAAGAGTTTGAGATATGAAGTTGTAGGTATCTGGAAGAATAGTTTGGGCTAGTATGTTTAGGTCATCATGCCAATAATCAAGTTCGGTTTGAACTACAGGAATGTGGGTACTCGATTTGACATATGGGTAGAAAATTTTATTTGGTTTTGGTTCAAAGTTAACCAAGGTCTTAGATTCTTGGATATCAATACGTTTGGACTATTTGGGATGGGTGTTTTGGTTTAAAGCCAATTTAAAATGGTTTGGTGTATCCCAAACAGGGTATCCCAGTGGATCAGGTTGATATTCATGAGATTCAGCCCATTGTTTGAGACGGTCAAAGTATGCTTGTTTTTCATCTTCTTCCTCAGCTATGTCTGCCCATGTTTTTGGAGAGGCTATGGATATGGGTTGAGGAGAAGAGAGGATTTGGAACCTGTTTGGAGACAAGTTTGAAGAAGATTTCTTCTCTGTTTGAGATGAACTGGAGGAACTCAAGGAGTCTTGTTTGGTTGTTTGAGAAGAGGGTTCTGGTTTGTCTGAGGATTTTTCCTGCTGTTTCTTTTTCCTGGGCATCTTATCTTCCCTGTAAGAATTTGCGAGTTAGATAATCAGGAATAGAATTTGAAGATTCTTTAATATATTCAATGTCAAAATCAAAGATTGATAAAATTGCTTGCCACCTCGCAAAGATTTGTTTAGAGGCAAGGTTTTTGACATCTTTTTGTAAAACATCTTTAGCTGACTTACAATCAACCTGAAGTAAAAACTTCTAGTTCAATTTGAAATTTTGTAATACATAAAACTATTGCTAAGATTTCTTTTTTGATAGTAGAATAGTTTTGTTGAGAATTGTTCCAGTGTTTGGAAGCAAAAGCAATATTCTGTTCTTTATTATTTTTTGTTTGTTTAAGAATACCACAATATCCTAAATCAGAAGCATCTGTTTCCACAAATTTTGAAATTGTTGGATCTGGAAGAGCTAAACAAGGAATAGCTTTGACTTGGGTTTTAATTTTTGTAACTGTTTCTGTATGGATATCCGTCCATAAAGGCGGAGTGGTTTTTAGTCTATCATATAGAGGTTTGACTATATTGCTAAGATTCGGAATGAAGTCTGAGACATAGTTTAAACATCTCAAGAATCTCTGGAGTTATTCTTTGTCAAGAATTTGGTCAGGGAATTTATCAGCAAACTGGATTGATTTATTTATGGGGGTAATGGTTCCTTGGTGGATATGATGTCCAAGAAACCTATTTGATATCTGGTTAACCAATAGATAATTCTGATAAGATCATTAGTTTTGACATAGGAAATTCCTTAAACATAAGATATTTCACAATAAATGTCTTAACTAAAACTTAACCTAGTATCGAACCTATAATTGTTAAAAATCCTCAAGAAAAATTTATTGAGGAAAAAGTCCAAACAATTATTTCTTCTCAACCTCTTACCAAACCTATGGATTTACAAACAAGTATTATTTCTTTTAAACAAGAAATCCAGCTAGTTGAAACCCAATTAGCTAGAAATATAAATACTATTGATTCTTCGCAAACCTTTATTTCAAACTTGTTCCATAAATCTAACCTCCCTTCCAAAAGTATAGGTAGCAAACTTATTTCTCGGGAAAATTCAAAAGAAAATTCTGCAAATAATAATCAGGAAGAAATTCCTAAATTATCTATATATTCTTTTATAACTCATAAACAGTTGCAACTTGATAAGCTAAAAGTACTTAATATCGAGTATCCAAGCCTCAAGGTGGAATCTTATACAGAGGAAACATGGTTATCCAGCAAATATAAGGGACAAATTGAGGAGACATGGATATTCAACAAATTAAAGAGATAGTCTCAAATACAAGGAGTATCTGAAAAATCAGATCTATCAAAACTGGCTAGATCTAAAATCAGACCCATCAAATGGAGTCAGAAAAATCAGATATTCAAGAAGAATCAATACATCCAATCTTTATATTCCTGGAAGGATAGGATTGATCATCCCTCTGTTGAAAATACAAAAAAGCAAGCTATCAGACACATCCGGCGAAAAACTAGACACATCGGGCGAAAAATTCAGACAAGATCTTCTCTGAACAAATCAGTCACCAAACAAGAAATTCAGGCAGAATCTACTTCGACAAAATTGGTCATTCATGAAATTGAAATCAGGATTGACCAAGAAGCAGCTTATACCCATGCCAAGAAAATTCTTGCAATCTATCCAGAAAATTGCCTCTTCAATCTTTTTACCCAATTCATCCCAAAAACTCCTCTTCCGAATACCTACTTTTCAAACTTACTTTTCAAACCTTTAGAAGACCAAAAATTTTGGATTGAACAATACTTTCTTATTCCATTACCCAAACCAAAGTTGGAAATCCAAAAAACCATATCAAATTTTCAAGGGTCTTCTACCCTCAATAAATCATATTCAAACCCTTTTTTAC
The DNA here is from genome assembly GCA_023065735.1 of Coffea humblotiana. Lineage (NCBI taxonomy): Eukaryota > Viridiplantae > Streptophyta > Magnoliopsida > Gentianales > Rubiaceae > Coffea > Coffea humblotiana. The sequence continues at coordinate 15,641,950 of CM041216.1, forward strand.
AAGATTATCCTCCCAACCAAGAAAACATCCAAAATCTATACCACCCTCAAATGATTCATTCTGATATTTTCAGGATAAAACTCAATATCCTTCAACATTCATACAATAAGGAAGACATCTATGAATGGAACATAGATGGAATATTTAGATACAATCTTCCTAAGGCATCTCAACAGATGACAACCACAGCTATGTTTAATCAAACATCACATGGCTACAATCAGTTGAATGCTCATATCCTATTCATAGCCCAAACTATGAATACCGCTTGAGCTAACAAACTAGTGATATTTACTTGTCTTTACTTATGGCCTTATCTGTCAAAACATACTTTATTTCTCCTAGTTCTTGTTTAAACAACAAACCTTTAAATGACCTTCAAACTAGAATTGTTTGAATAGAGCAATCAATCCTTATTCAAAGGAAACTGAAAAACAAATCTTCTGAATTCCAAATTGACAAAGAAAAACTTAGATCTGAATTCTATACAAAGCACAACCAGTTTAAAAGAAAACATTTTTTTGTAATATTATAATAAAATATATAATTATAATTATAATATTTATTATATATAGAATTATATATATGTATATAATTATATATTAATTTTTTAATGGGTGGCGGGACGGGTCATTTCTAAATGGCAATCAGACTTGGGTTTTGTCCAAAACCCTCCAAGTTACTAGGGAATTGAGGGATTCTAAATTTTTAGGTATGATTCCAAAATTTCGATTTCGATAGTAGTAATCCAAACAACAATTATGGAGTTTATTCCAATTCTCTATTTCGAAACCCTCTTACCAAATGCCAGCTGATTATGTCGCGAAGACACAAAGGCCATTTGCCATTTCTGTTAGACATAATCAGATTCACTAGCAATGCAAAGTCCACCTAAACTTGAATGTTGTGAAACCCTCGAGCTACACACTCTTTCAACCCATGCAACAAAGAAGAACTTTTCGCCTGAAGCATGTCACAGTCACAAAATTCATTGTAGAATGCAAAGAAAACCTTCCCACCCCGATCCCTGACCACACCTCTGCCAGCTATCTTTCCCATCCTAACAATTACATTAATATTGAGCATGAATGAATGTTGATCAGACTGCTTCAAATGAACAACCATCATCTTTATCCTCAACTCGCTGTTAAAGTGGAAAAACCAGCACAAAAGACATCTAGATTACCTAAAAGTTGCTACATAAAAATAGCATTAATGAGAGATTCTACCATGCAACAAATTTTAATAAACTCTAAAAATCCCATTTTTTGCAAGTATACAGATTGTTTATCGAGCACAGAAATATTAGGTATCGATTCCACAGGGAAGATTGTCAATTACCCGATAGTTTTCGAACTACTTTATTTTTTAAAACACCATAAATGCAACATTTTAAATTTACACTACAAAGATGAAATAAAGGTAATAAAAATAATAGTAGAAATCTCCTAGAGCCATAGAATTTCTCATTATTCTTGCAAGTGAAATTACTGGTTAATTTAATGTTATTATCTGGGCTAGTTAGGGTATAATTTTCTAATGTATGTGAAATTTACTCTTGTAGTGAATCAAGTATACTTATAGTTAAATCACACCTACTCTCGTATTTATGAAATTAACTACAAATTTTTTTTTATGAAATTATATGGAACAAGCCACTAAAGCCACAAAGATATGGTTCTTCTTTCGTTAGTGAACTCCCTAGATTTAGCACTTCTTTGACTTTTTGACTAGGACAACTTATGAACTGAATTTTGATATCTCATAAAAAATGTAGAGTTATGTATTATCTTCAAAATGGTTTAGAAATCACCTCAATCCAATACTTCTAACTCAAGATATAGTCAAACTACCAAAAGGTGTCAAAACTATTAAACTTCTCTTCTTTTATACTTGATTGCATTTCATCTTTTGAACATTTTGTACTTCATATTCTCTTTAAATCACTTTAAATCATCAACAATCATCTAAAAAACTTTTCAATTTACTCCATTTAATGATTGAATCATTAAAACCTATAAAACAAGTAGTTTTTACCATTTAAATCTATAGAAATGTATTGTTTCACACTTAAGCCAAAAAATACAAACTTTCACTAGAAACTTAGTTAATTAGGTATAAAGATGAATAAAAAACACAAAAATTAAATAATAAAACACACTTAAAACTCTCAAAATGCACGCTTATCAAAAGTTTTCACATTTGAATCATCGCTTGTTCTCAGACAATAAGAAATACATACTAACAATGATCCAAAACTTTGAAATAAAACATGCGCATGATTGAAACTCAATTTCTCAAAATAAGATAAATTGATGTTATGCAATCATTCATTTAATCTCAAGTACTCATAATATCAAGTAAAGAAGAGTCAATTATACCGTAATTTTAATTAGTTCAATTCAAATTCTCATACTCACTCAATTCCACAAACAAGTGACTCATATGGTCAAATAGTAGCTTTTTAATCCCATAATCATCTCTTCCTCAAAGTCAAAGAGGGATTTATTCATGTAACATATCTAAATATTTACTCAAGTTGTGAAAGTACCTTTGACGTGAAAATCGACAGGTTTAGATAAAAATTGCCGGTTACTCAATACTTCACAGTTTCAAGTTGTTTTGTATACTCTTAATTCAAGTATTGTTTTACGCAAAAGTTGACATTTGTAAATGAAAACTCTTGGTTACTAAGTATAAGAACTATTGAAGGAGAATTACAACTTTTATTCACCTTTTCTTGTCTTTTTTCTTTTATTTTCTTATTTTTTTTTCTTTCTTTTAAAGTAAAGATAATAAATAAACATTCCCTCAAAAGAATAATCATGAGAAGAGTATTGCAATTATTGACCATATTTATCACTCAACTTTGTAAAATCAAGTAAAGAGAAGAAATTTTATCAATTATGAAAATTTTAGGTATAATTTTCTCCACTTTTCAAATATACTTTCCTAAAATAGCAAAAATTATAATCACATAATAGTCATTTCCAAGTTAAATGAGAAATGAATTTTTTAAATCACATATATTTATCTCAAAAATACAAGAAATTTGAGTTACTAATAGTGTGGAACTTGTTGCCCTTAGGATGAAAATTTTTGAGGCAAATTTGAAATTTTGGACAAGATTTTGAAAAAATTTTGACAGAATTTCCCCTTATAACTGGATAAAACTCCTTGTCAACAAACCTAATTTTTAACAAATTCAAACACAATAATATTTTCAAGTACAAGTCCACTATTTCCAACTAACAAATCAATCACATATAATGCATAAAATCTCAAGTTCTCCTCCCGACATTTAAAATGCACATTGATCTCAATGTGTAAAAAAAGAAACCAAGATAAAGAAAGGAATACTCCCCTATTAATGTGATTGAAGTATTCCAACCATGAAGTTCCATCATCCATTGTTTATTTATCTTCAAATCCTTCATGAGTCCCACTTGATGCCAATAGTAATAGAAACTTAAAGACAAACATGTCAAAACAACTAGTAAGGTTCAAATGATGCAAAAGACACAAAGGCATGAAGACTTCTTGCAAATAATAACTTGCCTTTGTTATTGTACAGCTATAAAATAGATAGGAAAATACTCAAGGTACAAATCACACAACACTTCCCCAACTTTGTGCATTTCAACAAAACTTTCACCCTAATTATCTAGAATATGAAGTGTAAGCATGTATCCTTCTCTAGGCAATTATAACAGCACCATAGAATAACAAATTTAGGAGCAAAACCAAATCAAAAAACATACATTGTGCACATGTTTAATTTGAATTCCTAAATTCCTCAAACAACCAACATTTATCATCAAATCATGTTCCAAGTGAAGAATAATGAGCTTATTGAGATACCTAAACATTAATAAACACTCAATATGGATTATTTTCCATAACTAGCCTAAACTAGCTATTTTCCAAAGCATACAAATTCAAATTTTCCAAAATGTCACAATATAATGAATGTATACATGTAAGCATCATAAACAAGTCACATTTTGGGTCTTGAATCATTCAATTATACTTAATAACATTTTAAGACCAATTACCACATTGATCATAATATAAGAATATACATAAATTGAAACATTACATAGACATCATATTTCCACATTTAATCATATAAACATGCTTAAAAATGTTAAATAAGAATAATGGAACCCACAAACATCAACAAATAGCATCACAAATTCACCATTCAAAATATGTCAATAAACTCAAAAAACATGCAAATGGTCAAATTTAAAATACCAATTTAAGTTTAAGAATTTTATCTGAAATTGTTAGAGTGATGTTTGGTGATACAAATGATGCAAAACGCCCTATGAATATCCCCTCAATTGACCTTCAATTGAATGGATTAGGAGCTAAGATCCCTAACCTTCAATCTTTTAGAAACATTACATAGATCAATTACCACATTGATCATAATATAAGAATATGCATAAATTGAAACATTACATAGACATCATATTTCCACATTTGATCATATAAACATGCTTTAAAATGTTAAATAAGCATAATGGAACCCATAAACATCAACAAATAACATCACAAATTCACCATTTAAAATATGTCAATAAACTCAAAAAACATGCAAATGGTCAAATTTAAAATGCCTATTTAGGTTTCAGTAATTTACCTGAAATTGTTAGAGTGATGTTTGGTGATGCAAATGATTCAAAAAGCCCTATGAATATCCCCTCAATTGACCTTCAATTGAATGGGTTAGGAGCTAAGATCCCTAACCTTCAATCTTCTAGAAACCGATTTTTGAAGAGTTTTTCTTGAATTCTAATTGGTTACAATGACTCTATGAAGGTCAAGGGATGTTGAGATGATGATTTCTTGCAATGAAATGGTAAGAATGATGTTTTGGTGAAGTGTGTGTGAGAGGTAGTTGAAACGCGGGTGAGAGAGGTATGGAGAATGAATGGTATTGTTCATGTTTTGTGATTTAAGATTATTTGGGACAATACGAACATAGAAAACGCGAGTTGATATCTGCATTTTCTAGGGCGCGTTTTCTATGAAAAACTCCCAAAATCTAATACGTAGGCATGGGAATACGCGGGTTGATACTCACGTTTTCTATAGGCTGTCGACACCAAAATTTAATTTATTTGATTTTTAACTTTATTTCTTATTTAATTCGATTTTAGATTTATTTGTTAGCTTGTTATTCTCGTTTTATTTTATTGATTAAATGATATTTAGGGTTTTTGTAAAAATTTTATAAATTAGGTTCATTAATTTATTTCTAAGATATTTTTGTATTAGATTTCTAGAAAAGGAAAATTTTCACAAAAAGTTGTTTTTAATTCTCTTAGATTCAATTTGGAAAAACAAATATATAATTGACATTTGAAAATTTTCAATTTTTGTTTGTTCACCTAAATTGATTTTCGAAGAAAAAAGGGATAAAAGAAATAAAAAAAATCAAAAAAAGGGAAAAGGGGGAATTGCACGTGCGCTGCTTCTTCCTCAATCGTACGAGCTGAAATGAAGCGATAATATCAGAAATGCAGCTACAAAATTCCAGCTCTTTTTCCACTCGTTTTTTTCATTTTTTTGGCTCCATTGGATCACTCTAGTACAGGCTATCTGGCCTTAATCCAAGGAGCTCAAGTTCTTGTGTAACAAGAGCCATCTAGGGGCACAAAATAATCACAAAAAAAAACACAGCAAACATGTGAGAACTCGGAAAAAAAAAAGAAAGAAAAAGATTCATTATTTTAGGGTTTATTTATTTCCGTGCACATATTTTCTATATTTTCTTTATTATATTCATTTTACACATATTTTACAAGTAAACATAGTTTTTAGATCATTTTTCTAGTATAAGATAGTTCATGAGATTTTAGGAGCGAATAGTGGATGTGGGACCCGCTAGTGCGTTAAGTGAGAGAAATTCGGCCAATTAGGTTAAGTTTTGCAAAAAGGGATTAAATTACTAGGTGTTAAGAGATAATTAGAGATTAGTTAGATATTTGACCATTAGTAAGCAAGAGGATAAGAAAGGAATCCAAAAAGTGCCACGTGTCGCAACCTTATTGGAGCTAACTTGCCTAACTTTCTTACTTTACTAAAAGACCAAATTTGACTCAAATCATCTTCATTTCTTTCCTCTTATGGCTGAAACTTAGAGAGCGAAAAAAGAAAAGAGAGCTTCAACTTTTCCTTTCATTTCTTGTCCAAAACTTGAAATCCAACCGATAAAATTTCGAATTCCTCCATAAAGTGAGCTACTAAGGAAGATTGAAGGTGCTTGTGGAGTTGTTTTGGAAGAGAAAGCTCTAAGTTGCTACCTTTCTTGAGGATTAAGGTATTTTGCTTGGAAACTCAACTTTTGTTCATAATAATGGTAAATTAGTGACCTGTAGCGGTTAAATCGCGTGTTTTATGGATGATTTCATGGATTAAAGTGAAGCTAGATGAATTTCTTATTTTCTTGGGAATTTTTCTGTTTTCATGTGATGATTATGGTTGGCTTGAATTGATGGCTTAATATGGTGTAAATTGGAGCTATTGTGCGTTAATTGTGGTGAATTGCGAAAAATTTCAGTTTTGTGCGGAAAATTTCAGCTTTATATGGAAAATTTCAGCTTTAGGGTTTCCAATTTGGGGCTTTCTTATGGATGGTTAATGAGCTTATAATTGGTTATGATTGAGGGGTATTGTGACCCTAATGAAGTAGATTAACTAGCCTATGATTGGTATGTGAAATTGTGGTTGGTTTGGATGAATTTAAGTGATTTTGTGTAGGGTGGAAATGCTGAAATTTTAGGGGAAATGCTGTCCGAATGTTGTGAACTTTGGGGTCTTGTGAGTCTAGGTTAAGAATGGGTAAAAGTGAAAGGCTTTGGGGTTTGCTTAGACTTTTAACCCTAAATTCGATTTATTTCCATTTTATGCTATATTTGATTTCATTAAGAGGTACTCGACTCGTGTTTGAGTCTCAATTGCATTTTCTTGATTATTATAGGACGTGTGGGTGATCAAAGGCATCCGCCGGACGGGAATTTGTGAATTTGCCTATCTGAAGTGGTGATTACTTGCCCTTGAATTTGTGAATTGAGTAACTGTGAACTTTGTGCATGAGACGAGAGTGTACTTTATCGCTCTCGTTCTCTTACTTGTATAATTGATCTCTGATTATCTGTGAATTGGAACTGTGTCTGGTTTAAAATCATAGGGCATGAGCCCTACGACTGTACTGTGATGTCGGAGCTCAAATCCTAGTGGGAGTTACTCGAGTCGAGCCAGCAAGGGCCGGTCGGTTTGGTAACGACCATAGGGTTACTGTTTGTCAAGTGGAGTGCATCTCCTCGACCCTGTGGTATACTCGAGTATTCCCTTCTCAATTACTGTGAGGTGTTCAGGCCCGGTAAGGGGAATGTACGGTGGAAGGTACTGGGTGTAAAGTGGGGTCTACGGTCATGTTTCTTTCTTTGAACGTTGACGGAGGGTCAACGAGATGCGATCAAGAGCTAAAATGGGGAAGCTGGCTCCTGAGAGCCACCCGTATCCTTTATTTGAACTTGTTGTGGTGCTTTTATTCTATGTTTGCTGGTCATGTGTAACTGAATCTGGATACATTCGTGAATTTGGGCTGCATGATTTGTTAGTACTCATTGGGCGAAATCTCACCCTCGTTATCTTTGTTTTCCTTGCAGGAATACTTTCGGGAAAAGCATGGTTTTTGAGAAGCGAGTTGAGCTAGTTAGATAATTTTGTTTCTTTGTTTAGATCCTCGGCCGTTGAAAACCCTAATTGCACCTTACTTGAATATTTCCTTTTGGATGGTGAACTTTGATAACGTGTACATGTAAATGGTTGCTCCTGTGTAAATGATATTATTTTCTTAGGAATGTATGTTTTAACGCTTTAAGGGTCTCTTGTACCTGGTTAGGCGTTTGTGATCGTTCAGTAGTCCTGGCGAGAGTTGGGCAGGCAGCTCGCTAACCCTTAGGGTAAGCCCTAGGGGAAGGTGGGGCTGTCACAGTTGGTATCAGAGCTTAGGTTTAGAAATAACCTGGGCAAACCCGAAACCTGATTCTTAGACTTTTGGGATTGTATTAGGATATGTTTAAGTGTTATTACTATATCTAAGTTGCAACTTATGTATATCCTGTTTAGGTCATGGACGGAGCTAGTGGGAGCGGAGGTGAGCCGCCTCGGAGGCCTTTTCGTGTTGTCGTCTACGAGGAAAGACCCGGATGACCGATTAGGCACTGGAGTACGGCTAGTCGAACTAGACGTTGTAGTCGTTGCCAGCATTACTCCTACGCCGACCATGTGGTTGTAGCCGTCTTAGGTGAGCGGAGGAGACTTAGGCGTGCCGCCGCCCGATATCATACCGAGCTGCAGCGAGTGAGGAGCATTGCTAGGATGCAGGCGGACCGGATTAGGGAGCTCCAGGGGGATATAGCCATGGAGCAAGAGCAGACGAATGCTCTTTGCGACCAGTTGCACGTAGTTAACGACCGCCTCACGAGGGTGGTTCGGGAGGTTAGAGACCGGTCCGGAGGTATCATTAACGAGTGTGGGGCACTGATCCAGGAGGTGATTGGCGCTAATGCGCCAGGGGGAGTTCCGGGTAACGGGGCTCCAGGTGAGGGATGCGCTCCTAGCTCTAGCTCTAGCTCGGAAGAGGAGTCGATTGGGCTCAGTGGAGAACTAGGATGGAGTTCCTTGGGCCATGTTTTGATCCCGTGTGAGGGGTACCTAGGGAAAGCTCTTAGTTAGCTATTTTGTACTTTCGGGACCTAGGTTGTACACTGTACTTTTGGTTGACCCCACTGCTTTCACGGGCTTGTTTTTGTAAATATTTGACTGACTGCTACTGTATGACTTGTTTGCTACATTTGTGTGATATATGTATAGTTGCTTTTATTTGGTGTTTCTTTTGTTAAGTGTTTATTTATTCATGCCCATATATTGCCTTGCTCTGATATCGTATATGTTTTCAACCCTAAGTGGGTGAATCAATGGAGGGTACTCGTAGTGGACGAGGCCGTGGTCGCGGAATTAGGCAACCCTCGACTGAGGGAGGTACTCGAGAACCCATGCCTGAACCAAACCCTGAGTCTAGAACTGACCCTAACGCTCAAGTAGCTACTGCTATACAGCGAATGACTGATCTTTTGACTCACGTAGTGGAGCATCAGGGCCAAAATCCTAACCCTCAACCCTCAACCCTGGAAACCTTGTGGAGAGTGAGGATAGAGCTCTCGAACGATTCCAGAAGTTCTTCCCATCAAAGTTTATAGGAGGGCCAGACCCAGATGTGGCCGAAAGGTGGTTGGAGAAAATGGTTGATATTTTCGCCGCTTTGCATTATACCGAGGAGCGGCAGGTAACCTTTGCCATCTTTCAGTTGGAAGGGCAGCCCGTTCTTGGTGGAAAGTTATAAGGCAGAAATAGGAACGAGAACTGACACCAAGGACGTGGGTGAACTTTATGAGAGAGTTCAACACCAAGTTTTTCCCCCTCTAGTGCAAGAAAAGAAAGAAGAGGAGTTTATACGACTTCGCCAGGGAACCCAGACTGTAACCGAGTACGAGAGCCAATTCACTCGGTTGTCCAAGTTTGCCCCCGAATTAATTATGACTGAGCAAAGGCGAATCAGACGTTTCATCCAGGGCTTGAATGTTGAGATCCAGAAAGACTTAGCAGTAGCCCCGAATTGATGCCTTTAGTGATGCAGTGGAAAGGCTCAACGAGTCGAGGATGCTAGGCTACAAGTGCGAACTTTCCAGGCTAGGAAACGGGGATTCACTAGAGGTAGTTCCGGATACGGAGATAAAAGTACCCCTTCCAAGTTTGGAAGGGGAAATGGTGAGGGAAGACTGCCGGGGGTGTCGAGGGGAGTCCCCGTCGAGAGTAGCCAGGTTGGTCGAGGCAACAAAGAAGAAGTTTCCAGGAGGTCCAGTTTCTGCATCCCGTGGTTCCTGTGGGTATTGCGGAAAACCGAATCACACGGAAGATAATTGTTGGAGGAAGGAAAGAAAGTGCTTACGCTGTGGAAGTGCGGAGCACCAAATTGTCAACTGCCTTGTCTTACCGCGAGAAGCGAGAGGGGCTCCGCAGTCATCGAAGGCCAACCCTGGACAAGCCAAGGGGGAAGGGACGAGACAAAAGTGCCAACTCGGGTGTACTCCCTTGAGCAACATCAAGTCCCTGACTCTCTGGGGTCGTAGAAGGTACGATCCCTGTTTTTCCACCGTTTAGCTAGAATTTTAATCGACCCTGGTGCTATCCATTCCTTTGTTAACCCTGATTTTATGTGTGGAGTTGATATAAAACCTGTTAGTCTACCATATGATTTGGAAGTTAGCACTCCTACGGGGAACCAATGCTTACTTACTAGTGTAGTGTATGCTAATTGTGAAATTTGGGTAGGAGAGAGAAAACTCTTTGGGAATCTTATCAGTTTAGCTCTTAAGGGGTATGACGTTATTTTGGGTATGGACTGGTTAGCTAAGTATAATGCCCAACTTGACTGTAAGAGGAAGGTGGTGGAACTTCATATACCTGGAGAGGCAACTTTAACGTTAGATGTAAGGGGGAATTTAGCCTCATCTGCATTACTTTCGGGTATTCGGGCTAGGAAACTCCTGAATAAAGGAGCGCAAGGGTTTCTAGCTTTTCTTATAACACTCCCACCGATAAGCTGAAGGTAGAAGATGTACCGATAGTGGGGGAATATCCGGACGTGTTTCCTGATGAGTTAGTAACCCTACCTCCGGAAAAGAGAGATAGAATTCAAAATTGACTTGTTGCCAGGAACTTCACCTATCTCTAAGACCCCCTTATTGGATTGGCCCCTGCTGAACTTAAGGAGTTGAAGATGCAATTGCAAGATTTATTAGAGCGAGGGTTTATCCGAGAGAGCGGATCTCCATGGGGAGCTCCTGTACTATTTGTTAAGAAGAAAGACGGGAGTTTGCGGTTGTGGTATAGATTACCGAGGGGTCAAATAATGTGACGGTTAAGAATAAGTAATCCACTACCCCATATTGATGAATTGTTTGACCAGTTGCAAGGAGCAGTGGTTCTTTTCGAAGTTAGATCTCCGTCAGGCGGTACTACCAATTGTTGATTAGAAAGGAGGATGTACCTAAAACTGCGTTTAATTCAAGATATGGGCATTTTGAGTTTGCAGTTATGCCTTTTGGGACTGACTAATGCCCCTGCTGCTTTCATGGATTTGATGCATAGGATTTTCAAACCTTATTTGGATCGATTCGTGGTTATTTTCATTGATGACATTTTGGTTTACTCAAAGTCACGAAGAGGAGCATGAGCAACACTTAAAACTCGTTTTACAAACCCTAAGAGAGCACCAATTGTACGCCAAGTTTAGTAAGTGTGAATTTTGGCTGGAGAAAGTTTCTTTCGTAGGGCACGTGATTTCCACGAGAGGGCATCACAGTTGATCCGGCGAAAGTAGAAAGCGGTGACTGAATGGAAGAGGCAGGAAAATCCCACCGAGATTCGAGCTTTCTAGGGTTAGCTGGGTATTACCGTCGGTTTATTAAAGATTTTTCAAAAGCTTGCCGGTCCTTTGACCGATTTGACAAAGAAAAATGATCGTTTTATGTGGGATGCTAGGTGTGAAGATAGTTTCCAAGAATTGAAACGAAGGTTAACTAGGGCTCCTATTCTAGTTTTGCCTAATGGTACGGATAATTTCACTGTATATACGGATGCTTCGAGGGAAGGTTGGGTGTGTACTGATGCAAAGAATAATGATTTCCTTTGCCTCTAGGAAACTAAAACCTCACGAGCAAACTACCCAACTCATGACTTGGAACTAGCTGCAGTGTATTCCCTGCAAAAAATGGAGACACTACCTGTACGGGGTAACTTTGAAGTCTATTCCGACCACAGAGTTTAAATACCTATTTTCCCAAAAAGAACTAAACATGAGACAACGACGGTGGATGGAATTCTTGGAGGACTATGACTGCTCGATTAACTACCATCCGGGGAAAGCAAATGTAGTGGCTGATGCTTTAAGTCGAAAGGCTCAAATAGCTGGGTTAATGGTCAAGGAATGGGAGATGTTAGGAGCAGTTAGTGAATGGAACCCTAGCTTGAAACGTCAAAGGGTAATCCTTGGGAATATCCAAGTAACCTCTGCCATACTAGATCGAGTTAAAGAAGCCCAGGAAGAGATCCGATGGTACGAAAGTGGAGGGAAAAGGTGGAGAAGGGGAAACACCTGATTTCAATTTGAGTCCTGAAGGAATTTTAAGTATCGGAATCGAGTAGTGGTGCCTAAGAATGAATTATTGAAGAAAGAAATTTTGGAAGAGATCGGTCAAAGTATACGATCCAGGTAGTAGCAAGATGTACCAAGATTTGAAAGGGGTATATTGGTGGATAACATGAAAAAGGAGATTGCCCAATACGTGCAGACCTGTCTCATCTGCCAGCAAGTTAAGGGATGAACACCAAAAAACCCTCCGGATTATTACAAATCTCTTGAGATACCTGAATGGAAATGGGAATACATCACGATGGATTTTGTCTCTGGATTACCAAGGACGCAAAAAGGACACGATGCCGTTTGGGTGGTTGTCGATCCGATTAACCAAATCGACCCATTTCCTACCTGTTAACATGAAGTACTCCATGGAGAAGTTGGCTCGGCTATATAGAGATGAAATTGTGAGATTACATGGGGTCCCCGTGAGTATAGTTTCAGACAGAGACCCTCGTTTCGTGTCTAGGTTCTGGCAAAAATTTCAAGAGACCTTGGGAAACTAAACTCCCACTTTAGCACCACCTATCACCCCCAGACGGATGGGCAGTCTGAAAGAACAATTCAAACCCTCGAGGATATGTTAAGGACTTGTATCTTGGATTTTGGGGGTAGTTGGGGACAATACCTGATCTTAGTAGAGTTTGCCTACAATAATAGCTACCACTCATCGATTCAAATGGCACCATATGAAACTCTTTATGGAAGAAGGTGTCAACACCAGTTTATTGGGATGAAGTGGGAGAAAGGAAGGTTTTAGATTCAACAATCATTCCATGGATGGAGGATGCACAAGAAAAGGTTAAGTTGATACGTCAAAGACTCCAGACGGCTCAAAGCCGGCAAAAGAGCTACGCCGACAACCGACGGAAGGATTTGGAGTTCGAAGTTGGAGACCGTGTTTTCCTAAAGATTACGCCATTACGAAGTGTCACGACGGGTAGAGGAAAGAAACTCCAATCTAGATTTGTAGGACCCTTCCAAAATTCTCCAAAGAGTTGGAGAAGTGGCGTATCGACTCGAACTACCATCCAGTTTGTCCAAAATCCACGACGTTTTCCATGTTTCGATGCTCAAAAAGTATTATCCTGATCCAAACCCACATTTTACAACCGGAAGAGATTGAAGTAGATGAAGCCCTTACCTATTAGGAGAAACCTGTGCAATTACTTGACCGAAAGGTTAAGGAGTTGAGAAATAAACAAATCCCTCTGGTGAAGATCTTGTAGAGAAACCACGGTGTAGAAGAGGCAACCTGGGAGGTGGAGGAAGAGATGCAAAAGAGATACCCTGAGCTGTTTAGTAACCCAGGTGAGCAATTTCGAGGACGAAATTCTTTAAGGGGGAGAGAGTGTGAGAACTCGGAAAAAAAAAAGAAAGAAAAAGATTCATTATTTTAGGGTTTATTTATTTCCGTGCACATATTTTCTATATTTTCTTTATTATATTCATTTTACACATATTTTACAAGTAAACATAGTTTTTAGATCATTTTTCTAGTATAAGATAGTTCATGAGATTTTAGGAGCGAATAGTGGATGTGGGACCCGCTAGTGCGTTAAGTGAGAGAAATTCGGCCAATTAGGTTAAGTTTTGCAAAAAGGGATTAAATTACTAGGTGTTAAGAGATAATTAGAGGTTAGTTAGATATTTGACCATTAGTAAGCAAGAGGATAAGAAAGGAATCCAAAAAGTGCCACGTGTCGCAACCTTATTGGAGCTAACTTGCCTAACTTTCTTACTTTACTAAAAGACCAAATTTGACTCAAATCATCTTCCTTTCTTTCCTCTTATGGCCGAAACTTAGAGAGCAAAAAAAGAAAAGAGAGCTTCAACTTTTCCTTTCATTTCTTGTCCAAAACTTGAAATCCCAACCGATAAAATTTCGAATTCCTCCGTAAAAGTGAGCTACTAAGGAAGATTGAAGGTGCTTGTGGAGTTGTTTTGGAAGAGAAAGCTCTAAGTTGCTACATTTTTTGAGGATTAAGGTATTTTGCTTGGAAACTCAACTTTTGTTCATAATAATGGTAAATTAGTGACCTGTAGCGGTTAAATCGCGTGTTTTATGGATGATTTCATGGATTAAAGTGAAGCTAGATGAATTTCTTATTTTCTTGGGAATTTTTCTGTTTTCATGTGATGATTATGGTTGGCTTGAATTGATGGCTTAATATGGTGTAAATTGGAGCTATTGTGCGTTAATTGTGGTGAATTGCGGAAAATTTCAGCTTTGTGCGGAAAATTTCAGCTTTATATGGAAAATTTCAGCTTTAGGGTTTCCAATTTGGGGCTTTCTTATGGATGGTTAATGAGCTTATAATTGGTTATGATTGAGGGGTATTGTGACCCTAATGAAGTAGATTAACTAGCCTATGATTGGTATGTGAAATTGTGGTTGGTTTGGATGAATTTAAGTGATTTTGTGTAGGGTGGAAATGCTGAAATTTTAAGGGAAATGCTGTCCGAATGTTGTGAACTTTGGAGTCTAGTGAGTCTAGGTTAAGAATGGGTAAAAGTGAAAGGCTTTGGGGTTTGCTTAGACTTTTAACCCTAAATTCCGATTTATTTCCATTTTATGCTATATTTGATTTCATTAAGAGGTACTCGACTCGTGTTTGAGTCTCAATTGCATTTTCTTGATTATTATAGGACGTGTGGGGTGATCAAAGGCATCCGCCGGACGGGAATTTGTGAATTTGCCTATCTGAAGTGGTGAGTGTACTATTGCATGATTTAAATGCTTAAGTGATTACTTGCCCTTGAATTTGTTAATTGAGTAACTGTGAACTTTGTGCATGAGACGAGAGTGTACTTTATCGCTCTCGTTCTCTTACTTGTATAATTGATCTCTGATTATCTGTGAATTGGAACTGTGTCTGGTTTAAAATCATGGGGCATGAGCCTTACGACTGTACTGTGATGTCTGAGCTCAAACCCTAGTGGGAGTTATTCGAGTCGAGCCAGCAAGGGCCGGTCGGCTTGGTAACGACCATAGGGTTACTGTTTGTCGAGTGGAGTGCATCTCCTCGACCCTGTGGTATACTCGAGTATTACCTTCTCAATTACTGTGAGGTGTTCGGGCCCGGTAAGGGAATGTACGGTGGAAGGTAAAGTGGGGTCTACGGTCATGTTTCTTTCTTTGAACGTTGACGGAGGGTCAACGAGAAGCGATCAAGAGCTGAAATGGGGAGCTGGCTCCTGAGAGCCACCCGTATCCTTTTATTTGAACTTGTTGTGGTGCTTTTATTCTATGTTTGCTGGTCATGTGTAACTGAATCTAGATACATTCGTGAATTTGGGCTGCATGATTTGTTAGTACCTCATTGGGCAAAAGCTCACCCTCGTTATCTTTGTTTTCCTTGCAGGAATACTTTCGGGAAAAGCATGGTTTTTGAGAAGCGAGTTGAGCTAGTTAGATAATTTTTGTTTCTTTGTTTAGCTCCTCGGCCGTTGGAAACCCTAATTGCACCTCACTTGAATATTTCCTTTTGGATGGTGAACTTTGATAACGTGTACATGTAAATGGTTGCTCCTGTGTAAATGATATTATTTTCTTAGGAATGTATGTTTTAACGCTTTAAGGGTCTCTTGTACCTGGTTAGGCGTGTGTGATCGTTCAGTAGTCCTGGCGAGAGTTGGGCAGGCAGTTCGCTAATCCTTAGGGTAAGCCCTAGGGGAAGGTGGGGTTGTCACCATACAATGGTACTAATTTAACCAACCTACGCAAATTTGGTCTCCTAGAGACTCCCCTAATATTCCAACCTACGCAAATTTGGTCTCCTAGAGACTCCCCTAATATTCCACATAAGCACATTAATCATGACGGAGAGCTTGGAAAGAGTTATGGGTAGATGTTATTGACCTGAACTGCCTGTCGGACGGAATATGAACCCGAGCTCCCCGTCCCCTTGACTTTTTGAACCCCTTTCCAGCGTCGTCGGGGTGATCAATGTTTAGCTCCACCACCAATGATGCCGAACTGGTTTCATGCACAACAACCAACCTTGGCAACAAGTTACCAGCAACCTGGGGTAATTCAATTGACCTCGTGTCATCCGTATCTTCATGCCCCTCCTGTTCAAACTCCAACTCCCTATTTTCGGATAACCTCGGGATGTCTTCATACCCCTATGTAGGTGCTGCCCAACCCACTGTTCCTGCCTGCGTTGGTGGAGGGGACGCCACTTCACCTTGTGCGTCTTCATCTGCTTTCTATCTGATCACCAGCTCTCTATCATGCCGCACTTGTGTTTAGTTCTGGTCAGTGGCTTCAGCAGCCAGTGGAAGTCGCCTCTGCACTAGGTCTCGTGGCCCTTCTTAGAGTGGCGTTGTTGCCGCAATAGCAGGCTGTTCCTGGCCGTGGGCATTGGAGGAAGGATCCGCGACTGTTGCTGCCTGTGTTGGTGGAGGGGACTCCACTTGATCTTATGCGTCAACTGCCTTCCATCTGATCACCAGCTCTATCATGCCACACCTGTGTTTGGTTCTGGTTAGTGGCTTCAGCAACCAGTGGAAATCGCCTCTGCACTAGACCCCGTGGCCCCTCTTGGAGTGGCGCTGTTGCCGCAATAGCAGGCTGTTCCTGCCCGTGAGCATTGGAGGAAGGATCCGCGACGAGAGCTTGCTGCACCAAACGTGCATTCTCACTGCGTTTCCACGTCCCTTGCTCCACAGACTTCCTCTTACATTCACCCATCGAATGCCCTAGTCTCCAACACCCAGAGCAGTATGCTGGCAAGTCATCTGGAACAATTTTTTGCCAGAATCCAGTTTCACCTTCCACCGCCACCCAAACTCTCAAGCATAGCGACTTCAGCAAATCCACTTCCACGCACACCCTCGCTACGCTTGGCCGCGTACCAGCAACCATAGCTGTATCCAAGAACAATGGTTTCCCACTGGACTAATGATGGAGTACAGAGAGTGTTTGTCGAAAAAGTGAACTGGTAGAGACGGAAGCGAGAACCCAACTGGTGCTAATGAGGATTCCTTGTGAACATGGAAGTCCGTCGTCCAACGAAATACCCGCATTGGATATTTTCCCATCTGCCAGATCCCTCTCATCCAGATTTTGGTGAAGTCTGGTTCGGCCGAGCACCTTAACAGCACGTGACGATAATCCAAGAGACCTGGTCCTTCAGATTTAGTGTGGTGAAGAATCTCCTTATCTCCTCCAGAGCTGGCCGACCATAGGAGAATTTTCCCACCAATGCCTACCGGTATGGAGCAGTGAGTTTCTCCACATCCGTTTTGGTGAATATCACCGTTGATTTGCTTTTATAGGACGTTGCTGGGCGGGGTTGTATAGGGGAAGCATCTGGTTGGGTAAAAAGCTGCGAGAACGACTTTCTTGTTGATGGCGAGCCTCCATGCCCCTCAGCCGATGGTCGAAGGGTAGCCATGGGAAGGCTAGGAACAACAACCCTAATGTGTGCACGGCAAGTTTCTAAACCCTAAGTTCATATTTATTTATTTATTTTGATGAATGGATGTGCATACTATATGCTTGATGAGACCAACTTGGATATATTATGTCTAAAATCCCTCCACTCAGATATTAAGTAAAGACTTAAGTTTCCTTTCATAATTATAGTTAAAATGAAATCATGTTCGAGTTAACTTGTTGAGTACACTCAGGATTGCTCTACCATGAAGAGTTTTAACTATGAGGTGAGATTTCGAAATAGTGGGTATGACTTAACTGAAACTTTTGACTTGTTGAGTGCACTCAAGGTCATAAAGTTTTAGAAACAAAGGTTGTGTAACACACATGATGCGATTTATCAAGAGTTGATAACTCAACTACATAGAAGTTACAAGAGTTGTAATTGGTAATAAATACCTACTTTTGAAATTATTTTGATTTGTTGAAAACACTCAAGATCATCAAGATCAAAATAACTAAATGGAATTCTAGCCTACTAGGAAATTTGAAATTCCTGAATCTATACAAGAGGGTTGTAGATTTGAATAAAATAGTGGGAGCAAAACCAAACTTATTTTATATCCATTTTACTTGGTTTTGTTTTTGCATAAATAGCAATTTTCTTTTATCTTTACTATCTATTGTAGAAATTATCAATTATTGCATATTATTCTTAACCACTTAGTAATTACAATTTCTTGGACTGGCAAAGAGAAATGCGAAAAGTTCTCGAGTAAACTTGGCTGTATCCTTTAAACCTTAATATTTCTAACCATGGAAGATGGAATGGAATTAAAAGTAAATGTTTATAGTCAGTATAAAGGATATGATAATAGTATATTATAGATGCTTCCTAAATCTCCTATATTATAAAGATTTGATTTTCTTTCACCGTGATTAAACATTTCAAAGAGTTGAATGATGAGTAATCAAGGTTTAAGATATATCAAATCTTTGAAAAATAATTCCATCTATAGATGACAAATTTTCTCTACATTAATATTGATTTATTAGAGAATGATTGGCTATATTAAAAATTAGTTCAATCAAGTTTTGTTATGGACTACATGTCAAGTGTTGACTAAAAACATTATCACTCATCAAGAGTTGATATTGTTGAACCAATTATCAAGGGTTGATATGTTACAAGGTTTCAAAGAATAAGTCTTATGGTGCAAACTTTCATTGCATGGTCTTAACTTGAATAAAATGTAACTTTGTAAAAGTTTCATTTTAAGTTTATAATTGAGATTAAGGATATGAGAGATGGGATATTTGATACATAAGGAATTAAAGAAGTAAATTTAAAAGAAGGATAATAATTGTCTACTTTTATGAAATAAAAGCTACTTCATTACGGCGGAAAAAACGCTGTGAGAATTAGGGTTTTGGGAGCGCCTTCTCCTTCTCTTTCAGCCACGGCCCTATCCATGGCTGCCCTTCCTCCTGTGGACGAAGGTCACCCCTCTCCCTCCAAGCGCTCCTTTGTGGACATCCTGCAGTCCTCCAGCGCACAACCCTTTGCAGCTTTCCAAAAACCTCGTGAAGTATACAGAGGTGAACCTGCAATCTCCTTCTCTCAAGTTGAAATCCAAACCTTGGCGGCCCCATTGAAGTTTGGCTAGTAGGCAAGTTCAGTAGAGGTCGCCCGTCAATGGAAGCACTATGCAAGGACTTCGTAGCCGTCGGCTTCAAGGGCTCCTTCACGCTAGGTTTGCTTGACCCCAGGCATGTCCTTCTACGTTTCGACTTGGAGGAGCATTACCATAGGTGCTGGTTTCATAGGTTTTGGTCCTTCCAAGGGTTTGGCATGCGCGTCCTTAAATGGACTCTTTCCTTTTCAGTCACATCCGAATCACCCATCGTCCCCATATGCGTCCGTTTCCCCAATCTGCCGATCGATCCACTTGTTTGGCACGGAACCGCTCTTCTCCATTGCAACTCTCATCGGTGACCCCTTGAAACTGGATGCCTCCACTACCATGCTCTCAAGACCTAGCGTCACTCGCATTTGTGTAGAGATGGACCTTCTCAAGGATCTGCCTGGATGGATTTGGATCATGAATGGCTCTGCAGGATTCTGGCAGCCCGTAGAATACGAGAATGTGCCAAATTACTGCAGATGCTACCATAGACTTGGCCACCCCACACAAGAATGCAGGCTAAACAAAGCCAAGGCACTTCCCTAGCCGCTATCGAGGTGTGAGGACGACAACGAAGGGCACCAGCAACCTAAGGCTGGGTCTTCCAAACTGATTGAAGATAGTGGTCCACTAGCGGCTCAAGACAAGGGAGCAGTGAGTGCCGGGTTGGATCTCGGGAACATCCCAAACAAGGTGACCCGAGAGCAACATATCTCCAGCAACCCATCATCGAATGGAGATATGGAGAGAGCGATACAAAGAGGTGGGCCTGCCCCCAACCAACCACAGGTCACCACCCATGAAGGCATCCTCATACCAGATAGAAACAATCTGGCCTTGGCGATCGTAGACGACCAGTAACCCAGTACCGTACACGAGCAGGCGCCTACTCCACAGCCAGGAGCATACTCAGACATGGACGAACCGCCGCAAATGCATGTACCTAGGACGCAGCTGCAATCTGACCTTCAACAATTCAAACACCGCATGGATGCGCTACTACCCAAACCAGCGAGCCAAATTGTCAGCAAACGAAGTAAGAACAAATGAGTGGTCTCCCTCCCCAAAACCGTCATTACCAGGCAAGCCTTTAAAGCCATCTCCAACTCCCCTTTTATTCGTCATCATGCTTAACATCTTAATTTGGAACATTCGAGGTATTGCTGGGCATGCTTCGCTCCACCGATTAAAGAGACTTATCAAACTCCGTAACATTTTCTTCTTAGTTATTGTTGAACCAATGGTTGATGCTATGAAGCTAGACACCTTTGCGACTACCCTGAAATTCAAGATGGGGCTGTTTAAGAACTCCAACACGATATGGGTTATGTGGAGAGATGGCTTTGCGGCCTTTGTGCTTGGAAATTCTTATTAGTATATACACCTAGCAGTGACCCGCGATGGATGGCCCCATATGGCCTATTGAACTTTTGTGTACGTAAAATGCACTAGAGCAGAGCGCCGTCCTCTATGGGCTGGCTTACGGACACTCTCCCGGACAGTTGGCTTAGGACCTTGGATGGTGGGAGGGATTTCAACGTCATCGCGTGGGAATCAGAATACCTCGGGCTAGCACAGCAAGATAGGGTGGCAATAACTGACTTTGTGGACATCATCTCCACTTACAACTTGCATTCAGTCTCAGCATTTGGTAGCCGCTTCACCTGGACTGGAATTCACCAGGGAAGACGCATATGGAAACAGTTGGACTGAATTCTCATCAACACGGAGTGGCAGCAATCCTTTCCCCTCTCTTCTCTGCAACACTTAAACCGAACTGGGTCGGACCACTCCCCACTGCTTTTCCAACTCCAGCATAGGGATCCTGTCCATCCTCAGGCTTTCAAGTTTCAACATATGTGGGTCAACCACCCATCCTTCCATGACGTGGTGCAAGCTAATTGGCAGCAGGACATTAGCGGCTACGGTATGTTTGCATTCTCCTCCAAGCTAAAGCAACTGAAGCACATGCTTCGCGAATGGAACAAAAATGTATTTGGAAATGTCTTTGGCAATGTGGCAGCTGCGGAAGAGGACGTCCAAATTTGTGAACTAAGGTTGGAGGAAGAAGGGTTAGAGGAAGCACGATTCCAGTGGAGTCGGGCTCAAGTACAACTTCTCAAAGCTATATCTGATGAGGAGACATATTGGAACAGAAAGTTCGAGTGCGGTGTTAAAGGAGGGAGACTCCAGCATAGGGATCCTGCCCATCCTCAGGCTTTCAAGTTTCAACATATGTGGGTCAACCATCCATCCTTCCATGACGTGGTGTGAGCTAATTGGCAGCAGGACATTAGCGGCTACGGTATGTTTGCATTCTCCTCAAAGTTAAAGCGACTGAAGCACATGCTTCGCGAATGGAACAAAAATGTATTTGGAAATGTCTTTGGCAATGTGGTAGCAGCGGAAGAGGACGTCCAAATTTGTGAACTAAGGTTGGAGGAGGAAGGGTTAGAGGAAGCACGATTCCAGTGGAGTCGGGCTCAAGTACAACTTCTCAAAGCTATATCTGATGAGGAGACATATTGGAAACAGAAAGTTCGGGTGCGGTGGCTAAAGGAGGGAGACTCCAACACCCGATTTTTCCACTCCTCCCTTCTAAATAAACGGGCTCGCCTCTCAATCCAACATATCAAGGGCACCGATGGCACTCTGCTGGAGGATGAGAGTGCAATTGGCCAAAGTGCAACCATCTTCTTCTAAAATCTACTGTTGCAGCCCCATTCCTTAGACAGCGAACATGCGGAGGACAGCCTACTGACCATGATCCCTACCATGGTGACACAGGCGCAAAACGATGACCTCATATGTGAGGTTTCGCTAGAAGAAGTTAAACGGGATATATTTGAATTGGACAGCCACAGTGCTGCTGGAGTGGATGGTTACACAGGGTTCTTCTACACAAGCTGCTGGGACACGATATCCCACGACCTCTTGCAGGCAGTTCGGGAATTCTTCTGTGGCATACCTATCCCGAAGAGTGTCGCAAGCACCTTAATTGTGCTCATCCCGAAAAAGGAGTGCCCTTCAACTTTTGCCGACTTCCGCCCCATTAGCTTATGTACTTTTCTCAATAAGGTGTTCACAAAAATCCTGAGCAACAGAATGAAGTCGATCCTACCAACCTTGATATCTCAGGAGCAGTCAACTTTTGTCAAAGGGAGAGAAATTGCTAACAACATCCTACTGGCCGAAGAAATGCTGGAATCGATTGACAAAAGGACCCGTGGACATAATATGATCCTAAAGGTGGACATGATGAAGGCTTTCGACAGCGTATCTTGGCAGTTCCTTTCTAAGTTGTTACGCAAGTTTGGATTCTGTCATTGGTTTATCACTTTAGTAATGAACAACCTGAGTGGAGCATGGTTCTCGATTTTAATAAATGGTCAACTGTACGGGTTTTTCCAAGGTGGAAAAGGGCTTAAGTAAGGCAATCCTCTCTCACCCCTCTTGTTCTTACTGGTATCTGAAGCACTAAGTCGCGAGTTAAATGGGCTTTTGTCAGCGGCGCAACTCTCTCCCTATGCATTGCTGAGAGGATGCATTCCAGTCTCTCATCTAAGTTTTACGGATGACGTGGTAATCTTCATGCGGGGGCAGCGCACGGACATCACAACCTTACTCAACTTTCTTGACCTGTATCAAAAGGGCTCAGGGCAACGGATCAACAAGGAAAAAAGCTTCTTTATAGTCTACTCACGTTGCTCAGTTGCTAGGTCGCGACTACTTTCCAATTGGATTGGGGTGCGCCGCCGCCAATTGCCTCTCTAATACCTTGGTTGCATGCTCTCGAAGAGGCGGCAGAAGAGGGGACACTTTCAACACCTGATAGATAAAATGCAGCTGAAGCTTGTCGGATGGAAAAGTAAGCTACTATCAACTGGGGGTCGAACAATCCTCATCAAACATGTGCTGTCCACTATCCCTCAATATACAATGGCTATCTTGGAACCCCCAAAGACAGTCCTGCAGGTCATGGAACACGTTATGGCTAAATTCTTTTGAGGTGAGTCTAACGGCAGAGATAAAAGACACTGGAGAGCATGGAGAAGGTTGTGTCGTCCTATTGAGGAGGATGGTTTGGGGTTCACTAGCTTGGAAGATGTGGTGCGAGCCTTCGACTGCAAGCTCTGGTGGAGATTGAGAACTGCCCCGACTTTATGGTCGCGGTTCATGATTGCAAAGTACGGACAACAAGGTAGTCACATTACACAAGCACGGGTGACAAGGAATAGCTAAAAAACATGGTGATGAATGTGGCGTTGTCGACAATTTGTTGAAGACAACTCCCGAACTTTGGTTAGCGCGGGAGATAGCTCTTTTTAGTTCAAAAATTGGCTAGGCCATGGTCTCCTAGCATCCGTGAAACACGATGTCCCGAACCCCGAACTGCTAATCAGAGATTGCTGGGTGAATGGGGCTTGGCAGCTGCGGGAGGTTGCGAGCGCTCTTTCTCCTGTCGAACTACAGGCCATCTCTGGCACCCAACCCTGTCTCTTAGCAGGGGAGGTGGACTCTCACGCTTGGTGCCCAGCACATGATGGCCGGTTTAGCATCTCCACTGCAATAAAGACGCTGAGGCCGCAAGGCAACTCCTTGTTATCCCGTAAACTCATTTGGGACAAGCGCCTCCCCTCCAAGATCTCGATATTCATGTGGAAGTTGCTGAACTCTCTGCTTCCACTTCCGGATGTCTTGTAGTAGTTTGGGTTTCACCTCCCCTCAAGGTGTTTTTTTTGCAGGAACTCGGAATCTGTGAACCATGTTTTCCTCTATTGTGACATGGCATCCTCAATCTGGGGATCGCTCGAATGAAAGCTCGATCTTGTACTCGCACCGGTGGATGACATCCTTCAGAAGCTACAAGGCTGGTGGGTGCACTCATCCGGCAACTCCGCTTTGGCTGCACTAACCCGACTATTACTGTCTATTATATGCTGGGAGTATGGAAGGCTCAGAACAAAGCCTGTATTGAGGATGTAGTGATCACTAGTGCAGGTCTTTTACAACAAATGACCTTGCAGCTACACATAATTGGCGAGCGGTTCCTTTCAAGTGCACAAGCGCTGCTGATGCGGCTCTTCGGGGGTAGGGACTAGTTCCATTTCTGATGTACCCGAGCAACTGCAAGACCGTGGCCCTCTCATGGAGCTGTCCCAACAGGCCCTATGTGAAATTTAATGTTGATGGCTCATCCCTTGGGAACCCGGGCGACTCGGGGGGTGGCGGGCTCGTTAGGGATGACTCAGGGCACTTTCTATGCGGTTTCTCCTCGTACTACAGGTGGCAAACCAACACACACGCGGAAGCATCGGCTCTACTAGAAAGGATACAACTTTGTTTATCACAAGGATATGCACATGTCATAGTGGAGCTTGACTCGCTGACGTTGCTAAATGTGGTGCATGGACGGTCTAAGTGTCGGTGGCGTATATTCTCTATTGTCTCAGCTATAAAAGCCAAGCTGGGAGAGGGGGTCTTCCGGTTCAAACACTGCTACAGAGAGCTTAACGCCACGGCTGATGCATTGGCTAAACTCACTAGCACACTGTGTACCTCATCTAAATATCACGCGCCCAACTATCTCCCCAAAATCCATGGCATTCTCCAACTAGACAGAACACACTTTCCCTGCATCCGAACCACAGGATAGGCTTCTTTCAAAATAGGATTCTTTAAGGCTTCCTTTTAGCCACTTTTGAGGTCCGACATGATGTACTTTATTTATGATCTTATGAATAAAAACTGCTTTTGAAAAAAAAAGCTACTTCATTACAATGTAGTAACAAATTATCTTTCTTAATCTAGTGGACTTATTTTAGAACTTAATAAGTGTTATTAATTTCTAAAGTAAAAGAAAGCCAATTTCTTGATATAATATTAGATTACCTGAAACCATCTTATCTTTGGCATCTATGAATTTAGGTTTATGAATAAGAAACACACTTCTAAATTATACGATGATTGGACTCAATTGATTATGAATCATTTGAGACATATGAATCTTATTCATTGATATAAGACTAAATCAACTTTTATATGGAAAGGTTTAAAGAATTGTTAAAATACAAACATTGTGATGTATATAGAAGATTAACAATTCATGCCAGAGATGATTATTTCTTATACTTTACTACTTTTATTTATAACTACACAAAATGGATATGTGCGCTTTTTGTGATAGCCCCACCTTCCATTAGGGCGTACCCCAAAGGTTAGCGGACTGCCTGCCCAACTCTCGCCAAAACTACTGAGCCAAAATTCACATTTACCACACCAAAATGCGAAATTTAATTTCGATTAATCAATCCATACTATATACAATGGAGTTTCTAACAATTCAACTTAAAGTACAAGCCAGAGTATCCAAACTCATACAAATACATGTGAGATTTACTAATATAGAGGAGGTCAAACAAAAACAGACTATAACTAGCTCAACTCTTTCCCCAAAATTCACGCTCCCAAAATTTTGCCCCCTGTAAGGAAAATAAAGCTAACAGGGTGAGCTTTCGCCCAATGAGGTACCAAAACGGTCACGCAGTCAAGAATCACACAATTACAATATTAATCGATCAAATATAAACATCAATTAAAGATATAAGTAAACACCACAGTTTAAATAGAGTAGTTCAAGTAAAAGGATACAGATGGCTCTCAATAGCCAAGTTCCTCGTTGCGTTAACTTGATCCAAACCCGTTGACACTTCGTCAACATGTAAAGAAGCAAAACCATGACCATAGATCTCTACTTTACACCGGTTTCCATCCACCAAACATGCCCTTTACTGGGCCCGAACACCAAATAGAAACAGTGGTGGTAATACTCAAGTATACCAGATATCAGAAGTATTCAGTGAAGCAGTAATAGTTTCTTCATGGTTCGTCATTCTATCTCGACCAAGCCCTTGCTGGCTCGATTCGATTGACTACCAATGAGTTTGAGCTCAAATTTCATAGTAAGGTCTTGTATATTAGCCTCCAAATGACATCAACTCATACACAAGTAACAGATCCAAATTGCACAGTAAACTAGGCAAATAGTCAAGGGAAACGAGTGCGATAAAGTACACTCTCGTCCCATCCAAGACAAACTAAAGCCACAGTCAATCAAATCATAAATTTCAAGCACAAGTAAATCAGTTAAACAACAAGTCGTGTGAGTGGTACACTCACCAATTCAAGCAAAAATAACGTCAATAGTTTCCTCCCGAATTACGCCCTTGATCACCGACAAGCCCTAAGATCAACAAGGTAAAATAATTATGATCCCAACATCCAATGCCAAGTGAACGGAATTCACAATTTAGGCTCGACTATGAGTCGTATGCCTATCCAAGTTAACTTTCCAAAACCCAACATACACGGATAGATTTAGAGTGCAAATCAAGGAAAAATCCAAATATATGTTAGGGCAAAAACTCAAGTAAGGTTTTGTAGTGAATGAGAGCATTTTGGATTCAAGAAAACATGAATAACCAACAAGTTTCTTATTCGCTTCATGGCTAGAAATTTTCCAGCGGTAAAACAATGAAAGAAACAAGATGTTTCACCACTTTATACTTATGATATTCACTCCAATTCAACATACACTTGTCATTCAAGGTTTTAGCGAGTGAAGTCAGTAAAATTATGTCCAAAAGTTCCGAAACTAAAGACTTTGAGGCTAAAAGGCAGCAAAGTACAAATCTGTCATTCCTACCAGAATTTCTTTCCAGCTATGACACAAGCAAAATCCTTAGGTTTTTCACCTTCCAACCTTCATGATTTTCACTCAAGTTCACCCACAAAAGTCCCAACCAATGTTTGGAACAAGTTTTGGATAAAACCAATTTTGAAAAGGTTGGAAAACAACAAGATAACAGGCTGCACTATCACTCAACCAACAAGCACAACTTCAGCCAGCAATTTGGAAGAAAATCGCAACGAAAGCCCTTCCATTTCAACCAAAATGCAACACATAAGCAAAGTTTAAAGGTTCACTAAGCATATTAAGCAAGTACATCACCAAATCAGCCTGCAATCAAAGGTAGTAAGCTGTCCCAAACTTTGGACAGCTAACCCCTGTTTTGTCCTATATTTCCTCTCCAAATTCAACACAAATTTCATGGCCAAACCATCCAAATCAAGACCACAAATGATAGGCTATACAAGCTACTAATTTCAAACCATAAAGCCACAAAAAATAGACAAGTATTCAGCTCACATGTCTCCATATCAAAGCTGGCCATCAAGCAAAAATTCAACTCTACAAGCTAGAATTTCCATAAGCAAGGTAATAAAACATGTACAAGCCAGAAAAATCACATGGCATGGCTAAAAATTCATAGTAAACCTGATATTAACATATTAACACTGATTTTCCTCAACTAAAGTTGGAAATTTTGATTTCCTACACCAATCATGAATTTTTTTCACATAATAACCCATAATCAAACCTTAAATCTCCTCACAAGCAAGATAAAAGAAATCTAATGGGTTGTAGGCATTATTACCTTAAACCTTATGAAGAGAGGCTGCCAAGATCTTGTTCCTCCTAAATCTTTCCACCAAAGCCCTTAGTCTTCTTTAGGTATCACCTTTTATGGAGTAGTTTGCAAGATTAATGGTTAAACTCAAGATTCAAGTAAGAAATTTGAGATTGAAGATGAAGTTTCCTTCCCTTTTTTTCTCTCAATGGTTCGGCCAAAAGAGAGGAAAGTGATAGGATTTTTTTGTCAATTTTTCGTTAATTAAGGAGGTAAGAAAGTCTTTAGTCAAAGTCAAAGGTCCAAGACCTTTGTGACAAATGGTTAGCCAAGATTAGTCCTCATCTTGTTGTCTTCCATAGGCTAAACTATCTAGTTAAAGTCTAATTATCCCTTAGTACCTTATAAAATAATATCCCTTAATACAAAACTCCTACTAATTTAAAAAATTTATCGCACTTACCACATTAGCGGGTCCCACTTCCATAATGCATTTCAAACTTAGCATGAAACTAACTTATACAAGAAAAATAATTTAAAAACTTGACTCACTTATAAAAATATCTAGAAAATTAAGGTAATAAAGTAAAGTATAGAAAATGTATTCAAAAAAATAAAATAAAATAATATAAAACAAGAAAACTTTTCGGGTCCTCACACTTTTTAAGTACAAAATCCAAAGTTTTGAGAAATTAAGGAGTTTAAGTATAAAGTAGAGAAATAAATTGATAAAGTATTAGAATATAGATTTGATCTAAGTGAATAATACCTGATCCAAGTTGAAGTATTGGAGCACTAAGATTTGATCAAGGTGGAAAATATTTAGTCCAAGAGTTTCAAAAATGTCTAATGAAGAATGAGATTCTCAAGTAAAATAATCCTTCCCAAATATCTTGATTATCATTGAGTAATCCAAATAAAGAGTTATTCTTATGAGATAAGGACGCACCATGCAAGTTTACCAAAATAGTCTTGGTTTTGTCCTAGATAAATTGCCTCCTATACACTAAATTTTGTTCCATGTATATATTTGTTCAAAATATGCCATATGAAATATGGAATGTCAAAGACTCCAAATTTTTGTGAAGATTCGATTAACCTGCTTTTGAAGTAGGTATAATCGAGCAAGTTGGAGCTAAGATCCAATTAAAATCTTTTGTAGAGTCTTTTTGATCCCCATTTTTTTATTTTTACAAGACAATTAAATAATTCAAACAAATATTTTTTCAATAAGAAAGCTTTTCAGTTCTGAAGAAATTTGATTAAAAAGCAATTGAAAGAAGAAAAAGGAAGTCGAAACCTGTCGGACGTTCACAATGACAATACTGGACGTCCGATAGACAGGACAGGTACCGGACGATCATATCGAAAGAAGGACATCATCACCGGACCTTCGAAAGAATTGAAATGTTTTTTTAAACTCTTTGTCTGCTTTCGGATGCAAGCATCGGAAGTGATGGACGTCCGATACTCCCGACGACTAGTTGACTCTTCAGCTACCTTCTATCCATTGAAAACTTTAATGAAGCACTTTTTTGGTTTTCCATAAATAGAGTATGGTCAGAAACTTCAACATAGTTTTGCATACTGAGAATATAAAAGATCAAGAGTAGTTTTAGTGAGAAAATACTCTCCAAGGAACATTTGTACTCTTTGTGGTGTAAGATTCTTTGTAAGCTTTTCATTTGTGAGAAAATACTTCAATAGTGTAACTTTGTGAGGGTTATCCTGAGGAATTGTAAAACATCCTAATTTGACCGAGTGAAACTTAGGGTAAGGAGGAAGTGAGCCTTCCTTTATACGCAAGATTGGTTGTATTTCATCAATTTGAAGAAATTTGTTTTGTGAATTGATATTCGAGTTTAAGAGGAGTTTGGTAGTCAATTGGTTTGCAATTCTTCTCTTTTTATTTATCTATTATCTTGTGATTCTTAAATTATATATCTCTTTTACTTCTCTCAAGTAATATTGCTCCTTTATTGATTGGTTCATTCTGTGATCATTTAGAAAATAGGGTAAATTTGGTATTGAGTAAAAAGTGCCCATAATCTGATTAGTTTTTTAATTAACCTAATTCACCTCCCTTTTTAGGTTGTTTTCGGGTCTAACAATTGGTATCAGACTTTGATCTTCTCGACATTAAGTTCAAGTGGTTTAGGAGCAAAAGTGACAACCAACAATGTCATATTTTTTGAAGGACAATCTGTAACTAGACCTCCAATATTTAATTGATCAAATTATGTGAATTGGAAAGAGAGAATGATTATCTTCTTGCAATCGATTAACATTGAATTGTGATTTATTGTTAATGAAGATCCATTTGATGCCTCAATAGAAGATGAAAATACTCATAGACCTAAACCTTTGGACTTGTTGAGATGCTACTTGTAACCATTGGTCGATCGGACGAGCGTGGCGTTTGAGCAAGGAAAAGGAAATTTCTGGCGAGAACTGTTCATCGAAATCCGGCCGAGTATCCGGCCAGTTCTTGGCCGGATATATGGCCGGATTTGCAAGGGATTTTGGAGGTTTTGTGGTTGAGTTACTGCCTCCAATCCGGCCAGAAACCGGCCGGATTGTGACATGGCAGTCACTTTTCATTTTCAGTTTTCGTTTTCGTTTTTGTTATCGTGGTCGTCGATACATTTAATCGTTGTATTATCATTTGGAACGTTTTAGTTGTAGGTGATCGGTTTAGTAGTCTCCGATTGTTTGTTTTCTTTGAGTTCTTTCGCGCGTAATCTAGGGTTTTGTGAAATTCGACTCCGTAGTCCTGGCGAGAGCTGGGCAAGCGGTCCGCCAAACCCTTTGGTTCGCCTTAGGGGATGGTGGGGCTGTCACATGTGGTATCAGAGCTGTTTCGCGTGGTCTCTGCGCGGAGTGAGCTTGGGCCAAGTGGTGTTATGGTCCTAATTGTGTGAATAAGTGTAAAGGATTAAGTGCCCTTCTTGGGCGTAAGCTATGAATCGTGCCTGTTGTTAGTGTAAATCCTTTTTCATGGTACTTGGGGACAATAGTTATATACATCAAGTAGGAATCTCTGATATGGGTGATTCACTCTTGGGACCGGCCGGCTCGAGTTGTGAATTACCTTATTGTGGATTCTTGTACTTGAGTACTCGATAGTGAGAACGCTAGAATAACGGCCTGTATTTTGATGGTACTTGAGGTGAGTTTGATGGCAAAAGTCAAAGTGTAGAAGATTTTACCATTTGACCTAGTAATTGGATTGATCGGAGGAGGAATTGGATCTAAGAGTGTTATCATGGACGAACCTAGTAATGGTCTGATTGGGGGTTCTATAAAGGGTGACCAGATTGTTGTGTGCGTCGAGAAATTTGCACCGAAAACCTATTTCTTTTCTATGAACGTGAGGACTAGATAAGTGTTTATTTGATTTGAGGCGATCTGACCGCAATGATATAGGTATCTCTACCTCACTTTGGATATCTGATACCCGTAGCTTGGTTCTCGACGAACGACCCTTGTTTATACTTCCTTGATACCTATTCCCTAATATCAACGTATGAACTTGGTTTGATTATTATTGTACCGAGAGTGAAAGTTTTGGAATTAGGTAGAGAGATTTTTTTTTACACGGATATGGCATAAGGGTTGAACTTGTGATGTGCGAGGTATGCTTTAAGATTTCGTTATGTACCTAAGTGATACGTGGCATAGTATGCCTTAACCATGTTCTATTTTCTCGCCTATTTATTGGCAAATATTTCAGTTTGATCTTTCGTGGTTGGATTTGGAGTGAGGGACTTAACAGTTATATGATTAGAGTGCCACTTGGATTTAGTTTCACTTGTATTTAGTTACTTATTATGATCTATTGATTTACCTGGCAGGCAATCACTTGAGTTCTAGCGAATCCGTGAGATGGCGCATTGGGTTGATATGTACAAGGAAATCGAAATTCTTCGAAACGAAATAGAGGTCCAAAAGAGACTAGCCGAGTACTGTGAAGGGCGATGGAAACACGAGTATTCGGAGAAAATTGAGCTCTTGCACAAGAACATAGAGCTGAAAAGAAAATACGAAAGAATTTCCGAAGAGGCTTTAGCAATGGCACAAGTTAATACTTTTATGGAGGTTCCGGAGAAAGTCCAAAAGATAGAAATTGCAAGGGCACCGGTGAAGACCTTCCATGCAAAGAAAAGAGGTGTGAGGACTCGTAAAATTTATTATTTTAAACTCCTAATTCTAGTTTATTTAATTATTTATTTGACCAAATATTCCGAATATTATTTTCTAGCCTCTTTAACCCTAATTACATTGAATTATGACTTGCTCATATTTTTAAAGTGACTCGTTTCAAAATTTAATTTTTGAAATCTCGTTAAGTGTGAATAGTGACTGCGCGTTTGGAAATAATAATCAATTCGAGAATACAATAAGATTGGAAAATTGGAGACTTGTACATTAGTCCTAAAGTGGATAATTTTAAGTTTAAATACTCAAGTGATAGTTAGTTATACTATCGTTATAAGAATTTCTTGGAGATTTCGCGTTATCGTGCACAAATCGGAAGTTCGCATTTTCGCGCGTGCGACTAATTCGAGGATTTTAGAAATTATCTCTAGACTATTAAGCGTGAATAATATTAGTATGAATATAAGTGCATTAGAGGTTTAGTGCACAAGTGAAACGAACTCGAGAGAAATCGAGCACAGAACGCGCGCGGGGAGAGGGTTGACTTTTGAACACATAAAGCTACCAATTACTAAGCTTCCTTAAGAAGCTACACTCTCTCTCATTTGCTTACTAGAACAGCCGGCTAAGAGAAGGGAGAAAACTCTCCAAAGTTCCACAACTTTTCACTTCATTTCTTCATCCAAATCCTCTCCAATTCACTCCAAAATTTAACCGTACCTAACTCATCACTTGGAGGTCACATTAAGCTAAGAAAGGAGCTCACTTTCCACGGATTTTCTGAGCTTCAAGAGGGCTGAAAATTCTGCTTGAACCACTAATCAGGGTATTTAGCGATCAACCTTGAAACTCTTAACTTATGGAAGTAGTATTGCACGTATATGCTCGTAGGAACATGTGGGTCGCTTGGATTATGATGAAATTTGTTGTGTGGGTTCTATGAATTCCCACTTTGAATTTTTGGACTGATTTGATGAGTTTTAATGTTATTAACATTGGTTTAGTGCTTAAATTAGTAGAAATAAGTGAGGTTATGCAAGATAGTTCAAAGGAAGTGAAAAGACGAAATTTTCCGATTCTGCCCTTGTATTGTCCGTGGCCTTTAGGGCGAAATTTTGTGGATCTAATGGCTTAGTTATGATGTTTATATGTTGTATGAGATGTGTAGAAAGTTTTGTCGAAACAATTCCATGAATTGGTTGGCCAAATGTTGAAATTTCGTAAGCTAGTAAACCTGGAAAATTTTCACGTCAATACCCTGGCAGTGTTCTTGTTTCGGCCATATCGTTTTGCTCCGATATCGAAATCGAGTGCCGTTTGCCGCACTGGAAAATAGACATTCCCAGATTTCCGTTGGTATAAAATGCATGTTCTGATTCCACCTGAGTGATCCGTACCAACCATCTGAACCTGACTGTTCTGTTTCACGTTTTCGCAGAGAGCCCTGTTTTAAGCAGCGATTTGATGATCAAATATGAGCTAGTTGTGGACCTATTTTGAAAATGCTTTCTTCTAAGAAATTGTAGCCTTATGAATATAGTTTTCAATGCCACTAACCATGCTCAATTCTGAGTTGAATTGAGTGAGCTGTGGTCGAAGTTCGAAACTGACTTAAAGCTTGGAAACCCTGATTTTGGACTGACTTGTGACCACTTTGATTTGGGACTTAATATTTCGAAATTTTGGGTGTTATTCACCTACCAATTGCACCTTGGATGTTTCTTAGACCTTGTCTTCATAAATTAATTATGTTTGAGGAATTTCATTGGCCAAATGTTTGGAAAAGAGAAAAAACCAAAGTACAAGGCAGATTGCCTTGGAAATTTTGGAAACTTTAGTGGCTTTGTTCACTAGCTTCCCGAATGAATTTTTAAATGAAATTTTATATAGGGATGGCCCTCATATGGTAGTATAATACTGCCAAATTTAGTGCCATTCTGAGTCCGTTTCAATGCCCAACTAGAGTCACAAAGTTCCAGCTTTAAATCTGGAAATTTGTCCAGTGAACCTCATTTTTCACCAACTTTGAGCTGCTATATCTTGGCGCTCAAAACTCCGATTCTCTTTCCATTTGTGGTGTTTGAAACCTTGTTTGTAACTCTAATTGAGTACCAAATTTCAGAGGCTAGATTGAATTCTGTGATGTTTTCCGAATTTTCAAAGTTGGCCAAAAACCAACCCGAAACTGTCTTGGTAAACTTAAGGCAGCCAATTTGAGCCAAATTTTGAATATCTTCCAATTGGAATCATGGAAAAGTATCTTCTAGGGACTTTTAGTAATTTGGAAGAAGTTTCTAACGGTACCAAATTTTCCAATTTTGGACTTGTAATGAGTGAGATACGATTTTTCAAAGATCGAACCTCAAATCTGAAATTTTCAAACTTGACGGGAATTGAGTTTTTGAGACTCTTCCCTATCCTTCAATACTAATTGACCATTTAGGACTTGTCTTCATGAAGTAAATCAGTTTTTCTTTGTGTTAATAAACACTACTTTTGAACCTTGAATTTTGAGATAGTAAAACCCCATTCCATGGTATTTTCTAATTTGTACAAGTGTACAATCCCTCTCTTGATAAGAAAGGATTTTTAGTGATAGTGTGTAATAGATAACTATTGTTTGCCCAGGTACTCAAGGAGACCTTCACGAGGATCTCGAGGGAAACACCTAAAGGCTTATTTACGCACTCACTCTCTTGTTTTGATTGGTGAGTGTCAAGTGCATGAATTTGTTGCTAAGTGGTTAATTGTTCCTTATCCGTTATGTGAATTTGAAATTTTGGGACGAGTATGTACTTTACCGCACTCGTTCTCTTTCAAACGAAATTATATTCGTATTTTGTTATGTGAATTCATATTCGATTTGTACATAGTAATGTGGGTGTGATTCGTATTTGTGATTCGTACATGTAATTCGTATTTGTGATTCCTATTTGGAATCGTCGATTTGAGCGTTGCTCATCGACTTATATTCGTATTCGTATTCGGGGGACGCCCAAACTCGTTGGCTAGCTTTGCGAATCGAGCCAGCATGGGTTTGGTCGATAAGCTTAGCAAACCATGAGAAATTCGTAGGGCATGATCTATTGGAGAGATCTTGCTCGGCATTACTCGTGCAGTTTTGCCATGATATACTCGAGTATTATCAAAAACTTTGATGAGCGGGCCTGGTAAGGGGGTGTAATGGTGACGGGTTTTGAAGAAAAGTGGTGTATCTACGGATTTGATACTCATGTGATTGACGGAGTGTCAACATGAGATATGATCAAGACTCCGACTCGACGACGTGGAATTTAGCTCCTGAGAGCTACAGTATCCTTGAATTGTTTTTTGTTTATTTTTTTTCTTTTAATGTGAATTATTCGAATTTACAGCTTTACTTACTATGTAATTGGTGGCTATTTGGATTACGTGTTTGCATGTGTGTTTCTTGACCTCACTGAGTATTGGCTCATTCTTTTAGATTTGTTTTCCTTAACAGGAATGGATCGAAGAGAACTTGAGGAAACCCTCTTTTGGATGTACTTTTGTATTAGGGTTTTCGATGTTCATGACTAGACTCTGTATTTTTGTATAACCTGGGATTGATGTATATTTTGGGAATCTAATGTAAGATTTGGACGATGGATGTGTTTTGTACTCGTGGTGTACTAGTGAATATTGGTAATGGAAGCGACTTTATTCATTTGGCTTGTATTGTTGATTATTTATAGTTAAACTTGAATGATTTTGCCTTGAGTCCTGGCGAGAGCTGAGCAGGCGTCCCGCGGATACCCTATGGTTCGCCTTAGGGAGAAGTGGGGGCGTCACAAGAGGTGCATCTAGTAACATACTTGAGGAACCTAGAGAAAAGATAACGCCCTCCAAAGTGCAAAAAGTGAATCATTTACCTCAACCACCCTGGACCTTGGGAACTCTAGAGGGAGGAGGACAACTAAGAGGTGCCTCACAAGGAGATCAAATATCAATCTCTCCCCTATCTTGTGGCTATTGTGGAAAGATCAACCATACTGAGGAGAGTTGTTAGAGGAAAAGGGGAAAATGCCTGCGATGTGGGAGCACCAAGCATCGGATTGCTAATTGTCCGGTTCTATTACGAGAAGGGAAAGGGACCCAGCAATCGGCCAAGACCAACCCTGGACCGTCGAAAGGGGAAGGGACTGGATTGAAGGTATCGGCTCGGGTGTATGCCCTAGAGCAACATCAGGTCCCTGACTCGTCTGAGGTCGTAGAAGGTATGATACCCATGACCCACCGTTTAACTAAGATTTTGATAGATCCTAATGGTAAGAAAATTTCGAGGACGAAATTTCTTTAAGGAGGAGAGAGTGTGAGGACCAGTAAAATTCCTTTATTTTATATTATTTTATTTTATTTCTTCGTGTGCCATTTTTTTTCCTACCCTACTATATTAATTTACTAGAGATTTCTATAAGAAAGTACAGTTTTTAAATCATATTTCGAGTATAAGTTAGTTTAAGGGACATTAGTAGTGTATATTGTACGTGGGACCTGCTAGAGCGTTAAGTGCGATATAATTTTGTCGATTAGGTGATGAAATATTAAGTGATATTATTTTACAAGGTGCTAGGAGATAATTAGAGGTTAGCAAGATAGATGAATTATTGGGGGTGAGAAGATAAGCTTAGAACCTTCAAGGTGCCACGTGTCGCGATTCTATTCGAAGTTGGACTTGCCTAACTTTCTTCACCTTTACTAAATATCAATTTTGACCCAAAATTTCCTCACTTTCTTACCCTTCTTGGCCGAAATTAAGGAGAGGAGAAAAGAGAGAAAACCTTCATCTTATTCTTCAATTTCTTGCTCCAATCTTGAGTTTTAACCGATAGAGTTGCAAATTACTCCAAAAAAGTTGTTTACTAAGTAGTTTCCAAGGTGGTTGTGGAGTTATTTTGGGAGGAAGAAGCCTAAACTATTATTTTTCTTGAGGTTCCAAGGTAACTTGCTAAGAAAATCCCTCTTTGTTCTTAATAATTCCAAATTTGTGGGTTAAGGTTGTAGTTTTGGTAGTTTTATGAGAATATTTCATGGTTTGAAGTAGTTTTATGGTAAATTTCAGTTTTATGGTGAAAATTCTGGTCACATGTGATGCTTGAGGCTTGTTCGTGTTTTGATAGCTTTGTTATATGAATTATTGAGGTATTATGTGTTAGATGGACTTGCCTAAAGAAATTTTCAGTTTGTGTACCTAAATTTCAGATTAGGGTTTTTAATTTTGAGCTTGATTAGGGTTAGTTTTAGAGCTACCAATTGGTTGTAATTGAAGGGTATTGAGACCCTAATGAGGTATGTTTATTAGCTTGTGGTTTATGTGTGAAATTGTGGCTGAATTGAATCGAGTTTGATGTGGTTTGTAGGATGGAAAAGTAAAGGAAAGAAAAGGGAGGTGCTGTCAAAATTTTCGCAGGAACTCCTGATCAGTCTCGGAAAATCTGTTATAACTTAGTGTAGAAATGTTAGAATTAGGTTCCGTTTATTGCGTTTTAAACTACATTCATAGGGCTATAAAACCATGAAACTTTGAGACCCTAGTTCTATCTGTGTGATTTATGGTGATTTTCCAAAGTTGACTAAAATTACGTACCTGTTCTGTCTTTTGCTGGATGAAGCTGCGACTTGAGTCTCGAATTCGACCAACTTTTGATCTGAATCTTATAAATGTGTCTTCTGAGCAATTATACCCCTTTGAGTCTATTTTCTGACAGTATAAATTTTATCAATTTTGGACTTAAGAATTGTGAGATATGATTTTTGAAGTGATGGTGCGCAAAACTGGAAAATCCTGTTTTCCTCGAATTATTCTTACTTTCATTTTACACCTTAAGTTTGGAGTTAGTAGATCATTTTAGGTATGGTTTTGGGTAGAAGCGAAGGGTTTTTGGACCGTTCATGTCTTTAGGACCAACTACTACCTTTTCACTCCAAAACTATACTTTTGTATTGCTTTGGTAATTTACTTGGTTAGGCATATGACTCGTAATCGAGTCTCAATTGTTTTACCTTGGTGGTTTAGGACGTGCCGGTGATCCAAGTACTTCGGGAGGAAACGTTTGAAGTTGTTTACTTGAACTGGTGAGTGTACCACTCCCTTAAATTGGTGTTTATCTGATTTATCTGTACTTGCAAATTGCAACTTGATTAACTGACTTCTGTATACTTTGTATGAAACGAGGGTGTACTTTATCACACTCGTTTCTCTCATCTGTTTATTCTGGTTCCTGTATACTGTATGAGTTTGTATTTGTTCTCTGTATCTGTTATCTGTACCTGTTCTCTGTATTTGTTGATATCGTTTGGAGGGTTGAGTCCAACGACTATTCTATGACCTTTGAACTCAAAATCGGGGGCTAGTTACTCGAGTCGAGCCGGCAAGGGCTTGGTCGATTAGGTAACGAACCACGGTAGTCCACTTCTAGGAAATCTTTGGGTATTGGAGACTCTAGATTTCCGGTATACTCGAGTATTACCAACCACTGTTACTGTTGAGATGTTCGGGCCCAGTAAGGTGTATGTTTGGTGGACGGAATTGGCGTTAAAGTGGTGCTCTACTGGACGGGTTACTTTATTTGAAAGTTGACGGAGTGTCAACTACTATTTGATCAAGCTCCGGTGAAGCAATGAGAATTTTTGGCTCCTGAGATCTACCTGTATCCTTTCCATTTGAAGTGTTTATTCATTTCCCTATCTGGTGTGTATAACTGCATGATTGATAAGTGAAATGTCATGATTCGTGATTACTTGTACTTTTGGTGCCTCATTGAGCATAAGCTCACCCCCTTCCCGTTATCTTTGTTTTCCTTACAGGGAACAACACTTTTGAACCGTGATTTTGAAGAAAGGGTCGAGTTAGTGTAAATGTTCTTTTATTACGCTCTTTTGTAATCAAAACCCTAATTGCTTTTAATAAAGTATTACGTTTTGATTTGTAAAGTTTTCTATATATGTATATAAGTGTTTAATCATGTACATTAAGTGTATTCATTTGAGATTATACCTTTGGACTTGTTGAGATGCTACTTGTAACCATTGGTCGATCGGACGAGCGTGGCGTTTGAGCAAGGAAAAGGAAATTTCTGGCGAGAACTGTTCATCGAAATCCGGCCGAGTATCCGACCAGTTCTTGGCCGGATATATGGCCGGATTTACAGGGGATTTTGGAGGTTTTGTGGTTGAGTTACTGCCTCCAATCCGGCCAGGAATCCATCCGGGTATCCGGCCAGAAACCGGCCGGATTGTGACATGGCAGTCACTGTTCATTTTCAGTTTTCGTTTTCATTTTTGTTATCATGGTCATCGATACATTTAATCGTTGTATTATCATTCGGAACGTTTTAGTTGTAGGTGATCGGTTTAGTAGTCTCCGATTGTTTGTTTTCTTTGAGTTCTTTCGCGCGTAATCTAGGGTTTTGTGAAATTCGACTCCGTAGTCCTGGCAAGAGTTGGGCAGGCGGTCCGCCAAACCCTTTGGTTCGCCTTAGGGGATGGTGGGGCTGTCACACCTTGAATGACTTTGGACGAGTGTATGACTGTGTACCTATGTATTGTGATAACACGGGTGCCATAAATTTGACAAAAAATCCCATTCAACACTCTAGAACAAAGCACATAGACATAAAGTATCATTTTATTCGTGATATTGTCCAAAAGTGTGAAATTTAAATAAAATATATCTGTTCGAAAGACCAAATTGCTGATATTCTTACAAAAATTTTACTTTTGGATCAGTTTATATTTTTAAGGACAAAATTGGGTGTTTTGGAAAAAACTGTCGAAAATTTTTTTTTCAATCAAACTTTATCGGACGTCCGATAGTTGATGAACGGGTGTCCGACAGTACTCTAGGGTCATTTGCACTTCATATTAGGATGTATTTCAATTTTTCTTTTGTAATGTTTTTGATATTTTTTATGTTCAGTACTGTGTTTCCTTTGACGTTTTTGAATGTTACCATTAATAAATTTTGGTTGATATGAATGTTGGTATCATTGATGTTCATATATATCCTTTGATATTATTTTTTTGTTGATATTGGCTGGTGATAGTTGTCATTGATTGATTTTGATGTTAGCTGATGATGTCACTTTTGATGGCAATTACTTTCTAATTTTATGATGATAAAAAGGGGGAGAAATTACTGAATGATTTTGAATTGGTTATGGATGCTATGTGGAAGAGGGAGTTTTTGATGATATTATGTTGACTATGATGGAAATTACTGTACTCATAATTTTGCTCATGTTGGTACTAAATGATTTTGAATTGGTTATGGATATTATGTGTAAGGGGAAGTTTTTGCTCAAATATTTTTTCAAAATATCATCTACTGTTTTGTCATCATCAAAAAGGGGGAAAATGATGATCTTGATTCCGATTTTTTGATGTTTACAAAATAATTGAATAATTCAAACTAATATTTTTTCAATAAAAAAGCTTTTCATCTCTGAAGAAATTTGATTCAAAAAACAATTGAAAGAAGAAAAAGGAAGTCGAAACCTATCGGACGCTCACAATGACAATACTGGACGTCCAATAGACAGGGCAGGTACCGGATGATCATATCGGACAAAGAACATCATCACCGGACATCCGAAAGAATTGAAATGATTTTTCAA
The DNA here is from genome assembly GCA_023065735.1 of Coffea humblotiana. Lineage (NCBI taxonomy): Eukaryota > Viridiplantae > Streptophyta > Magnoliopsida > Gentianales > Rubiaceae > Coffea > Coffea humblotiana. The sequence continues at coordinate 15,682,557 of CM041216.1, forward strand.
ACTCTCTGTCTACTTTCGAATGCAAGTATCGGAAGTATCGGACGTCCGATACTCCCAACAACTAGTTGACTCTTCAACTACTTTCTATCCGTTGGAAACTTTAATAAAGCACTTTCTTGGTCTTCCATAAATAGAGCATGGTCAGAAATTTCAAAATAGTTTTGCATACTGAGAATACAAAAGATCAAGAGTAGTTTTAGTGAGAAAATACTCTCTAAGGAATATTTGTACTCTTTGTAGTATAAGATTCTTTGTAAGCTTTTTATTTGTGAGAGAATACTTCAATAATGTAGATTTGTGAGGGTTGTCCTGAGGGATTGTAAAACTTCCTAATTTGACCGAGTGAAGTTTGGGGCAAGGAGGAAGTGAGCCTTCCTTTGTACACAAGATTGGTTGTGTTTCATCAATTTGAAAAAACTTGTTTTGTGAATTGATCTTCGAACTTAAGAGGAGTTTGGTAGTCAATTGGTTTGCAATTCTTCTCTTTTTATTTATCTATTATCTTGTGATCCTTAAATTACGTATCTCTTCTACTTCTCTCATGTGATATTGCTCGTTTATTGATTGATTCATTGTGTGATCAGTTAGCAAAAAGGGTAAATTTCGTATTGAGTAAAAAGTGTCCATAATCTGATTAGTTTTTTAATCAATCTAATTCACCCCCTCTCTTAAGTTGTCTTTGAGCCTAACAAAAGAAAAATCAGTCAAAAAGAAGAAGAGCAAATTGGCACTCTTTGCTGCATGGGTTTGATTCCTTCTAACTTATAAGTTGGAATTTCCTAATTTTTTCCAAGAATGTTACTTCTATCATTTCCAAGAGTAAAAGTGTTTTATCTCTAAACCTACAATTTTCTAGATAAATGGTTTAGTTTAGATAAAGTAGTAGGAGTAAAATATAATTTAAAAACTTGAAAGAGTTTCGAGCATCATAAAAAGAAATTGAACAAAAAACATGGAATTGAAACTTGCATTTCATGTTGATGAGGCGCAATGGAAGCTCCTAGAACAAAGGTTTTCATAAGTTTTAGAAATATAGATTTCTTGTGGCAAATCATGATGTTTGACCATGAAGTCCCAAATGACTCATGAAAAAACTTGTTTTGTGAATTGATCTTCGAACTTAAGAGGAGTTTGGTAGTCAATTGGTTTGCAATTCTTCTCTTTTTATTTATCTATTATCTTGTGATCCTTAAATTACGTATCTCTTCTACTTCTCTCATGTGATATTGCTCGTTTATTGATTGATTCATTGTGTGATCAGTTAGCAAAAAGGGTAAATTTCGTATTGAGTAAAAAGTGTCCATAATCTGATTAGTTTTTTAATCAATCTAATTCACCCCCTCTCTTAAGTTGTCTTTGAGCCTAACAAAAGAAAAATCAGTCAAAAAGAAGAAGAGCAAATTGGCACTCTTTGCTGCATGGGTTTGATTCCTTCTAACTTATAAGTTGGAATTTCCTAATTTTTTCCAAGAATGTTACTTCTATCATTTCCAAGAGTAAAAGTGTTTTATCTCTAAACCTACAATTTTCTAGATAAATGGTTTAGTTTAGATAAAGTAGTAGGAGTAAAATATAATTTAAAAACTTGAAAGAGTTTCGAGCATCATAAAAAGAAATTGAACAAAAAACATGGAATTGAAACTTGCATTTCATGTTGTTGAGGCGCAATGGAAGCTCCTAGAACAAAGGTTTTCATAAGTTTTAGAAATATAGATTTCTTGTGGCAAATCATGATGTTTGACCATGAAGTCCCAAATGACTCATGAATAGAATTGAAACTTGCATTTCATGTTGATGAGGCGCAATGGAAGCTCCTAGAACAAAGGTTTTCATAAGTTTTAGAAATATAGATTTCTTGTGGCAAATCATGATGTTTGACCATGAAGTCCCAAATGACTCATGAATAGTTCAACAATTTTTAGACATGGTAAGAACCATAAATCTAAAATGAATTTCATATTTGACAAAAGGTATTGACTTTAGTTAATCCACCTAAGGGTATAAAAGGCCTATTAGGTGCATGAAAGTATTTAGAGTAAAGACCAAATGGAAAGTAAAGTGTTACCTATAAAGCTTGATTGGTAGAGAGGTTACCATTAAAGATGACTAATTATCTTTAAAGAAATCTTCTCACTAGTCAGTGAGCTTAAATTCATTTAGGTTTACTTGTTTTAGCTATGAGTTATAGCATGGCAAATAAAAGTTAAAAACACTTTCCTTATTGGAAACAATAAATGGTTGTGTATGTGACACTACTTAAAGGTTCCTACATCTTATATGCCAATAAAGCAAGTATCTAAGAGTTGTATTATCCGTTTTGATAAAATAATCAAAGTTTTTTATTTTATCAAAAGTATGGATGAGCCTTGTATTAATGTGTGATTTAGTGGGAGCTATTATAGTTTCCTTGTTGTATGTGTGGTTCACATATAATACATGGAAAAGGTATACCCGTGCTCCAAAATTATAGGTATAACTATTCAAGATTTTCGCCATGGAATTAAGGAGAAATAATTATCTCTTTAGAAGTAAAGATATATAGGGATAGATCATGATTGTTTGGCCTTTCATAGTACATAGATGAGATGCTAAAGTCGTTTAACATGAAGTGATCTAAGAAGGGGTTTTATCTATATTGTATAGAATAATCCTTTCAATGTACTAGACTTATTATTTTCTTTAGTCCATGAAGAATTAAAATTGAAAAATTCGAGAATATATTTGTAAACAATTTTACAAAGATGATTTGTAAGTAATTATGCATTTACTTATAATATTGGTGTTGTGTGTTGAAAGGTTTTCAAGCAAAACACAACTAAAGTTTCTATAATTAAATCTTAACACATTGCTAATTGAGAAGTGGCAAAGGGAAGCATTTGGATCTACAAGTTCAAATAGGAACTTGGATTGGTTCTCTCCATTTTAAGTCCTTTATCCTATATTGTGACTACAATAGAAATTTACCCTAACAAAGGAACCAAGGTCTTATCATAGATCCATAGACTTGTTAAGGTGCTACCATATGATTTGGTGAAATCATTGGCAAGAATAAAAGTGAAGATAGAAAGAGTGCCCATGGATGACACCATGGTTGATCCATTTATTGAAGCTTGTTTTAAAAGAAACATGATGGTCATGAATGCTCATTTGGCCTTTGACTTATGAGTGATTGGCTTTAGTGCAAGTGGAATATTGAAAGTGCGTATGTCCTAAAGTCAATTAACTTCTAGGGTTTAATGTACACTTGAACTATTTATGTTATAATAAATGACATCTTTATCATATTGATTGTAAATATATTTATATTTGTATGATAAAACCCTTAGAATAACCTTAATCGATGAAACCATAAGAGTTATGATAGAGTGATTCATTCGATTACAAACAAGGTTTATTCTTAAATATCTCTAATCAAAACAATAACAAGAAAGGGCATTATTAATACAGTTAGACTAGTATATATTATGCCGCTTCTTTATGAGAAGTAGTAGATCTCATCTATTATGGTGTGTAAGACACCTAAACTAGTATATGAGTGCTTGATAAGATGATCAAGATCACTAAGTTGATCCACATAGAGATATCCTTTAATTGCCAAAGGATTAATCTCTAAGTAATGTTTGTAAAAGTGATTCTTACATTTAAGGTTATCATGGTATCTTGAGTACGGACGGATATTGTGACGACTCCATCTTCCCCTAAGGTGGACCAAAGGGTTTAGCTGGCCGCTTGCCCAACTCTCGTCAAGACTCAAGTACTAACTGATAAACAAACCTTGGTTACAAGCGTAAAGACCTCCAAAGGAAGAATCACACCTTATAACGATAGTACAAGGACCCTCCTTGAAAGAGTACATGAGATTGAACTCGATACAACTTTAATATACATTACTAGTTCAAACTTACAAAAGTCGAGTTCTCAAACTTACAAGAACAAAACTAGATAGTTGATTATAGATAGTTGATATAACTATGTTAAAGCAAAAGATTTAGATAAAACTCGGCCCTTCTTAGTTACTCGTCCAAGTGCTCGCCCTGTAAGGAAAACAAAACTAAAAGGTGAGTTTTCGCTCAATGAGGTTCCAAGAAGATCATGCCACCAATACTATAATCATAAACAAATCCAGAAAGTGCATAAATCACCACAGGATAGAGCAAAACTTCCAAATAAACAATAACACGTTCATTGAAAACGATACAGGGCTCTCATGAGCTTGTTCAAGTAGTTGATCCCGATTCAAGATTTCTGTTGACACTCCATCAACTTTAATCCATAATACTATCAAGTATTTTATGACTTCACGTCATTTTCCAACCACCATTCAAACCCCTATCAGGCCCGCACATCAAATTCAAGAAGGATAATACTCGAGGATACCAGTTCAAGTGCAAATTCAAGTTCAAATCCAAGTGATAGGACTCATGGTTAATTGATCTCATCGGCCAAGCCCTTGCCGGTCCAACTCGACCAACTAGCCAATAGGGTTTGGGGCCCCAAGCATGCAATGGAATCATTGGAATAACTACCAAATTGACTATCAAGTCAAGCACAAGTAAAGCAACTCATTTGATTCAAGTATCAGGAATCTAGTTGTGAGGACTCGAAAAATTTTCTTATTTTATTTTATTTTATTTTATTTCTTCGAATACATTTTCGTTATTTTACCGTATTGCCTTCATTTCCTAGATATTTTTACAAGTGAGTCAAGTTTTTTAAATCATTTTCCTTGTATAAGTTAGTACATGTTAAGTTTGTAATACATTATAGAAGTGGGATCCACTAGTGAGGTGTGTGCGTTAAATTTTTGAAGATTAGAAGGAGTTTTGTGCAAAGGGATATTATTTTATAAGGTGTTAAGGGATAATTAGAGGTTGTCTAGATATTTTAGCATTTGAAAAACAATAGGATGAGAATTAACCCTAGAATGCCATTTGTCACAAAATTCATGGAGTTTTGACTTTGACTACAACCTTTCTTATCCTTTAATAAAAGCAAAAAAATTAACCAAAATTCCAATCATCTTCTCCCCTCTCTTGGCTGACTCCTTGGAGAGAAAAAAGGAAGGAAAACTTCATCTTCAATCGCTAATTCTTGCTTGAATCTTGAGTTTTTAACTTAATCTTGCAAATCACTCCATAAAAGTTGACACTTAGGGAGGATTAAGGGCTTTGGTGGAAGGATTTTGGAGTAAGAAGCACTTGGTTGTGATATCTTCATAGGGTTTTAAGGTAACTATATCAAGAACTCTCTTTTCTTTTAATACTTGCATAAGGGTGGATTTAGGGCATGATTTTGGTAGTTTTCATGAGAAATTTCATGGTTTGAGTGGTGATTCAAAAAATTTCAGTTTTGATCATGAAATTTCAGCTTTTATATGATACTTTGAACTTGGCCATGAGTTAGTAGCATTGCCATGTGAATCTTCTAGTTTTTACAAGTTATTTTGGCTTGCTTATGGAAAATTTCAGCTAGTAGTTGAAATTTTCAGCCTAGGGTTATAAATTTTAGCTTTGTTGTGGTTGATTCTTGAGCTAGAAATTAGCTATATTGGACGGTTTTGTGGCCTTAAACAAGTGTACTTTATAACCTATAACTTGTGGTTGTGATTGAGGTTGGATTGCTATAAATATTGGTGTTGAGTTTGGATGGAAAAGATAAGAAAATAAGGGGAAGTGTTGCTGGAAATTTTTTCACAGGAGACTCTAAGCAGTCTTGGAAAATCTATTATATCTTAGTGTAGAAAAATCCAAATTGAGTTCTACTTATTGCGTTTGAAACTAGATTCAGAGTACATTCTACCATGAAAATTTCAGAATTTTTCTTAATTCCAATGAATATATATGATTTTCCAAATTTGATTGAATTTTCACACCTGCTCTATTTTTCTACTTGATGAACCAACAACTTGAGACTGGAATTTGACTGATTTATGAATAGAATCTTACAAATATGTATTTTTAAAAATTTTTGTAGTCCTTTGAGTCTATTTTCTAACGGTATAAAGTTTATAAATTTTGGCTGAAGAAACTTGCGATACGATTTTTCAAACAGTGTCGCGCAAAACTGGAGAAAATTCTGTTTTCTAAACTTGTTCTTGCTTCCATTTCCAACTTTAAGTTGGAGTTGTTAAACCATTTTGAACTTGGTTTTATGAGTGGAATTGAGGTCTAAATGAAAGGAAATGAGTTTTTTCAAATTATTTTAGGTCGGACAATTTCCAACTTTGTATTTTGAAAGTCTTGTTCTAATTTCTTCAAATGTTTGACTATAATCGATGCTCTTGTGCTCCAAATGACTTTTGCAACGTTGATTTAGTAAGCATATGAGGTTTTCTCCTCGATTGCAACAAGAAAATATTACATTTTGATAGGTTATACGGGCATAAAACTTATAAATTGATGCATTTTCTAAATGAAGTTTTGAAACCTCAATTTCTTCATGTATGTTGGTTTTGTATTGCTAGTCTTTTAATATAGTATATGATCACAGGACTCGAGAGAGCTCAAGAGGATGAACCAGGGTTAAAGTGAAGGGTTGCAATTGATTGGTGAGTGTTCCAATGCATGTGATTTGATTATGCATGACTTGAGAAAATGCTATTATTTGCTTAAGTTGTGAGGATCCGAATTTTTATTTTACTTACTTTTATTTTATTTTACTGGCTTATTTAATCGTTTACCCTGATTAGTTTATTTCATTCATTTTAATTTCATTTGCATGGAACAATGTCTCATTTTATGTTTTAAAATGTTTCGCTAGTAAAATTAATTTTTCTGAGACTCGTTTCGTAAGAAATAGCGATTACACGTTTTTCGAGGCAATTTTCGATCCGAGAGTGCAATAATCTTGGAGAATTAAGGATGATCAATAGTAGACTAAGAAAAATTAATTGAGAGGTTAGAGGTGAGTGAGATAAATTAACCTCAATTAGGAGTACAAATTACTCACTATTCAATTATTGACTTTTAGGTACCAAAACACCTTTATGTCATTCTTCCTTTCACTTCCATCAAATCACCAACTACCACCCAAAAACCCTTTCTTCCTCCTCTCCTCTTGGCCGACTCCCCCTCCCCCATTCCTTACCAAAAATTTCAGCTCCTTGTCTTCCATTTTTACTCCAAGAAAACACTCCAAACTTGTTTCTTTTCTAGGTTCATCATACAAGTTTGAAGGGTGGCTTGAAGGAGGAAGGAACTTTGGTGGTTAGAGAGTTTTTGCACTAGTGGTTGGTTTTCACTTCTTGGAAGCAAGGTAACTCTCCAAGTTCTCATCTTTTCCCTCTCAACGTATAGTAGTTTGTTAGTTTATCTAGTTAGTTGTTGGATTGTTGATGGGTTCACAAGAACCTTGACACTAGGTAGAGGACTTGATGTGGCTTCATAGGTAGAGGCCTTGAGGATTATTGTGTGTTTACTTGCTTGTTTGATACTTGTTTTGATGGATTATGGCTTAGTTTTAGATAGGAAGTTGAAAAGAAAACTAGAGGATTGGAGGATGCTTGCTGTCCGAATTTTGGCTAGTTAAATCTCTCATGTTAATTTCGAATTTTAATGTTATTTTGGTGCTATAATGCTTGATATATGTTGGTGTTTATGTGTGTTAAATATCTCCCAAAAAACTTTACAATTGGTTGAGTTAAATTAGGGTTTAAGTGAGGAAGAAATTTTAAGACAGTTCCTTCTAGTGAATTGTAGCATTTTGAATCTAGTTTTCAACGCCGCAAACCACACTAAATTTTGAGTTGTGTAGCTTTAGTTATGATCAGATTTTGAAAACTCTGTCAAGTACTTCAGAACTGGAAATTTCGTGAAACAGGTTCCAAAACTGAGCTTTCTTAAAACCATTGTATCTTGGTGTAGAAAGGTCCGGATTGAGTTCTTTTTATTGCATTTGAAACTAAATTTGGATTTCTTTAAGTGGTATAAATTTCAAGAGTTGATTCCATTTCTATGAATTTTACCGAATTTCCAAACTTTACTGAAATTGCAAGCCTGTTTTGCTCTGCCCTGTCTAGAACAGTGACTTTGAACTAAAAATTGAATGATTTGAGATTGGAGTCTGAGAAAAGTGTCTTCTAGAGAGTTTTAGTGCATTGAGTCTAGTTTCCAACGGTGTAAAGTTTCCAATTTTTGGACTTATGGAACTCGAGATATAATTTTTCCAAATAGTGTCACACTAAGCTGGAAATTTTCTAGTTTCAAACAAAGCACTCTATTAAACATTTTCAACCTTCCTTTGAGATTGTTAGTCCGTTTTAAATTTAATTTCATGGTTGGATACAAGATCTTTTTGAATTTTAAACTTTCGTTTTGAATCTTAGTTTTCAAAGGATTTATCCTCTTTTGATGACTCCTCTTGGTTGCCTAACTTCCTTAGTCAATGGCACCTTTTTCATACTTAAGAAATGGACTTCAATCCCTAGTCTTGTGCCTTTGATTTCCATGAGTTTGAACTTTTAAAAGTGAGCGTTTTGATTAGAGTAATTCTTGGAAAATTTCACTAGTTTATACTTGAATCTTAGAACCTTTAGCTTTGACATTTGCCATGAAAATGAGTGGAGTTTTGGATGGATTTTGATTCCATTAGTTTGGAAAATGCGAACGTTCTTTATATTCTAACTTTTGCAACATGAGATTAGAATTTTTGGGAGATGAAAACTATCTACCTTTTTCTTGATTTTCGTGCCGAAAGTGGAAATGGTACTTTCTTTTGGAATTGAGATTACGTACCACGATTTGAATAAAAAACGACCTTTGAGCTCTCTTTAAGTTTTATTTCAATGATTTAGAGAGAAAAGCTCTTTTAACTTGACTCGAACTTGTGATCTTGAGAGTAGGTAGCGAGAAAATATTTTTCTTATTAACCTTGGTCAAGTACCTAGATAATCGTGATTGTGCATGTCTCAGGTAGTCACGAGGACGCTGAAGAGCTCGTCTGACTTCTCGCTTTGCTCTTGTTTTGCCTTGACTTTTGGTGAGTGTCAACTGCATGTTCAATATTAATATGATTCAAATGATATTTGTACAAGTACTATATGATACGTGAACATGCCAAAGCGAGGGTGTACTTTACCGCGCTCGTCCTCTCTTTCTTGTGATTGAACGATAATTGTTAAATAAATGTATATGACTTGCACTTGTACTTGAACATGTTTCACTCATGAGCACTGAGCGGTAGAATGTATCACACCCTATACGGGTGGGAGATACCGCTCACCCCGTCTCAGTACTATGAATGATTCTAAGTCGATTGGAGTATTGTCTCATCGACCATCATGCTTATGGGGACGCCCCAACCCATTTGCTAACCTTGTAACTTGAGCCGACAAAGGTTTGGTCGAGAAGTTTGGTGAATCTTGAAAAATTTTATAACTAATCTTTTGAGATCTCGCTTGGCATACTCGAATAGTATCGCCACCTCATGTGTGTTTGGTTCCGGATCCGAGAGGGTGTTATGTTTGATGGAGGAAGTAAGTGGAGCACTATGGTCATGTTACTACTTGAATTGACGGAGAGTCAACCCCATCCTTTCTTGTGTGTTTATTTCCTACTTGTGCATTTAAATGAAAGTTCATATTAAAGATGCTTTCAAACATGCTATTCGATTAATTTGTCCTATGTGCTTGCTTGCTTGCTTGTTTTCTTGGCCTCACTGGGCGTTAGTTCATCCCTTTAAGTTTGTTTTCCTTAACAGGTTTTGGAGGTGGAAGTTGGAGATTCTAGACTAGCGACTTTTGGTTGAACCTAGTATACTTTTGTATGTTATTAGAGACCATTGAAGTGTAAATTTTGTTATACTTGAAAATTGTGGATTGTAATTGTAAATGGTATACTTGGGAGTTTTGGGACTTGTATATTCGAAATACTTCTTAATTAAATCGATGGTTAATTTGTGATCCTTTATTAAGCTTGAATGAGTGCATGAGTCCTGACGAGAGTTGGGCAGGCGTTTCGCTGATAGTCGCTGATATCTAGGGAGAGGTGGGGGCGTCACAGTTGGTATCAGAGCGCAAGATTTGAAATACCTGGAATAGGGTTAGGGGTTCTTCGTCGTGAACTTTTGATCATAAAAATCCGTAATAGACCTTAAGTTAAATTTTTGAATGGCACCAGTGAGTACAAGGACCTAACCTTTAGTTTTGTGAGTTATTTGTAGGATATGGACAGTAGCAGTGATGATGATAGGGTTGAGGGATCTCTCCCCGTGATCTCGTATTGCATGGTAGGAGGCGGACCCCTCCTGAGGTACTCACCCGCTAGGCGGGTTAAGACGTGTCCATGCCGAGAGAGATTCTCTTACCCTAACCACGTGGTGTTAGGGATAGTCGTGGGACGGAGGCAGTTGACCCGTGACCTTAGAATAGCACGAGCTGAAAGAGAGGAGATGGAGGCCACTATGGAGGCCCAGACTACTCGAATCCAGGAGTTAGAGGCTAGATACTTGAGAAGTGTCAGAGGGCTGACGCCTCCCATGCTCGGTTTCAGACGACCAATGGGCGCCTCATTTGGATGATGGAGGAGGTGAGAGATCGCGTGGATGGCATTATGGTTGAGTGTGTGAACATGACCGAGCACAAAGAGGAGGTCATGGGGGAAGGTGGACCTGGGGATGTTGCCCCTAATGAGGAGGTGGAGATGGACCCTATAGAGGAGGAACCCGAAGAGGACCCTTCTAAGGCTGTAGGATCTCCCACCTTTTGACTTTTGTTCAGGACTTAGAAGGGGTGAATCTCGCTGTGAGGCCTTTTGTATTTTGTTGCATGTACCCCTATATTTTGAAGCACTTGGATGCCTATGTCCTGTATTTGATGTTATTGACTCGTTGTATGCACTCTTGACATGTAACATGACTTCTAACCTATGTAAAGATCTATACTTTGATTTAACGTGTTCCTGCAACTTGTACGTGTTTTTAAATTTCTACGCTTATTTTTTCTCTTTTAATTATGCATTTAGAATCTTGCTAAATGGATTGGCGAGAACGTAAATGGGATCGTGGGCGTGGGTTTCGGCAAATCCACACTCCCGAGAGAGATGAGGGATCAGCGACTGGCCCTAACCAAAACCCTAGGAATGAAGGGAATGACCAAGTGGCTATGGCCCTTAACCGCATAACTGATGTTCTTGAGCGTTTAGCTGTGCGTCAAGGCCCTAAACCAGTCAACTAACCTAGAAACCAAGAGACGGATGAGGATAGAGCTCTAGAGCGGTTCCTAAAGTTCGCGCCACCTAGGTTTCATGAAGAATCTGATGCCAAAGCAACAGAAAATTGGTTTGAGAGGATAATATAAGGCACTAGTGAGAGTAAGAGATTAGGGTTTCTTCTTAAGCAACTTTGTAAGTGAGTATTAGAGAGTGAGTTAGGATGTAAAACTTTTATATTACGAAATATGATTCCATATTTTGCTATGTGTATAAGTGATGATAATAATCCTTGTGGAAAGACCTAAGAACTCGTCCATATTAAGTAGAGAATAGTTAAAATTTATATTTTGGAATAACCTGTAAGCAAAAGAGCGGAAGAGTAATATGGCCAGAGTTTCTCATTGTGAATAGTTATTCATTTGATTCTTTGATTTGCCTGACAGGCTAGCAATTGATTCAAGCCAATCAGTGAGATGAGGAGATATGCATAAGAAAATAGATATTCTTCAAAAGGAGGTAGAATTCCAAAAGAAATTGGCTGACTACTGGGAAGGAAGATAGAAACAAGAATATGCAGAGAAAATTGAGTTGCTACACAAGAACGTGGAACTGGAAAAGAAATACAAAGAGATCTTGGAAGAAGTACAGAATAAGTTTGAATTAATGCATTTGTCTAGTCAAGTAGCATCTCAAGACATTCTTAATAATCAAGTTAAAAGGGATGAAGGAAGTTCCCATGATACTAAAGAGAAACGTAAAGCGATTAGTGGAGATGAACTCGCTATGAAAGATAAAGAGAAAGGGAAAAGAAAGAATGGACACTTCAAGAAAAGATGCGTAGCTGTTAAGTATGAAACCTGTAACAAAAGTCACACGGAATTATGTTATTTAAAAACTGGTGCATGTTTCAAATGCGGCCAACTTGGACATCAAGTGAAGAATTGCTCAAGATAAATGGATTTCTTGAGGGCGAAACTACTGTAATAGTTAAGTTAGCAATTAGTGATATTTTTTTTGAAATAACTGTATTTATTAAGTTACGTGTAGTGAAAGATTTATATATATGTTATATCTCCAGTAGGAACAGTGAACGTGATGTGATGCCTGATGTTTTGATTATTGATATTACATATCTGTGTTGGGTTGGAATTAAACCTCTATCTATGATTCAATTTCTACATCTTGTTCTTGAATTTGAGCACGAATTCTTTGTTTATGGCTAATAATGAGGAAAGGGGTTCTAGGAGTTGAATTTGAGGCAACTTAGCTGGATGAAAATTTTGGAAAATTATGAATGTTCGCTTAAATACCATCCTAGAAAAACTAATGTAGTGGCGAGTGGTACTAGTGTCTAGTTTAATGGTGAGAGAATGACACATGTTAGAAGAAGTTAGTGTTTGGAATCCGCATTTTGAGCCACAGAGGATAATTTTTGGGAATATTACTGTGAGATCTACCTTGTTAGATCGAATCCAAGAAACTCAAAAAGGAAACTCTGAAATGCAAAAATGGGTTGAGAAACTTTAAAAAGGGGAAAAGTCTGACTTCAATTTAGGAACCGATGGAGTGTTAAAGTTTAAAAATCACCTAGTGGTGCCAAAAGATGAAAGTCTAAAGAAGAAAATTTTGGACGAAATTCACCGTTCTAAGTATACGGTGCACCCTGGAGATAATAAAATGTATCAAGATTTGAAAAATCTTTATTGGTGAGAGAATATGAAGAGAGAAATTGTTCAATATGTTCGACCTTATCTCACTTGCCAGCAGGTTAAGGCCGAGCATCAGAAACCATCTGGATTTTACAGCCGTTGGAGATACCTGAGTGGAAGTGGGAAAATATCACAATGGATTTCGTATCAGAATTACCAAGGACACAGAGAGGACATAACACTATTTGGGTAATAGTAGATCGATTGACCAAATCTGTTCACTTTTTGCCGATTAGTATGAAATATTTCTTGAAAAAGTTGGCTAAATTGTACTTAGACGAAATTATAAGATTGCATGGGATACCGGTGAGTATAATCTCAGATCGAGATCCTAGATTTGTGTCTCGATTTTGACAAAAAATGCAAGAGAGTTTAGGGACTAAACTGAATTTTAGTACCACTTACCCCCCGCAAACCGATGGATAATCGGAAAGAACAATCCAAACCTTAGAGGATATGTTAAGGTCGTGTATTGTAGGTTTTGGAGAAAATTGGAGTCAGTACCTTGTGTTAGTAAAATTTGCTTATAACAACAGTTTTCATTATTCAATACAAATGGTTCCTTACGAAACTCTTTATGGTCGAAAGTACCGATCTCCGAATTCATTGGGACGAAATTGGAGAAAAGAAGATTTTGGACCCGACTACTGTACCTTGGGTTGAGTTGTAAATCTGGGTCCCTAGTTTTTAACAAATGGATGTTACTAATTCTCTCTTCAAAGATCTTTTCAGTAATCGAGCAAATCAGGTTCGAAGATTAAGCACATTTAGAAAAGACAAAAATTGCTGAAACTGTTGGATGTTCATAAAGACTGGATCTGATGTCCGATAATCATTGAGCAACCTTGGACGCATGAAGAACTCCATCACCGGACGTCCGAAAGAATTAAAACGTTTTCTCTAAACTCACTGACCTCGATCGGACGCAAAATGTCAAAGCATCGGACGTTCGATAAACTGCGAAACACTTCGGACGCAGAGCACTGGAGATACCGGATGTCCGAAGGAATTGAAAAAGATTTTCAAACTTTACCAACTGCTTTCAGACGCAAACTTTGAAGGTACCGAATGTCCAAGAGAATTAAAGAAAATCTCTTTTACTCTCTGCCTGCTGTCGGACGCAAGAAACAAGACTACCGGACGCCCGACACTACCAACGGCTAGTTGACTTCTCAATTGCCTTCTATCCGTTGGAAGTAAGGCTGTCAACGGTCAGGGTCTTGACCCGGACCCGGACCGGACCCATCAACATTTTTCGGGTACGGGTAGGTATATAGAACCGAGACTCGGACCCGGACCCAGACCCATTTTATCTAACTAAAAAGCGGGTTGAATACGGAATATACCATTTCGACCCGTATTAGACCCGAACCCGTTTTAATTAATTAATAATTAGAAAAATATACCAATCTATCAGAAAATCACCAAAAGCATACCCCGTGTATTTCATTCCCCAATTTTTCGAACCCTAATACCCCCGCCGCCGCACATCTCCCTCTCACTCTCTTTTCTCTTTTGCTGTGCCTCCGCCCTCCTCCAGTCCGCCGTGGAACAGGTGAAGCCAAATCCATCTCTAATGCCTGACGCTGATGGCTGCAGCTCCAAAGAAGCCCAGCCCTTCCAGGCTTCTAGCAGTTTCTATTTTGCTCTGCCTGTGGCTTCAACTGTGACCAGGAAAATGGAGAGAAAGTTGTCAATGCTTTTCGAGGGAGTTCTGTTTCTCGCTGGGGCTTTGTTCAATGGTTTTGCTCGGAAGGTTTGGATGCTGATTGTCGGTCGTATTCTCCTTGATTTTGGTATTGGATTTGCCAATCAGGTAAAAATATAGTTCAGATTCTCTTTTTTACTCGGGAACAAAATCATCCTTTCTTTTGCTTCCTTTTGTCAGTGTGTGTGAGTTTCGGAGTTTCGGCATTTGGTGTGCAAAAGTTGTGGAATTCTTTGCTTTCTTTGGGTTCGGATAAAGAGATTTGCATGTTTTGATGGTCCCCTTGGTTTGTTTTGTTTTCATGTGGTATGAGTTGTTTATACGGAACAAAGAACCATTTTTTTAAAAAAAAAATTTCCTTTTTCTAAAATATCGCATCTTCTAATTTTGTGGGCTTGTTTGGCTTTCTCAATATTTTTTTTTTCAGTTTTTGGTTTGTTCCTTGTATGGTCAGTATAGAGGTTTTGAACCAAAAATTGACTTGCGAACTTACAAGTTGTTGGTCAAAAAGCTGTGTCCCAGATCTGATTCGGAGTTTATTGCACAGATCATGCTGATAATGTAGCAAAATCAGGCTTTTTGACGGTCTTATCCGGGTAGGCCCGACCCGGACCCGGCGGGTGCGATTCCGAGAGAAAGATTAAGAGACCCGTCGGGTATTTGGGCCGGGTCCGGAATTAATACAGTATGATGGGTCCGGGTCCAAATTTATCAATTCCGGCCCGAACCCGACCTGTTGACAGGCCTAGTTGGAAGATTTAATGGAGGAACTTTTTGGTCTCATATAAATAGAGTAAAGTCAACTATTTCAAAATACTTTTGTACATTGAGACTACAAAAGATCTAGAACAATTTTAGTGAGAAAATTCTCTTCAAAGAAGATTTGTACTCTTAGTTGTGTAGATTTCGTATAAACTTTTCTTGTGTAAGAAAATTATTTCAATAGTGCAACTTTGTGAGGGTTATCCGAGTGATAGTAAAACTTCTTAACTTGACCAAGTGTGGCTTGGGGTAAGGAGGAAGTGATCCTTCCTTTGTATACAAAGATTGGTTGTAATTGATCAATTTAAAGAAGTTTGCTCTATAAAGTGATAGTCAAACTCAAGAAGAATTTGAAATTTGGTTTGTTATTCTATCTCTTTCATTTACTATCTTACAATAGAAATTGTTCATCTCTTCTTCTCACGAGCATTTGTGCTTTCTCACTACTTCTTCAATTGTGTGGTCTTCTTGAAAAGAGGGTAAATTTCACATTGAGCAAAAAGAGTCTCATAATTTGGTTAGTTTTTAATTTACCTAATTCACCCCCTCTCTTAGGTTGTCTTTGATCCTTATAATTGGTATCAGAGTTTGATCTCCTAAAGATTAAATTCAATCAGTTTTGGAGTAAAAATGACAACCAACAATGTCATATTTTTTAAGGACAATCTGTCACTAGACTCTCAATGTTTAATGGATTCAATTATATGAGTTGGAAAGAAAGAATGATTATATTCTTACAATTTATTGATATTGAACTGTATTTTATTGTTAATGAAGGTCCATTTGATATCTCTATAATTGATGATATCACTCATTGACCAAGACCAAAAATCAGAAATGAGATGACTGTTGAGGATAGAACTCACCTCACTTTGAATGCCAAGGCTATGAATGTATTGTATAGTACTTTAGATTCAAATGAGTCTATTAGAGTCAAGGGTTGTAGATCTGCGAAAGAGATTTGCGATAAACTAAGAGAGATCCATGAAGGGAGTGAGAATGTAAGAGAACAAAAGAAATCAATCCTTGTCACTAAGTATGAATCATTTAAGATGGAATCTCATGAAAACATTGATAAGATGTATTGTAAATTCAATGATCTCATTAAGCACTTAGAGGTGCTGGAAAAGGAAAACACCTTAGGTGAGAAAAATAGAAAGATTCTGAACGCCTTGACCAAAGTTTGGGAGAGTAAGGTGATTGCCATTGAAGAGTCTAAAGATCTAAATTCTATACCTATTGAATCTCTCATTGATTCTCTAATTTCTTATGAGCTGAAACTTAAGTCTAAGGTGCAAAAGGAAGAAGATGCAAAGGTGAGAAGGAGCATTGCTCTAAAAGCTTCTCAAGATGAAGATGATTTAGCTTCCTTGGATGGAGAAGATGTGGAAGTTGATGACAATGATCTTGCTCTCATCACAAGAAGTTTCAAAAGAATCCTCAACAAAAGGAGATTCAGAAGAGAAGGACGTAGCAATACATTTTCAAATCAGTTCAACAATACAAGAAACAAAGGAAAACAAGAGACTAAAAAAAAGTAAGCGGACAAATGTTTTGAATGCGGCCAACTTGGACACTACATGAGTGAGTGTCCAATGAAGAAGAAGAAAGAAGGAAAAGTTGAACGAAAATCAAAGTTCAACAATTTTCAAATCACATGGAATGATTGCAACTCGGATGGTGATATTGAAGAGGAAAAGGAATCTGCTCAAATGACTTTCATGGCCATTGGTGATGATGAAATAACTACTTGCAACTCTCAACCTGTTAGTGATGATGAATCTGAAGATGATATTGAGTCTTTCATTGAGAGATTGCATAATAACTTGAAAGAATCTTATACTAAAAACAAGGAACTAAAACAGAAAATTAGTTTTTTAATTCAAGATAATGCAAATCTTTTTCGATAAAATAAAATGCTGAAAGCTGAAAATGGCTACTTGAAAAAGGATGAGAATATTCTACTTTTTGAGCTTGATAGAAAAATAAAGCTGTGTGAGTTGTTCAAAAAGGAACAAAGTGACTTGACAAGAAGAATTGATGGTCTAAATGAATTGCTTAAACACAAGAAACAAGACTGCTTTCAAAAGAATAAATCAAAACATCACTTTGATATTCATAAGAAAAAGTTGAATTCTAATGCAAACGAGTTTAACATCTATAAAAGAAAGTAAGTCAGATTTGTTAAACCTGTCTTTGTAAGCAATTCGCTGACTATGTGTAGCTTTTGTTGCCAAATTGGTCACATGAAAAGTAATTGTTATGTAAGAAAGAATATGAGAAATGACATGAAATGCATGTGGATAGTTAGATATAATACTAACTCTTAAGGACCCAAAAAATAAAAGGGTACCAAATATCATCTTATGAACTCTTGTGTAGGTGAAGTTGGTAAATATCATTAAGGAATCAAAAGGGTTCATAGATAGTGGATGCTCAAGGCATATGACTGGTGATCCATCACAATTCATCAAACTCAAGTCAAAATCAAGTGGAAAAGTAACAGTTGGAGATGATAACAAAGCCAAAACAGTTGGAGTTGGAGATGTTGGTAAGAATGATCAAACTTTTGTTCATAATGTTCTTCTAGTTGATAATCTGAGTTATAATTTATTGAGTGTTAGTCAATTATGTGATAAAAATCTGTTTGTTCTATTCAAAAAGCATGAATGTCTTGTTCTTGACTCAAAATTCAACATTATTTTCAAAGAAAAAAGAGTGAACGACATTTATGTAGTTATTCTTGAAAATGTTGATATTTTCAACCTTAAATGTTTTAAAGTTGCAGATGACGATCCTTGGTTGTGGCATAGAAGGTTTTGTCATTTCAATATAAATTTGTTAAAAGAAATTTTCAAAAAGGATCTTGTTAGAAATTTACCAAAAATTAACTTTGAAAAAGACAAAATTTGTGATTCTTGTCAATTTGAAAAAAAAATAAAAGTTTCCTTCAAACCTAAAAATTGTGTTTATACTTTAAAATCGTTGGATCTTTTACATCTTGATTTATTCGGTCCTGCACAAATTGCTAGTTTGGGTGATAAAAGATATTGTTTGATTATTGTTGATGATTATTCTAGATACACTTGGGTGATATTTCTTACTCACAAGGATGATTCAAAAATTTTTTTTCATTATTTGCAAAAGTTCAAAATTTGATTGGATTGAAAATTATCAAGATTAGAAGTGACAACGGCTCGGAATTTAAATTTTGTGATTTTTCAGAATTCTGTGATAACAATGGAATCACACATGAGTTTCAATTGCTAGAACTCCTCAACAAAATGGTGTTGTTGAAAGAAAGAATAGAACTCTTTAAGAAGCCGCACGAACCATGTTGAGTGAATGTAATTTGCCAAAATATTTTTGGGTCGAATCCATTAATACCGCTTGCTATGCTATGAATAGAGTTCGTTTGAAACTTACTTTGAACAAAACCTCTTATGAATTAATGTTTGATAAAAAATTAATTGTTGGTTATTTCAAAATCTTTTGTTGCAAATGCTTTATTTTAAATATCAAGGAACATCTTGAAAAATTTGACAAGAAATCTGATGAAGGCATTTTCTTGACATATTGTGAGAACAAAAGAGATTTCAGAATCTATAATAGAAGGATTCTTGTTATTGAAGAAGCCATGTATATCACTTTTGATTAATCTAATGATAATATTTTCAAAAGTAGTTGTGAGGATGATGATGTAGGTGTTCAAGAAGGACTTAAGAAACTCACAATTCATGATCAAAACAATGCTCCATAAGAAGAGAGTTCAAAAGAAGATGATTCCCAAGACAATCAAGTATTGGAAGAAAATGACAATCATGGTGATGCACCTAGGATCTTCCAAAAGTTTGAAATTTGTTCAAAATCATCCTAAGGACCTCATTATTGGTGATCCATCCGAAAAGGTAAGAATTCGTTCCTCTTCAAAACAATTGATGGACAATTTTGCTTTGGTCTCACATTTTGAACCAAAAAATGTTATTGATGCATTGAAAGATGAAAACTGAATTTTAGGTATGAAAGAGGAACTAAATCAATTTGAAAGGAACAAGATGTGGACATTAGTTGAAAGACCTTAAAATCATCCGATTAGCGCCACAAAATGGGTGTTTAGAAATAAGATGAATGACAAAGGTGAAGTGGTGAGAAACAAGACTAGACTAGTTGTTAAGGGGTATGCTCAAGAAGAAGGAATAAACTTTGATGAAACATTTGCTCCCGTAGTAAGACTAGAATCAATTAGAATGTTTTTGACATTTGCATGTTTCAAGAATTTTAAATTATTTCAAATGGATGTTAAAAGTGCTTTCTTAAATGGTTTTATTGATCAAGAGGTATATGTTGATCAACCTTCCGGTTTTGAGAATGAAATGTTTCCAAATCATGTGTTTAAACTCTCAAAAGATTTGTATGATTTAAAGCAAGCTCCAGGAGCATGGTATGAACGCTTAAGTGGTTTCTTGATTGAAAATGGTTTTAAAAGGGGCATTGTAGATACTACTCTTTTCACCAAACAATATTTCAATGATCTACTAATTGTGCAAATATATGTTGATGATATTATTTTTAGTGCTACTAATGAGTGTTTGTACAAGGATTTTTCCACTATTATGCAAAAAGAGTTTGGGATGAGTATAATTGGAGAATTAAATTTCTTCCTTGGGCTTCAAGTGGAACAAACTCGAGAAGGAACATTCATTAATCAAACTAAATACACCAAAGAGCTGCTCAAAAGATTCGGTATGGAGGAATAAAAACAAATTGAAACACCAATGTGCACATCTACCAAATTTGACAAAGATGAAGGAGGTATAAATATTGATGAAAAGAAGTATAGAGGTATAATTGGCAGCTTACTTTATTTAACCGCAAGTAGACCTGATATCATGTTTGCTGTTTGCTTGTGTGCTCGTTTTCAATCTTGTCCAAAAGAATCTCACTTGATTGCTGTGAAAAGAATTTTTAGATACTTGAAAAGAACATTGAACTATGATCTTTAGTATCCTAGATATCATGAATTTCCTTTATGTGATTTCTCGAATGCTGACTTTGGTGGATGTAGAATAGATAGAAAGAGTATAAGTGGAACATGTCACTTTCTTAGTAATTGCTTAGTGTCTTAGTTAAGTAAGAAACAAAATGCCATTTCCTTGTCTACGGCCAAAACGGAATATGTTGCCGCTGGTTCATGTTGTGCTCAATTAATGTAGATGAAAAGTACCTTGAATGATTTTGGACTAGTATATGGTTGCGTGCCTATGTATTGTGATAATACAAGTGCCATAAATTTGATAAAAAATTCCATTCAACATTCTAAGACAAAGCATATAGACATAAAGCATCATTTCATTATAGATCTTGTCCAAAAAGGTGAAATTTGTGTACAATATGTTTGTTCAAAAGATCAAAGTGCTGATATTCTCACAAAAACAATTCCACTGGATCAGTTTGTATTTTTGAGAATAAAATTCGGCGTTGTTGAAAAGTTTTTCTGAAAAATTATCTGGTCACACTTTATCGGACATCCGATACCTAATGAACGGACTTCCGACAATGTTCTAAGCCCTTTTTCCAGAAAATTTTATTTCAAATGGTAGTGTCGGATGCTTCACTTCGTTCTGCTGTCCAACACTCAAAAAATGCTTGTTATAAGTCAGTCTTCTCCTTCATTCAGTTCATTTTTCTATCCGTTATATCGGACGCAACCCCTCATCTTCTCCTACTTTCAAATTTCAAAATTCGTCTCTCTTGTGAACAAGTTTCAAGAAATTGATTTGTCCAAAACCTTTACACTCCTTTTTGCCCGATCATTACCCCTCATAACTTTTTCTAACTGCCAACTACCCTATGAATTCCAATTCTCACTCGAAACTCTAGTCACTTAAAATTCACTCTCTTTGGATGATTCAAGCCTTCATTGTAGTCTATACCGCACTTTTAGTCAGTCTCATACACATTTGCATCATACTCCACAACAAAAATACTCTGCATTTCATCATGGTAAGAGTAAGGGGAGGATCTGCCAGTGCCGGACGCACTACCAGGCTTATAGATGAAGATGTTGAAGTAGTCGAACCTTCCACCACAAAATCACCCAAAAAAGAAACTGCAACTCGTGGTGGGAAAAGGAAACAGCCGGCCAGAGGGAAACCGACTGCTCAAACTAAGGCACAGAAAACTACTGAGCCCTCTGTTGGGGCAAATTGAGGAACATCAAATTGATGAGCAAAATGCTGGAGGAACATCAAACTGATGAGCAAAATGCTGAGGAACAACAAACTGCTGAACCTTCTACCAAAAAGTCACCAAGAACAAGGTCTGATGTCCAGACTGCTGTGCCAACTGCTCAACGCAGTGGAAAGAAGAAGCGTTCTACTAGAGCACAATCTGAGACTGAACCTGAAAAAGAACCCACTCCATTACCCCAAATTCATTGATGATGATGCCAGGGAGAGGTTCAAATGAATTTCTCAAAAGGGTTTCATCACTCAGAGAACCATTATCCCTTCTGAATTTCGTAAGCTTGACCTTGAACCTGCTCTTGAACTTTTTGCTTTCCAGAAATTGACTTATATTCTGACCATTCCCAATACCTATGACCTTGACATGCTTCACCAATTCTTTGCTAATCTTAGAAAGGGTACCTCACACACTGATCTTGTTTCTCCAGTCAATTCAGTCGACATTGCTCTTAATCCTGATATTGTCAATGCTATTTTGAAAACCAAAATTGAAGATGGTTTCAAAGGAAAAATTACAAAGTTTTTCTCATATGAAGAGTTTTCTTCTGCCTATCATCATTTTCATGTTGCAAATCTGATGACTTATTTTTACACATTTTAACACTCCTGTTGAGGTTAAATTGGAGGATCTCAGCCCCCAAAATCTGATCATCTTTTCAATAATTTCAAATTTGTTGGTTCCTATTGATGGTCATAGGACAGATGCCAACAAAATGGAACTTTACTTGTTTTACTGTTTTGTTGAAAAAGTCCGCATTGATTTTGGTTTTGTAATGTGCAAATTCCTACTCAAAAATCAGTATTGATAGCCGTAGAAAACTTTTTTATGAAAAATTTTTAACACCAATCTTTGCTCACTTTAAGATTCATTTCACTAGGGTGTCACCAAAAGAAGATGCATCAACTGTCTTTTTAAAAGCTGATTTTGAAAGAAAAAATCTGATATTTTTTTATGGTAAATAGTGCTACAAGGAAACTATGTTAGAGTTTAGGACAAAGAGCCGTCATGAAACTCCTGTCACCCCTAGAACTCCTCGAGATCAATCTCAGTTAGTTTCACCTTTTACCATTCACCCCAGAAAATCACTCACTCAGCCTTCCTTATCCACTCATGAGGTCATTTTCTTGCTTGAGGATCTCAAACAACACATTCTACTTCTTGAAAATGGTCTGATGATGACCATGTCACCTAAATAACAAGCCACTTTCATTGATAAAAGGAACTTGCTTGTGTCTTCTACCCCTCAAGAAGATGAGAATGTACATCAAAAGAAGCCTAAGACTGAGTCAACTGAGCAAACTCCACATACTGAATCCACTCCAGAGGTTCGTGCTTCCAGTTCTCAGCCACAAGACAAGGGAAAGGCTCCATCAAATGAAGACAATGATGATGATGAGGAAAGTGAAGAGGAAGAAGCGGATCCTACTCAGTTTGGCCTAACAAGGAGGAGACCCGGATCGTCCAAAATCATAATTTAGACACTTCTAGGCACTTGCACTTTATGTTTAAGTAGGCATCTCATAATAGACATTTGCATCTTCTACATTTTAACATTTCAAGTACTCTGTATTCAGGATTTTGGTTATTTAGTTAACTCTGTTGGCTTGTAAACTTTGGTTAACTTTTATGTTTTGAATGATTTTGGTTACTTTTGTTGGTCATCTTTTGTTTGGTTCACTCTGTTTATGAATGCTAAATGATTGGTATCCCTGTGACTGCTAATTTATGATATTGATGATTGCTAATATTGTTTGGTATTCTTGATTAATGATGTTACTGATGACATTGATGTTGTGTTTCTGGATGTTGGATAATGGATTCGAATCATCTAATGATGACAAAAAGGGGAAGAAATGGATGAACATGATAAGAAAATGGAATGTCAGGAAGTTTTAAAATCTTCTGGTATATGTGTGAGGAGGAGTCATTCTGAAAGGAGAGTGGCACTTACAATTTTTTTGATACATTATGCATTAAATAAGGAGGAGTTTTGACTCAATGATTTTTTTCCTCCATCCATTGTTTTGTCATCATCAAAAAGGGAGAGATTGTAAATCCGGGTCCCTAACTTTTGATGTTTACAAAAGAAATGGATGTTACTAATTCTCTCTTCAAAGATCTTTTCAGCAATTGAGCAAATCAAGTTCAAAGATTAAGCACATTTAGAAAAGACAAAAATTGCTGAAACTGTCGAACGCTCGTAAAGACTGGATCGGACGTCCGACAATCATTGAGCAACTTCAGACGCACGAAGAACTCCATTACCGGACGTCTGAAAGAATTAAAACATTTCCTCTAAACTCACTGACCTCGATCGGACGCAAAATGTCAAAGCATCGGACGTCGGATAAACTGCGAAACACTTCGAACGTAGAGCACTGGAGATACTGACGTCCGATAAGAATTGAAGAAGATTTTCAAACTTTACCATCTGCTTTCGGACACCAACTTTGAAGGTACCGGACGTCCGAGAGAATTAAAGAAAATCTTTTTTGCTCTTTGCCTGCTGTCGGACGTAAGAAACAAGACTACCGGACGTCCGACACTACCAACAACTAGTTGACTCTTCAGCTGCCTTCTATCCATTGGAAGATTTAATGGAGGAACTTTTGGTCTCATATAAATAGAGTAAAAGTCAACTAGTTCAAAATACTTTTGTACATTGAGACTACAAAAGATCTAGAACAATTTAGTGCGAAAATTCTCTTCAAAGAAGATTTGTACTCTTAGTTGTGTAGATTTCATATAAGCTTTTCTTGTATAAGAAAATTACTTCACTAGTGTAGTTTTGTGAGGGTTATCCGAGTGATAGTAAAACTTTCTAATTTGACCAAGTGTGGCTTGGGGTAAGGAGAAATGATCCTTCGTTTGTACACAAAGATTGGTTGTAATTGATCAATTTGAAGAAGCTTGCTCTATAAAGTGACGCTCAAACTCAAGAGGAATTTGGAATTTGGTTTGCTATTATATCTCTTTCATTTACTACCTTGCAATATAAATTGTTTCATCTCTTCTTCTCACGAGCATTTGTGCTTTCTCATTACTTGTTCCATTGTGTGGTCTTCTTGAAAAGAGGGTAAATTTCACATTGAGCAAAAAGAGTCTTATAACTTGGTTAGTTTTTAATTTTACCTAATTCACCCCCCTTCTTAGGTTGTTTTCGATCCTTACATGAGGAAGTTTTTTGAGAAGGTAAAAACTAATACGTCAGAAGATTTCGAATGACTCAAATCCGCCAAAAGAACTATGCGGATAATCGGAGAAAAGATTTGAAGTTCGAGATTGGAGATAAAGTATTTCATAAAATTACATCCTTGAAAGCAGTCTAATGGCAGAAAAGGGAAAAAAATTGCAACCGAGATTAGTGGGACCCTACAAGGTTATCCAGCGCGTAGAAATGTGACTTACAAGTTTGGAATTGCCTTTAAATTTATCCAGAATTCATGATGTCTTCCATGTCTCCATGCTTTAAGAAATATGTGAGGACCTGAATTTTTTCATACTTTTAATTCTATTTTCTAAGTTTCTTAGAGATTTATCCTAACTTGGAGTAAGAAGCAATCTTGTGGAATTTCTTGGAGGAAATTTCGGTGGAAAAATATGATTTCTTCAAGGGTTTTAAGGGTAACCACTCCACCTCTTTTATCTTTCAAATTACAAGAAGTTTAACGGTTAGTTTCATGGGTTTACAACCCTAAGCAAGAAAATAGGTTTAGAGAACTTGAGGAACCCATTTATTTCGCTTTAAATCATAGACTAGTAAGACTTGATGAGACCTCTAGATAGCTGAATTGAGGCTTGATTGTGTGGTTATGGTTGTTTATGTGTTGAGTGAGTTGATTTCGGTTAGAAAGTGGAGAGAAATCGAAGGAAAAATGAGAATGCAAGCTAGCCGAAATTTCTGGTCATGTTGTTCTGTCTTTATTTCGAAATTTGATACTTGAATGGCTGTCAAATTGATGGATATATGTTGTATATTGTGTGTACAAAGTACCTTTCAAAAATCGTGTCGAATAGTTGTGCAAACTTGCGTTTTGGTAGAGGTTCGAATCTGGAAAACGTATAACAGTGCACTCGGACAGTGCTTCTTTGTCCAAACATAACTTTTTGT
The DNA here is from genome assembly GCA_023065735.1 of Coffea humblotiana. Taxonomy (NCBI): domain Eukaryota; kingdom Viridiplantae; phylum Streptophyta; class Magnoliopsida; order Gentianales; family Rubiaceae; genus Coffea; species Coffea humblotiana. The sequence continues at coordinate 15,708,240 of CM041216.1, forward strand.
AAAAAAGTCAAAATTGAGTGGCCGTTAGTGGCATTCAAAACTAGACATTCATGGCTTTACAACAGTATAAAAATCTCCTGTTAGTTCATTTTGGCTGTTCTGTTTTGAACTGGCTGTTTGAATGAAATTGGGAAGCTGCATCTTGTGACTCGATTTTGTCCCACCTGTGAAAGGATTTTCAAAATGATGTCTTCTGATAAATTGTAACATTTAAACATAGTTTCGAACACCACCAACCATTCTCAATTTCAGTTTGTATAGAATTAGATATAGTTTGATTTCAAAAACGCGACAAAGCTGGAAACTGGAAACTTTTCCCTTTCTTGCTGACCGAATGGTCAAATCTATTTTGGGATGTTTGTTACATTTCGAAAATTTTAGTGTCATTTAACCATCAATTGCCTATTAAATGTTTCTGGAACTTTAGTTTCAAGATTTGAATGAATTGGGGCTGATTGTGTTAGACAAAACGTTTGAGAAAGGAAGAGAACTACAGTTGGCAGATTGGTTTTGAAATTTTCCCAAACTTTGGTCATTTTGTTAACTGCCTTCCCGTGCGAATTTTTATCTAAATTTTAATAGAGAGATAGTCCATATATGGAAGTTTACGTGTATAAAATTTGGTGTGATTTCAATATCATTTCGATATCCAAATGATGCTCCAAAATTGCTCTTCAAATCTGGAAATTCGCTGTTCAAGTAGTGAAAAAACCGACTTTAAGCTGTTATATCTTGTTGCTCAAAACTCTGAATTTAGTTCTGTTTGTTATGTTTGAAACTTTTTTTGGGACTCTTATTGTATTATAAATTTCAGAGACTGATTTACTTTCTGTGAATTTTGCCGAATTTCCAAATATCACCGAAAACCAAGACTGGTTTCTGTCTTGCTTTCTTGAATTAGCAATTTTAAAACTGAAAAATGAATGCTTTCTGTTTGGAACCTTGAAAAAAGTGTCTTCTGGGAACTTTTAATACTTTGAATTTAGTTTCCAACGGTGTAAAGTTTTTCTATTTTTGGACATGCCAAAACTCAAGATCTGATTTTACCAAGTTTGTCGCGCAAAGCTGAAATTCTTGATTTCTTAGGAAATGAACTTTTAAGAACTTTCCATCCTCCTTTGCAATTGTTTGGACGGTTTTAGGTGTAATTTCATGTTGGAATACACAGTTCCAATTTAGAACTTTATACCTACGTTTCAAATATTGGTTTTCGAAGATTAAACCTCTCTTAATGCTTTTTCTTGGTTGTTCTACTTTCTTGGTTAATGACACCTTATTTTGTACTTGAACCTTGGAACCTTAGATTTGATATTTTTTCTATTAAATGAGTGGAGTTTTGGATATGTTTGATCCATTAGTTTGGAAAAATGTGAATACTCTTTACCTTTTCAAAATTTGGACATAAGATTTAAAGTTTTGGGAAATGAGAACCATTTACTCTTTTTCTCGATTTTTCGTGCCGAAAATGAATATTGTACTTTCTTTTGGAATTGAAGATTTTCTTACCATGACTTGAATCAAAAAAATGACTTTTGAGTTCTCTTTGAACATTATTCCAATGTTTTAGCTAGAAAAGCTTCTTAACTTGACCTGACTTGAAATGATGCCATTCTTAGATATTTTTCAAATGCTACCCTTGTGGATTAAGTAGTAAGTGATATTTACATTCGATTTGAATGTGTTATCTCTTGTGTGAGGGTAGCGGGAATATTACTAGAGTTTGGCTGAATACCTAGGTAATTTTGTAATTGTACATGTCTCAGGTGATCAAAGTGGATCCCGAGGAGCTCGTTTGATCTTGTCTTGCTCTTGCTTTACACTCTTGATTTTGGTGAGTGTCAAGTGCGTGACTTATTGCCTAATACTTGACATGCATCTAGTTGAATACGTGAATTTAACTTGTCAAGACGAGTGTGTATTTTATCGCACTCGCTCTCTTTACTTAACGTGTTACTCGATTTACTTGACTTGTTACTCGATTTACTTGACTAGTTACTTGACTTGCTCATACTCGGAACTATACTCGTATGTGACTTGGTGTCGATTGGAGCGATGTCTCGTCGACCAGTCCTACTCGTGGGGGATGCCCAAACTTATCGGCTAACTTTATGAATCGAGCCAGCATGAGTTTGGTCGAGAAGCTTAGTAAATCATGAGCAAACACGAAACTTGATCTATTCAAGAGATCTTGTTTGGCATACTCGCGTAATGTTATCACGATATATTCGAGTAATATCAAAACCTTGACGAGCGGGCCCGGTATGGGGGTGTAACGGTGACGGGATTTGCGAAAAGTGGTGTTTCTACAGATTTGATACTTATATGATTGACGGAGTGTCAATATGGAATTTGATCAAAGGCCTTGACTCGCTACGTGGAATTTAGCTCCTAAGACCTACAGTATCCTTGAATTGTTTCTGCTTACTTTTCCTACTTGAAATGTTAATTACTCGAACTTTACAATTTACTTACTGTATAAATGTTATTGTTACCTGGACTATGTGTTTGCATGTGTGTTTCTTAGCCTCACTGAGCGTTCGCTTCACCCTTATTTGTTTTCCTTAACAGGAGTTCGGAATGGAAAGAATTTTAGGAAAGCCGACTTGATTACCTTTGATTAAAATCTTGGGATGTAATTGATTAGTCGACTTCTAGTGATTGTATTTTAGGGAAAGTTGATGTACATTTGGTAACTTTGCGATGTAAGATATGAATATTTATATAAGGAAGTGTCTTTCTTTATTTTGGCTTTTATTATTGGTGGTATATTGTTAAGTTAAATTTGATTTGTATCGAATCCTGGCGAGAGTTAGGCAGGTGTTCCGCGGATACCCTTAGATTCGCCGCTAGGAGGAAGTGGGGGCGTCACAAAATATCATCCCGACCCTCTCATATGTTACGACCGGAAGAAATAGAGATTGATGAGAATTTGTCATATGAAAGAAAGGTCGGTAAAGATTTTAGATCAAAAAGTGAAAGAGCTAAATGCAAGCAAATCCCTCTAGTGAAGGTTTTATGGAGAAATCAAGGAGTGGAGGAAGCGACTTGGAAGTAGAAGAGGAGATCCAGAAGAAATATCCAAAGTTGTTTCTGAATCAAGATATGAATTTTCGAAAAACAAAATTCTTTTAAGGGGGGAAAGGATGCGAGGGTCCAAATTTTTATTTTACTTACTTTTATTTTTATTTTACTGGCTTATTTAATCATTTATTTAATCGTTTACCCCAATTAATTTATTTCATTCATTTAATTTTCATTTGCATGGAACAATGTCTCATTTTTATGTTTTAAAATGTTTCGCTAGTAAAATTAATTTTTCTGTAGCTCGTTTGGTAAGAAACAGCGATTACACATTTTTCGAGACAAAATTTGGTCCGAGAGTGCAATAATCTTGGAGAATTAAGGATGATCAATAGTAAATTAACAAAAATTAATTGAGAGATTAGAGGTGAGTGAGATAAATTAAGCCCATTAGGAGCCACAAATTACTCACTATTCAATTGTTGATTTTTGGGTATCAAAACACCTTTATGTCATTCTTCCTTTCACTTCCATCAAAATCACCAACTACCACCAAAACCCTTTCTTCCTCCTCTCCTCTTGGCCGACTTCCCCCTCCCCCATTCCTTACCAAAAAAATTTCATCTCTTTGTCTTCCATTTTTTTGCTCCAAGAAAACACTCCAAACTTGCTTCTTTTCTTGGTTCATCATACAAGTTTGAAGGGTGGCTTGAAGGAGGAAGGAACTTTGGTGGTTAGAGAGCTTTTACACTAGTGGTTGGTTCTTCACTTCTTGGAAGCAAGGTAACTGATATGAACCCCGTCGGAAGACGAAACCCGTAGTCATATGCCCTGGATCTAGACGACTAATACCAACGGTTTGGCAGCGGAAAAACTTGACCCTAATTAACCCTAGAAGTCACGAACAGTATTGATACTATCTCAACCCGTAACCAATCGAATTAATGAACCAAATTTGTAAGGTAGAGGAACGCCACAATCAAGGTGGATACTTGATTGATAAGTTCAATTGAATAATTTAAGAAAACTCTCAAGTATTCAAGAAAGGCTCTCTTGGAAGAGAAGTGAATAAACTCTCAAGTTTATTGATGTAAAATCTGACCCCCTCAAACGTATAAGGTTTAGGCTTATTTATAGCCTTAACAATGACTCCAAAACCTAATCTAACTTGGACTAAATGACTTCCCTAATTAAGTAGTAATAATTCGGCCATTACAAGACAACTCTTGGCCGACCTTTGGACTGAAATAAATGATTTAAAACCATTCAATTAATCAACTATACTTTCCGGTTAAATTAGAAAGTAAGTTGACCAAATAAAGACACTAACAAACGACCAACAAACAGCAAGGAACTTGACAATTTATAGCCTTGCCATCAATGCTAATTAAACGACACAACTTGGAACTTGAATCTTGTGCGTTGGCGTGCCTAGATTTCACATCATTCCCCTCCTCTTGGAAAGCCAATTTGTCCCCAAATCAATGGCTTGCTTGGACAGCATTAACATTGGACGCCACTTTATGATGACTAGCTGTTCTACATGTCATTTGTGCAACTGTAAGATGCATGTGAACTTGACATGCAACACGGTATGAATCAGCATGTGAGGACCATCTCTCGGGTTGTGCGTGACATAGGCGTTGATATCGCTCAACATATGAGAATGCAAAGGCTCGAAATTCACTTCATATGATGCATACGAACTAGGAAGACGTGAAGCAGACAAAAGGAACAATGTGGAACCAGCTTCTAGAGGCTCGAACAAGCATGAAAAAATTGTGGTCAACTGCTAGTAAATAGCCTTCAAAACCGGTAGCAACTAGCACTACAGAGTGCACGAAACCTGATTGGATCTTGCTAGGCAAATCTGGAAAATTCTAGACAGCTTCATTAACCTGCATGCAAAGGCCAAAATTCAGTTCTTAAAGGACAGAAGTTTGCTCAAGGATGGGAAGGATTTCATGTAGGGGTGGATAGGGAAACATAGAGTAAGGTTCAAGTGGAACCCTCCCTTTGAATCGTGAGTAAGCTCTTTGACAAGCAAGAAAGCTCTAGGAGAATAAGTGGTTATAGCGTATTGAAGAGCAGATTTGATGAGCTCTCCAAAGGATTTGGGAATTGAACAAAGTAAGATAAAGCATAGTTGCACCTTGCTCCAGCTGCACAAAAGATACGGTGTTAAACAAAACAAAGGTTAGTGTGCTAGGAAGGAAACAATCTCCCTCACAAATGGCTTGTGCAAAACATGCTTAATTTCCTCCCATTGCTTCCTACTATGGCCCAGCTAATTTTCGCCCCTTTCCTTTGCATGTTGCTCGATCACTTTGTTCACTTCGCATGCTCCTTTGTTTACTTTCAGCTTTATCTAACTCCCCACTCCCTTTGAAGCATTGCTTGATCTTCTCACACTTGCTTAGGGGTAAGTGGAGCAAGAGTAACCTTCCTATCCCTGTGAAGAAAAGAATATTTGTTAGTACGACCGTCATAAATAACCCTCTTATCTTATTGCCATGGCCGTCCCAAATAATATGAGTGGCTTGCATCGGCACTACATCGCATAATAACTCATCTTCGTATCTACCAATGCTAAATTGCACAAATGTTTGTTTTGAGACACGGAGTTCACCACAATCACTAAACCATTGTAGCTTGTAGGGCCGAGGATGATTATGAGTAGGTAGCTGCAACTTCTTCACTATTAAAGCACTTATTATGTTAGTACAACTCCCACCATCAACAATCAAGCTACACACCTTGCCATTGACAAGACATCGTGTATAGAAGATGTTCTCTCTTTGCACATCCTCATCAATGCATTGTGCATTCAATGCCATCCTTGTAACCAAAACCTAACCCGATGGGTTGATCAATAGGAATCTCTTCACCTGATTCATCATCTTTATCCCTCCGTTAATGGTGGTATTCCTTCATACTCCTTTTCATTATCTGAGACAATCTCACCACTAGGTAAGACGATCATAGCTTCGCAAGTTAGGGCATTGACTAGCTATGTGCCCACGTCCTTTGACATTTAAAACATTTATTGTCACGAAGTCGAGGTGTGGTTGCATCATGACCGAATTTTAGGGGCAAACTTCAAATCTGTCTTTGGGAATTCTTGTTTCGGGCTTGAAGATGTAGAATTTGCTGGGGGCTTTTCTTCCCTTCTCGGTGGTGTTGGTTGGTTCATAGGTGAAGTGTGGCTCAATGAATACCCTCCTTGACCCCTCCTCTTGAGCCTCCGGTCAATCTTGATAGCTTTTTCCACCATGTCCTCTAACTGGACATAGTGTTGCAACTCAAGGTGGTCAGCAATTTCCGATCTCAAACCACTGAGAAAACGCGCCATTGTTGCCTCCCTATCCTCATATATATCGGCTCTAAGCATGAAAATTTCTAATGGCTTGTAGTATGTAAGAACCCTAGTTTTTCACATGCATTTCAGTCACTTTCTTTGTTCAATTCTAATTGATTTTGATTAAATTCATAGTTTTCATGATTTAGGTATTTAATTGCTTGTTTAATGATGGGTTTTACTCAAAAGATTCTTTTATATGACAAGCAAAAGTTTTAAAGCTAATTTCTTACTAAATCTCTCTTTATTTAGAACTTCTAGGGTTTAGCGAAAAGCTTTCAAAAGTTTTAAAGCTAATTTCTTACTAAATCTCTCTTTATTTAGAACTTCTAGGGTTTAGCGAAAAGCTTTCAAAAGTTGAGGGGTTTCAGAGCAATTTCAATTAAGATTTGATTAAGGATTTAAGCATGATTAGGATAGGATTAAGGTGTGATTAAGGGAGACAAATCACCTTGGATTAGCATAGGATTGTGACACTTGTCACCATAAGATTTAATCTTGATTTAATTAGCCACTAATTTTGACTAAGGTTTGACTCTAGAACTTTCAAGTATATACTAGTGTTTTGGAGCATTTTCTTGTCTTATTTTTCCTCCTCTTGGCTGAAATTAGAGAGAGAAAGAGAGGGTGAAGAGAGAAAATTTTCTACATCACAAATCTTAGCCAAAATCTTGAGAAACTTGTGAGGAATCAAAGCTTGGCAACTTCTACTACCCATTTTGTCTTGTGGATCAAGTTCTTGGAGGAAAGAAATGAACTTGAAGCTTGTTTTGTCTTCTTGAAGAGCTAAAGAGGTAAGCAAGCTGAAATTTTTCCCAGCTTGATTCCAGTTTTTGCTTATTACAACTGAATATTCGACCATGATAATGGCCAATCTAGCTTTTGCACAAAACATGAAAGTTGTAGAAGATTGAGTTAGCATTCTACCTGTAAAATGTCAGATGAATCGAAGCACTGTAGCATATTAAATGACCAAAATACCCCTGATGCCCTGTTTCTGTCCGAACTGATCTGTTGCCTCTCGTAATTGGTTAATTTGACCGGGAAGATGACTCATTTAGCTTTTGACGTCTTCTTAATAATTATAGCCCTATATCCTAGCTTCCATGTGCCTTTGGAATTACCTATATTGGACTTGTGTGCATTGAGTTATGACTAATTGAATCAGGCCTGCCAGTTAAACTGACAGTGAGATTCGAAACTGAGGAACTGAAATTGTTTTGGTAAATTCGATCTGGTTAGTGTGAGAATTGGATCTTGATATCTTCATAAGAAATGTAGGCCTATGTATTAGCTTCGAAACGGTATAAGGTTCACCCCAATCCAATAAACGTAACCTCCAATTGTGCCCAAAAAACTATAAAATGTCAAAATCTGGTGTTTAGCCTTTTGTCTTCAAAGCTGATTTCCGATTTGTATTATTACAACTTGTGTTGTTTTTTGAACTCCAATGATACTAAATGAATTAACCCCTGTATAATGATCATTAGAGGGCTGATTTGGGTAAATTTGAACCAAAACAAATGAAGTTAGCATGAAGAACTAGTGTGCATTTGTTAGGGTTTGTGGGCTGATCCAGGGTTGGAAAATCAGCCGATTTCCCTGAGCTACTGGTAGTACTAGGAGACGAACTAGAGTGTGTTCTTGGTACTGTTGAAAATCCCTTCAAGTCTATTTTCCAACGCCACCCAACGGCACCTAATTCCGACCTTCCTACAGTGAGATATAGCCGTTTTAACCGAGTCTGCGCGGGTGCGACTGTTTTACCCGCGAAGAACATTTTAAGCTTGAATGAAACTTTTCTTTTGCCCAACTTTCTTGCACTTGTCAAACCTGTTTCCTCATAAAATTTTGCTGCATTTTGGGCCTAACTTTCATGGTGATTTGAGTAGATTTAACCACTCATTTAGTCACCTAATGAGCTCACTTTTAGCTTGGAATTAAACTTAGTTTGTTAACGATTTCACTCGTTGCCCTAGGATTGGGAAACGGTGGTGACATAACTGCACGACTTGACATTTGAACTCAACCTTGCTTGACAGGTGAGTGTTCCACTACCTGCTACCTGCTTATATGAAATATCTGAATACTTGAATTACGATTGTTTGAGCCAAACCATGTTTTCATAAAATGGAGGCGAGCGTGTACTTTATCGCACTCGACCTCCCTCATTTTCCACTGAGGCTCTGTATACTGCAATTATGAGATATGAATTCTCCATATGTGACTGTACTTTGAGTTGTTTGGGTGATACCCCATCAACTACTGCTACTGTTTGGGTACCGCAACCCCATAGGTGAATCGGTTGGATCGAGCCAGCAAGGGCTTGGTCGAGACGGGCGATAAACCTTGGGGACTGTTTACTGATCACTGGAAACCGGTATACTCGAGTATTACCTAACTACTATTATGGAATGCGGGCCCGGTAGGGGGTTGACTGGTGGACGGAGATTGGAGAAAGTGGTGTTCTACGGACTTTATATTCTTTGAATGCAAACGTTGACGGAGAGTCAACGGATCTTGGTATGATCAAGCTCAAGGGGATTTGGCTTTTGGAAGCCCCCGTATCCTTGAATTGTACTGTGATTAAATTTTTATTATATTATGCGGTGTTTACTTGATTATATTATGCCCTTATTTGGCTATATGCATACTTGTTTTGTTTGGAACCTCACTGTGCTATAGCTCACCCTATTCCTTTGTTTTCCTTAACAGATCGGGGGAGGGACCTTCGGTCGAGAGTTTCCTTAGCTTTATTTTGCTTGGACTTGTAACCCCTATTGTTAAGCTAACTTTACTTTTGACTTTTGTAAGCTTGAATACTTAAGTCCGACTTATGTTATGTAATTGTAAGTGTGAGGTTTAGTTTGTTTTAAGTTTGGATAGTGGACGTGTCGGTTGTTTGCCATTAGGGTTTGTACCATTGATTTGAAGTTATTCCACTGGGTATTTCGAGTTATTAGTTCTTTGATCAACCGAGTCTCGGCGAGAGTTGGGCAAGCAGTCCGCTGATACCCTAGGGGTTCGCCCTAGGGAGAGGTGGGGCTGTCACATAGTACTCCTCAACCGAGCAATTTCCTTGGGATTAGGTTTGAAGCTTTTGGTACAAGTCTCTATGGTAGTGACTTGGTACAAATCTCTTCTTCATGAGGCATTTAAGCTCAGTCCAAGTGGTTATAGATGGTTCACCACACCTCCTCCGCCTTGTAACCACTTGATCCCACCAAACAATAGCGTAATCGGTGAATTCAACCATGACCAGTTTCAACTTTTGCTCATTCGTGTAATCGTTGCAATCAAAAACTAACTCCACTCGTCTCTCCCATTCAAGGTATGCATCAGGGTCGGATTTACCTTGGAATGGTGGAATTCTCATTTTAATTCCTTTGATTGCATCACCAACTTGTTTGGTGTTCCTCCTCGGTCGCCTTTGCCCACGGTCAAAGTCGTCATCTGAGTTAGAGTCACTAAACTTGGGCAAAGGCCTTTCGCGACTTCTCCCGCTGTGTTGACTACCTTTTGAGCCATTTGGGACTCTTCCAACCTATCAAGGCGTATATTCATGGGTTCAAACTTTTGATCCAAAAGGCGCCCCATCTCCTCCTTCAAACTTTCTGCCAAAACTGGAAAAACCGAAAACTGGTGTGCTTTCTCCTTCGTTAGACATGGTCTTTGATTTTTAAACCTGCAAGAAAGGGTTAGTATAAAAACAGAAAATTTTATCTCACCACTTCCTCACATGTATCACTCACTCTCGTGTATCGCTCAAGTGTTTAAACACTCTAATGATCTCTCCAATCACTTCTCAAAGTCATTTGATTACCTCTCTTGAAGAAATCAGAATTTTCTCAATGAGATTCAATCAAACTTTTCACTAATTTTCACACAAGAAGGTGGCGGATGAATGCTGGAAAATTTGGGTGGAGTGGATGGTCTTAAACACTAAAAGACACGATGAAGGGGCTGGAAAATTTCCAGATTTATGGCCGAAACTCTACACCAAAATTTGGAAGTTTTCAACTTGACTCAAGGCGCAATTTAGAAATCTATTAGCCTTCACAGTCCAAAACCGATTTGGACTATTTGGAGCTAATAAAAAACTGACCAGAATCTGCGAACAAGACCCAAATAAGACTCCAAAATACGTGACTTGTGGCTGGACAAACAGATTAAGCAAAATTTCCCGGAACTCAAGACTCGATGGCAGAATTTCTTGGAACCTAGAGAACCTTCTACCCGACTTGTACTATGGCTGGAATTTTGGAAGCTCGATAGAATTTGGTTGTTGGGTATATTTTGGAGAATAAGGCTGCTGATTTGGAGATTTGTCACGTGTACACTTGAGGTAAATCTAATCTGGACAGTTTTCTGTGACTAGAATTTGTTATTAATCCCAGTCAACTTTGGATTCCCAAATGAAATTACTTTCTTGTTCCACTTCAAGAAGGATCCGAGTGCCTTTCTCTTTTCTTGCGTGGCTCTCTCTTTTTTTTCTCTTTTTGTTTCTTTTTTTTTCCATGCTAAACAGATTGTGTTTGTTTCTTTTTCTTCACTTCGGATCAATACTCAAGAACAAGATTCAATCTCAATTCATGCACAAGTTCAGCCGCAACCTTTGTTCAAGAACAAGGACTAGGGTTCAAGATTTTGTTTCATGATTTTCAAGAACTCAATAATACCCCCAAGAACTTCTAGTGTATTGCTTGGAATTTCGTCCAAGAACTCACGAAATTCAAGATTTACCCAAAATTCAAGAGCCTTCAAACGTTTTCAACAAGAAATAACAAGGTCAGCCACGACTTCAATTAAACAAGGAAAACCAGCCACGGACTTGTGGAGGTAACGAACAGAATTTTTTTTAACTTGATTGACACAAAACCCTAAAGAACAAAATAACACATGACACTAAGACACAATTAAAGACAAGAATCACAGTAGCAACAAAAGACACAATTTGGACAGTAAGAGAAAAAAATTGCGGACAGCCACGAAACAATTAACTAGCGACTGGAATTTTTTTGTTTTGGTTTTCGACACACGAAACTGACTTGGAAACTAGATGATATAAGACTCGAAACAAAAGAAAAGAAGGATATAACTTGGTGGTTGTCGACTAGCTCTGATTACCAACTAATACGAACCCTGTCGAAGACGAAACCTGTAGTCACATGCCCTAGATCTAGATGACTAATACCAATGGTTTGGCAGCGAAAAACTTGACCCTAATTAACCCTAGAAGTCACGAACAATATTGATACTATCTCAACCCGTAACCAATCGAATTAATGAACCAAATTTGTAAGGTAGAGGAACGTCACAATCAAGGTGGATACTTGATTGATGAGTTCAATTGAAGAACTTAAGAAACTCTCAAGTATTCAAGAAAGGCTCTTTGGGAAAGAGAAAGTGAATAAACTCTCAAGTTTATTGATATAAAATCTGACCGCCTCAAACATATAAGGTTTAGGCTTATTTATAGCCTTACAATGACTCCAAAACCTAATCTAACTTGGACTAAATGACTTCCCTAATTAAGTAGTAATGATTCGGCCATTACAAGACAACTCTTGGCTGACCTTTGGACTAAAATAAATGACTTAAACCATTAAATTAATCAACTATACTTTCGGTCCAATTAGAAAGTAAGTTGATCAAAATAAAGACACCAGCAAACGACCAACAAACAACAAGGAACTTGACAATTTATAGCCTTGCCATCAATACTAGTTAAACGACACAACTTGGTACTTGAATCTTGCGTGTTGGCATGCCTAGATTCACATCAATAACCCTCCAAGTTCTCACTTTTTTCCTCTCAACTTATAGTAGTTAGTTAATTTATCTAGTTAGTTATTGGGTTATTGATGGGTTCACAAGAACCTTGACACTAGGTAGAGGACTTAAGGTGGCTTCATAGGTAGAGGTCTTGAGGATTATTGTGTGTTTACTTGCTTGTTTGATACTTGTTTTGATGGATTATGGCTTAGTTTTAGATAGGAAGTTGAAAAGAAAACTAGAAGATTGGAGGATGCTTGCTATCCAAATTTTGGCTGGTTAAATCTCTCATGTTAATTTCGAATTTTGATGTTATTTTGGTGCTATAATGATTGATATATGTTGGTGTTTATGTGTGTTAAATATCTCCAAAAAATCTTTACAATTGGTTGAGTTAAAGTAGGGTTTAAGTGAGGAAGAAATTTTAAGACAGTTCCTTCTAGTGAATTGTAGCATTTTGAATCTAGTTTTCAACGCCGCAAACCACACTAAATTTTGAGTTGTGTAGCTTCAGTTATGATCAGATTTTTGAAACTCTGTCAAGTACTTCAGAACTGGAAATTTCGTGAAACAGGTTCCAAAATTCAACTTTCTTAAAACCATTGTATCTTGGTGTAGAAAGGTCCAAATTGAGTTCCGTTTGTTGCATTTGAAACTAGATTTGGATTTCTATAAGTGGTATAAATTTCAAAGAGTTGATTTCATTTCTATGAATTTTACCAAATTTCCAAAATTTTACTGAAATTGCAAGCCTGTTTTGCTCTGCCCTGTCTAGAACAGTGACTTTGAACTAAAATTTGAATGATTTCAAATTGGAGTCTGAGATACAAGGTCTCTTTGAACTTTAAACCTTCATTTTGAATCCTAGTTTCTAAAGGATTTATCCTCTTTTGATGATTCCTCTTGGTTGCCTAACTTCCTTAGTCAATGGCATCTCTTTTCATACTTAAGAAATGGACTTCAATCCCTAGTCTTGTGTCTTTGATTTCCATGAGTTTGAACTTTTAAAAGGGAGCGTTTTGACTAGAGTAATTCTTGGAGAATTTCACTAGTTTATACTTGAATCTTGGAACCTTTAGCTTTGACATTTGCTATGAAAATGAGTGGAGTTTTGGATGGATTTTGACTCCATTAGTTTGGAAAATGCGAACTTTCTTTATATTCTAACTTTTGGGACATGAGATTAGAAGTTTTGGAAGATGAAAACTACCTACCTTTTTCTCGATTTTCATGCCAAAAGTGGAAATGGTATTTGAGTGTCTCCCACTTAAGCTACAGGGTGCCTCGGGGTTGCCTGAGTGTCTCCCACTTAAGTTTTGCGGAAGATATTATGATATTCACCAGGGCGGACAGGAGGTTGGTCAGGCATCTCATGGACTTCCTGGCCCTCTACGAGAAGGGCTTCAGGCCAAAAGGTTAATTCGGCAAAGAGCTTTTTCATCCTCTCGGAGAAAAGCCCTCAGGGTCTGGCAAGATTTGTTTCTTCTATAACAGGTATGAATAGGAGACGTCTTCCGATAGACTACTTGGGGTGCACGCTTTTCAAGGGCTTTCGAACCTCTTGTAGCGAAGGTTTCCCAGCGCCTTGCTGGGTGGCAGAGCAAGCTCTTAATAGCAGGTGGGCAACTTACACTTATTAAGCACGTTCTAGCTGCAATGCCTCTACATACTATGGCTATCCTGGACCCTCCTAAGTTGGACCCTGAAAACACTAGAGACATTGATGGCTCGTTTCTTCTGTGGCAATTCGGATGGTGTACAGAGGCGGCACTGGCTCTCATGGGACAATTATGTTACCTATTGGAGGAAAACGGCTTTGGACTCCGACGGCTGGTTGATATATGCTTGGCCTTCGGTTGTAAGCTTTGGTGGAAGTTTTGATCCCATGCGACCCTCTGGTCAGATTTTTTGGCTTCCAAGTACATCATATAGTCTAACCACGCCTCCATCCCGATATTGCGGCAAGTGGACTCATGGATTTGGCGAAGAATGCTTAGAGCACGTGATGTTGTAGAAGGTAACTCCCGTATACTGGTTTGAGATGGGTTGTCGTCATTTTGGTATGACAATTGGCTCGGCAATGGCCCTTTGGCGGCATCCACGACAGCCATCCCTCCCCTCGGGCTTGTATCTCCGATTTTTTTGGTGAGAGGGGCTGGAATTTTGCAGCACTCGACCTGCACACCTCCCCTGCCCAGCAGGCAAAGATTCGGCAACTCTCACTACACCCCAATATGAAGAATGTGTGAGAACCCGAAAATTTTCACATTTTTCAAGTATTATTTTATTTCTTTGCCTATATTTTTATTACTGTCCTTGAGAATATTAAATTTTCTATACATTTTACAAGTAAGTGCAATTTTTTAAATCATTTTCCTAGTATAAATTAGTGTACGTTATAGTGAAGTGCATTATTAGATATGGGACCCGCTAGTGCGATAAAATTTTGTCGATTTGGTGATGAAATATTAAGTGATATTATTTTCCATGGTACTAGAAGATGATTAGAGGTTAGTTAGATAGATGAAGCATTGGGAGAGAGAAGATAAGCTTAAAACATTCAAGGTGCCACGTGTCGCGAATCGGTTGGAGGTTGGACTTGACCAAGTCCTTCTCACCTTTACCAAAACCAATTGTAGACACCTAATTTTTAATTGTAATTTTATTTTATTTTTCTTATTTTTATTGTAATTGATTAAATGATAGTAAGGGTTTTTTTTTTTTACAAATTGGGTTCGTTGTTTTCATTTATTGCTAAGATATTTTGTATTAAATTTCAGAAAAAGAAAATTTCCATAAAAAGTTGTTTTAATCATTTCGGATTCAATTTTGAAAAAATATATAAATAATTGACATTTAAAAGTTTTCAATTTGTTTTAATTTGTTTTTTAACTTTGTTTGATTATTGAAGGAAAAAAGCAAAAACAAATATGACAAAAATAATAAGGAAAATGTGTGAATTGGTGGAAGCTTGCATGTGGAACAAAATGTCCCTTTATTTATTTGACAACACAACACCTAGAAGGTGAGGTGTCTGGACACTTGGTTGGCTTAGGAAATTTTGGGGGAACAAAAATCAAAAGAAAATACAAACAAAAGAAGGGCTTCGGCTAGAGCAAGAGTGAAGGGGAACCTGGACAGAGAGGGCGGCTTCGGCTCAAAAACAAAAACTGAGCAAAGAAAAGAGGGGCGGCGGACGGCGGCTGAAAAAAAAAGGGGGAACGAAAAAGCTAAGGAGGAGAAAACAAATAGAAGGTTTCAGGCATTAAGGAAAAAACAGAGGGCGTCGGACGAGAGGTTTGGGGGCTGACGGAAAATGAAAGGGGGAAATTTGGAAAAACAGAGGGACTGGAAACTGGAGATAAAGCAAGAAACGAGAGAGTTTGCAATTGAGATAAAAGGAAAAGAGGGGATTTCGGCAAACTAAGAGAGGAGAAACAGAGGAGGTCTTGGACTGAGGGGGAAAACAAAGAAAAGGGGAGAGTTTTTGTTGTGGGGTGAAAATGAGAGAGAGTCAGAGGAAGAATTGAAAAAATAGAAAAAAATAACAGGCAAAGGGAAGGCTTCGGCTGGAAAACGAAAAGAGGAAAATAGACGGGAAAGAGTAAAAAAATAATATACCAGAAACAAAGCAAGAAGGGAGCAGGGGAGAGCAAAAGAAAGCTCAGGAGCAGAGGAAGAGCCGGATTTGCCACCAAATTCATCGGAACCCACCATTGTCATCCACGAATTTTCACCATGAGAGGCCACTGTAAGTTAATCGTTTCCTTTACATTTCAGTCTTCATTCAAACACAAGCTATGAAAAAGCTTTTAGAGGATGTCTGTCGTGGTCTGCCGTGAGCATTTTGCTTCAATTTCATGTTGATTGTTCATGTTTTTTTGAATACACAATGCTTTGTATGTTGATTGGACTGGAATTTCTAAGTCTACAAATTTCTTGGCCGATTATAGTTTCGATGCATCAAAGAATTGATGAATTTTCTAATGCCCCCAACCTGTTCGATGAAATGCCTACCTGCAAATTCTTATTGAATGTTTGCGTTTTTCGCGTGAAGGAACTGGCTAAGTCGGCCAATTCATTTCCTCACGCTTGAGAAATTTTTGATACATTGTTGTGTTACATTTTTCTGTTCCTTATACGTTCTATCGTACGAATTCGAATTAAGGTTGGAGAGAGGAAATTCTTGTGGGTTTCATTGTTTGATTGAGAATGTTTCGGAATTGAAACCCGTTTCTGGTGCTGCTGACTGAAAAGAGAGCAGAAATGACCGTCTGATGCTTAGACCATTCAGAGAAGATGATTATTTGACTGGATTTATAATTTCAGTCCTGAAATTTGCCCGTTCTCTGTAATTCAATTCCCAAAGTTTTTAGAACTTCAAAATTTGACCCCAAAACTTTCATAAATTCTTTCAATTAGGTCCCTATTTGTATTGCATCTGAACCTCTCAAGTTTTCCCTTATTCTGCTATGGCCTAGAAATTGGAAAAGTGAAGCTTATTTCACCCTTTTTAGATTTTAATTCTCTTTTCATTTTTTTTTAAGTAGTCTTTTGGGTAGATTAATTCTTGATTTTATGACATAATTGTGGCTTAATAATTTTAGTTGATTTTATCATTTGGGTTTAAAAGGTTATTTGGGTTGGGTTTGTGAAAGTGGATCTAGTTTACTTTTTGTGGGTTTCTGGCTTGGGCTTAGGAAGTACAAGCCCATTTTTTTTCGGTTGTGTTTGTTTTTGTTAGAAATGAAAGCCGGTCCACTTGTAACTTCTGGACTCTGCGGCGGGCCTAGCAAGTTTTCGGCCCAAACAAATAAAAATGGCCCATTGGCCTCTGGCCCGCTGGAAACTAGGAATCAGATTTGCACTTTAGCCCCTGATCTTTGGATTGATTTCACTGTGGCCCAGAACTTTTAAATTTCTTTCAATCAAGTCTTTAATTTAATTGCAAATAGATCCTTAAACTTTATTTTTCTTTAATTTTGATCCCAAATTTTTGTGATAATTATAATTTAACCCCCAAAACTTTGTTAATTTTTGCAATTAAGTCCTTGATTGTTTTAATTTCTTAGAAGTAGGGTGTTTCCATGATTCAATTGATTCAATTTCATGTTTATTTTCATTTTTATGATTATTTGTTAATTAAAGTGATGCCTTGACCCTTTTCTTTATTTTTGGAGGATAAATAAGTAATTCTCCACTTCCTTAGGGCCCCAACTCAAGGGAGGTATACTCTATCCTTTATTTTCACTTTATTTGACTCTATGTGCACTTATGTGACTTTATGTGTTCAATTGCATGCCTTTTGAATATTTTCATTTCGTTTCATTTATTTGCTTTATTTGTTTTAATTTTTGTATATTTATTTTAATTTAATTTGTAATTATTTGGGAAGGCAATTAAATGCCATAATTGTAATAGTTAGGTTGCTATATCATTTTTATCTAATTCTTTCCCCCTTTAGATTGTAGTAGGGCTCTCCGAATATAATAGTTAGGGTTTTATTCGCTTTACTTGTTTTGTGCGCCTAACATGCCTATGTGTTACGTGTTTACCGCTTTTTCTAGGACTTTGCATTTAGATATCATGCTTATTTGCTACGTGCTTATGTGAATTTATGTGTTTATTTGCTTTTTATTAGTTTTACATGATTTATTTGGTTATAAACGAATGCATGACGTCACCACACTAGTCCAACGCTAGTTGTGACCTCTTTTTCCGATTTCTCACTAGTCCAACGATAGTGAGAACTTGTAGACATGGGTTAGTCCAATGCTAGACCCTTAGGAGCCCTTCGAGCGTTAGATCATGATTGTGTGATAAAATCACTTCATGTCATGCATGTTTTTCTCTTTTTTTTAGGGTTTTTATCATTTTGCATGACACTTTCCTTATTTATGTACATCCTTTATCCCATATTTCCTTATATTTATATCCCTTATCTTATATTTTCCCTTATAAGTATATTCCTTACCCCTTTGTATGAAAACACGACATTAGACTTGCATTCCATTTAAGAATTAGAACTAGGCTAGTACATTTGCTTGATTAGATTAGGTATAACCCCTTGAGTATGGGAATATGGACGAGTTTGGCTTTCTAACCTTAGCATGCTCGTATTCCCTCTATTAAAGGGAAAATTGAGTCACGAATATTAGTCTCCCCGTATCCGACATGATGCATCCCTTTAGATCATCCATTCGTATATAATTATTTTATTTTTCTTTTTGTTTTCATTTCTCTTTGAGTCTCATGTTTTTCCACAATTCGGGACGTCTTCGAAAGTTTACTTTTGGGCATCGTAATTAATGCGATTTGCATCAAATAATTTCGAAGAGATATTTTGACCCCGATAATTAGGTCTAGGTTTGCATTCATGTAAATACTTTCCAAAATGCGATAAATTTTTAGGTTAAAATAAGAAAATCCTTGACTAAATCACGCAACTAATCTTGGCTAGGTTGAGAGGGTGCCTTGGATTTTTATCCTTGCCTTCCCTCTCTTCAAATGTGACTCCCGAATCTTTTCTCTGATTTTCGTAAACTTAGGAGTCGTTTAAAAAGGGTTTTTCATAATTTTATCTAAAAAATTCATTTTAGGTGACTTGGTACACCTTAACTCAATACCAAGTGGCGACTCCAATTTTTATTCAAAGACCCTTTTTAAACTATAATTTGGGCCCAAATCGTCGCATTTTTCAAACCCCATTTTAGGCCCATTTCATTTTCTTATCCATTTTTTAAATTAAACATCATTTTCCAAATTGAATTAAAATTCACCTTTTAAACCCGTTATTTATTTTTCTTAAAAAAATAGGGCGCGATAGTTGGCGACTCCACTGGGGATTTAGAGAGTCCGAACATCCAATTTAGTTAATCATTTTCTTTTTTCTAACCTTCTTATCTATCACATTTTGGAGGTGTTAGGTTGCATTCTTCTTTTCCCTTTTTCCTTTCTTTAGGGTTTTTGCATTTACACGCGCGCGTAATCGCTTCTCGTACACTATGTATGTGATGAATGGATGGTTTATTTATTCATTTGTTTGTATCGCGCTTGCATTTTGGGAGGGGGAGTAGTTACCCTAGAACCGTCGACCGCATTTGATGGTATAATCTCTCCCCTCAAAAGAAAAGCACCTCATACGTGCATGCATCGTTTTATTTACCTTATTTTCCTTTTTTCGTGGGCGTTTCCCACACCTCCTTGTAAGATTAGGATCGATTGCTTTAGGTAGGCAGATGGTGTGCACTGCGCCCATAGCGATGCCTAAGGGATCACTCGAGCCACCGACTGAAGGCCCTGGGATTGATGACCCTTCGCCTTTTGGTCTGAAGGCTTGGGAACCTTGAGACTTATCGAGTCTAGATGCATTAATAAGCCAAGCCTCATGCATCCATGATAGAAATTGCCTGAGTTAGAGTCAACCTTACCTAACTAGGGACACTAGGCACAAGGGGAGGGATTCCACCCCTCTTTCTTTATTTATCTTTTTTGCTTTTTTATATCATTTAATTGCCTAACGTGTTATGTGATTATATGTTGAACTAACGTTTCTTTGTTTTCTTGTCTTTTGCATTCACAAACACTAGAAAATAAGAGATCTGGCATGATTCTCTTTTAGAATCTACCCTTTTAGATAGGCTATTGCACGTTTTAATTCAAATGTACTGCATTTGTAGGTTAATAAGTGAACATCATTTTAGTCCCACCCTGGCGTACAAATGGTCCCTTTAGGTCATGTTTTCATAAAATTGCATATTTAATTGTTTTGATAAATTGGCATCATGCATAAACCTTAGAGGGAATGCTATTTAGGGGATCCCAAGTTAGGAACAAGCCACCTTGTGTCTCGGATACGTAATCCAATGAGCCTTGCACGTCTACATTTTTGTATCATCCAAAGGGGTAGTGCACAAGATAAGGTAGGATCCGATCTTTTTCATGATAGTAAAACAACTTTTTGCACATTAGAATATGAGCATCTAATAATCATCTTTTGGCCATTTTAATGTAGTTGGAAAAATTCCCTTGCGTAAAGGACATTAATTTGAAGAAATTCACAAATAATTCCGCATTGTTGAGATGGTAAACGTATTGAGGCCAAATCTTGATTTTAGAAGGCTCATAAACTGATGTATTGCAATGAATTTTTGAAACTACTAATGGACATTCAATTCAATCAATTTTCAAATAAACCATCAAATTCATCCAATCCATTTTGTCAATTAATCCATTCGTAGGACAATCTAGTCAATTTTGAATAAATCATCAATTTTATTTGACCAATTTACCCTTTTAGGGTGATTCAGTCAATTTTGAATAAATTATCAAATTCCATTCAATTCATTTGATTAGTTTACCCTTTTTAGGGTGATTTAGTCATTTTTGAATAAATCTTCAAACTCATTCAATCTATTTGGTCAAGTGTATCCATTTTTAGGACGATCGAGCAGAGTTCATCAATTTTATCCGATCCATTTGACGATTTAGGGTTTCGATAGCAAATTTAGAATTGAAATGGCTAATTGTTTTTGAGAAAAATCATCCATGGCGTTCATTCCATTTGGATAGATTAGGGTTTCTAGCCATCGCAATGGTTAAATCGATTTGAATGAATTCCTGTGCCAAGCAAAACCATTCATTCGGATTTGTCCTCATTCTGTTAGAAGTCTCCCGCTGTTCAATCAGTCCAAAATTTTCAAATTGTTTTTCGATCAAATGAATTGATCAGGTCCATCAGTTATTGTGTAGTGCCTACCCTGAAGGATTGCATCTTCATTTTAGGCCAACCCTTGGCATAAAAGAGCTCCCCCATAGGACATGCATACCGATTTTATATTTTGCTTACTAATTTTGGGTATTTTTTCGTTTTATTTTTTCCCCCTTCCCCTGCATTTATAAAAGATGTCTCAATAAGATAAAAAATATTTTTTCTATATCTGATAACAATTTTGATCTAATAAAGTTTGAAAATTACAAGCATTACTTGATTCTTGGGCAGAGCCTACGATGAAAACATGAAGGATCTATCTGGAAGTGCTAGGCTAAAGCATCTAAGACGCCTCATAATTGTTTGTCAAACAAAAATTTTTGTTTGCTTGATTTGTTAATACATTTTTGCTCCAAAAGAAAAGGAGACAAAAAGTGTGTATATGTGGAGCTCTTTAGAGATTTTGCTTTTCTCATTTGTATTATGATTGAACAAGAAATTTTGTTTCAAACTTTTCCAGCAATAAAGTTTTTCATTCAGACAATTATTGTTTTGTTTATATTCATGTACATTTCATTCTTTGTTTTGCTCATTGAAGATTTCATGATGAATTTTAAGAAATAAAACTAAATTGAGATCTTTCAACCTCTTGCCTGAAAATTCACAAGTGTATGCTTTCTAAAATCTTTGCATACGCTAGATTGGTGGTCCAAATCGTACAATAAGAGTGCTCGGAATTAAAAGAAGCCACTCAAACTGATTAGTCTGTCTCAAAAGACCCAATGCAATACTTTTTTCTCCTTCACTATACAATTCATATTTTGCCCCACTTCTATTAACCTTAAAAAAAATCAGTTACATTGATTGATAAATTGCAAATTGGGGCAATCTTTGTTTGAAAAATGTCCACTGTGTCTAATCAGATTCAATCCACATCTAAGTGAAAACAAAATGTACATTATTCTTGTTTGTTTTGAAAATTTGGAATGATACTTCAAGCGTTCGTTTCTCTATCTATACAGATCTTATCATTTGCTCTCCCATTTGAGCCCTTAAAAGAATAATTTCATTTCAAATAAGAGCCTTAAGGATCACTACCCTACATTGGAAAAATTTTCAAAAATCAAAAGGGAATGGATTCTCAATGAGCTATTCTTTACTTTGGTTGTCATGAAGCGTAAGAATGATATTTTGGCCATCGTTTCTACAACCAAAACACTGTTTACCCCTTGCTTCCTTATTTGAGTTAAAAAAAGTGGCTCGTTTCAAAAAGTACTTATGATCGCACCCCACATTGGGGAAGGAGATTGGAAAAGTTTTAAAAGGAAAAGGCAGAAATGCCAAATAAAGAAGAGAGGAATTGCAAGCTGGAAAATATGATTCTTAGGGAAGAAGGAGCATTTATAAATTCAAAAGCTAGGGGGTCCTCAGTTCCATCATTTTTGGTATTTCGACATTGAGAAAGGAAAAAGAGAAGAAAAGGAAAAGAAAGAGAAAAGAAAAAGGAAGAGTATTGTCCGACGGATCACTTATGTTTCACAGATACGGATGAACAGGAGTCTTCCTCAGTCAATTAATTCAGATACATGTAAGAAATTTCGCATTAATGAAAGTTTCCTTTCAGAGTTAATGTAAGGAACGGAATAAAAGTCAGGCTCTCTTCTTTTCCAATCAAACATTCTATTCCTAGTTGCCTATTTTGAACTTTTAGAATGATCATTTCGTTTGGCAACCCCTGAGAATCGCAAACCCCCACATTGGGGGCAAATTTTGAAAAGTTCAAAGGAACGGCAGAAGACCAAAAAAATGAATGAAAGAAAATAGGACCTCGGTTAAGTATAAATTGGGGGCAAATTTTACAAATTTCGAAGGAATGGTAGAAGGCCGGGAAAAAAGAAAAAAAGAAGAAAATAGGAAAAAGAGAAGAAAGAGAACCTCAGTTGAGAGTAAACTGGGGCAAGTTTTGGGTTTAACCCTAAAATAGGGTTGACGCAATGATGCGATCTCAGATCATTTAAACCACTTTTGAAATCTGCTTTCAAACCTTAACTTTTCTAAGCACCCCACCAGACCCCATTACAAAAGTCGAAAGTCCTGACTTCTGTTCTTTGCAATATTTCTGTCAAGAAATTTTCTAAATATATTTCTGAATTGATTAGGTGTGAGGTTGACACTACTCATTATGTGAAAACCCGCAAAGACGTCAAAAAAAGAAAAAAAAAAGAAGAAGATGGCAGAAAAAAAAGAAGAAGGCAAGGAAAATAAATGCAGAAAAAATACAAAAGATTCAATGCTGAAAGTCCATGTTGCGTGATGATAAAAGTTAACAAAGTCCAAGATCTTGGAATCCAAAATTGAGGCAATTTTTTGGGAAGAAATGCGATCTTCAGTGCAGTGTCCTTGAAAATCTTATTTTTTTAACTATCGCTTTCAAGCCACATTACAAGCTCATAAAGTCCATTGCTGACTTATCCTTCATGACAACTCGAAGAAAGGATTATACTCCTAAGGAATCTACCAATCACTCATGATCATAAGGCCATAACCAGTTTTCACTTGTTTAGCTATCGTTTCTACCCTTTTGTTACAAGCTTATAAAGCTTATATGTTGACTAAGTTTTCTTAAGAAATAAGGGTGACAAACTATTTGTTTTCACTAAGATGTGGTATTGAATGAGTTACATACAATTTGGGCACAAGAATAAGACAGATCCTGACCTCTCATTTTCCTGAACCACCTCCAAATCAGAAATAACACCCACTTGATTAGTCCTAAAAGATGAGCTAACAAGAAGTGGTGACTCATTACCCTAAGTATCGATGTTAAAGTGAGGAAGAAATTTTTTATAATTTGGTATTATTTTGAGAGATTCATCATGAAATTTTCTGTATGAGTATAAGCACAATTTTTGAATTTCTTTACATTGTATGTTAGTATGTGCTTATTTCCTAAATTTTAGGAAACGTAGTTTTCAATTTTGTTCAAATAAATGGAGAGTCATCCGAATAAAATTTTTGCAACCAAATGGGCCCACACTGAGCAAAATGTTAATTTGTGAGATATCACAAAATAGGCCCATACTCGGGCAAATTTTTGTAATACATTTGAATCAATCACGCTGCTACTTTCATAAGTAGTAGTTGTATCAATTTTTTTTATAAAATAGAAAATTTAAGTGCATGTTGTACTTTGGTAAGCCCCCTGTGCAGGTATTCATGGCTGAAGTCGGTGAAGAAACGTAAGTCAGAATCTAGTGAATTGGAAGGGCGATAGCGAAAAAAGAAAAGGAAAAGAGAAAATAAGAAAGAATAAAAGGGCCCCACACTGGGGCAAGTTTTGAAAATTACAATTTCAAAAGTTATCTTAAAACCGTTTATATCATCGTTGGGACCGAGTTTTATCCCGCCAACCTCGGCAGGACCGGGTTTAATCCCGCTAACCGTTAATATCACGTTGGGTTTGGATTTTGTGCCACCAACATCACGAATATCACGTTGGGCTTGAATTTTGTGCCACCAACATCACGAATATCACGTTGGGCTTGGATTTTATGTCACTAATCTCGGCAGACTTGGAACATGATCGTTCCATTATGATGGATTTGGAATTAAGGCAGGCTCGGGTATACATCCCACTGATCAAGTGAAGGCAGGTTCGGGTATTCATCCCACTGATCAAGTGAAGGCAGGCTCGGTTTTCATTCCACTGACCAAATCAAACGGCAGGCTCGAGTATTCATCCTACTGATCAAGTGAAGGCAGGCTCGGCTATTCATCCCACTGACCAAGTGAAGGCAGGTTTGGGTATCATCCCACTGATCCAATGAATACAGGCTCGGGTATCATCCTACTGATCAGATGAAGGCAGGTTAGGGTTTTCATCCCACTGACCAAATCAAACGGCAGGCTCGGGTATTCATCCCACTGACCAAGTGAAAGTAAGCTCGGGTTTCTTCCCACTGACCAAATCAAACGGCAGGCTCGGGTTTCCATTCCACTAACCCAGTTATCGGCAGGCTCGGGTTTCATCCCACTGACCCAGTTATTATTGGCAAGTTTTAGCACATGACAGAATAACCACAGGTAAGTATTTGGTATCTACGTCTTTGTCTCGAGTTTTTTCGAAATTCAGACAAAGAGTGGCAAGCTGTAGACACCTAATTTTTAATTGTAATTTTATTTTATTTTTCTTATTTTTATTGTAATTGATTAAATGATAGTAAGGGTTTTTTTTTTTTACAAATTAGGTTCGTTTTTTTCATTTTATTGCTAAGATATTTTGTATTAAATTTCAGAAAAAGAAAATTTCCATAAAAAGTTGATTGAATCATTTCGGATTCAATTTGAAAATATATATATAAATAATTGACATTTTAAAGTTTTCAATTTGTTTTAATTTGTTTTTAACTTTTTTTGATTTTTGAAGGAAAAAAGCAAAAACAAATATGACAAAAATAATAAGGAAAATGTGTGAATAGGTGGAAGCTTGCATGTGAAACAAATGTCCCTTTATTTATTTGACAACACAACACCTAGACGGTGAGGTGTCTGGACACTTGGTTGGCTTAGGAAATTTTGGGGGAACAAAAATCAAAAGAAAATACAAACAAAAGAAGGGCTTCGGCTAGAGCAAGAGTGAAGGGGAACCTGGACAGAGAGGGTGCCTTCGGCTCAAAAACAAAAACAGAGCAAAGAAAAGAGGGGCGGCGGACGGCGGCTGAAAAAAAAAGAGGGAACGAAAAAGCTAAGGAGGAGAAAACAAATAGAAGGTTTCAGGCATTAAGGAAAAAACAGAGGGCGTCGAACGAGAGGTTTGGGGGCTGACGGAAAACGAAAGGGGGAAATCTGGAAAAACAGAGGGACTGGAAACTGGAGATAAAGCAAGAAACAAGAGAGTTTGCAATTGAGATAAAAGGAAAAGAGGGGATTTCAGCAAACTAAGAGAGGAGAAACAGAGGAGGTCTTGGACTGAGGGGGAAAACAAAGAAAAGGGGAGAGTTTTTGTTGTGGGGTGAAAATGAGAGAGAGTCAGAGAAAGAATTGAAAAAATAGAAAAAAAAAAAGAACAGGCAAAGGGAAGGCTTCGGCTGGAAAACGAAAAGAGGAAAATCGACGGGAAAGAGTAAAAAAATAATATACCAGAAACAAAGCAAGAAGGGAGCAGGGGAGAGCAAAAGAAAGCTCAGGAGCAGAGGAAGAGCCGGATTTGCCACCAAATTCATCGGAACCCACCATTGTCATCCACGAATTTTCACCATGAGAGGCCACTGTAAGTTAATCGTTTCCTTTACATTTCAGTCTTCATTCAAACACAAGCTATGAAAAGCTTTTAGAGGATGTCTGTCGTGGTCTGCCGTGAGCATTTTGCTTCAATTTCATGTTGATTGTTCATGTTTTTTTTGAATACACATGCTTTGTATGTTGATTGGACTGGAATTTCTAAGTCTACAAATTTCTTGGCCGATTATAGTTTCGATGCATCAAAGAATTGATGAATTTTCTAATGCCCCCAACCTGTTCGATGAAATGCCTACCTGTAAATTCTTATTGAATGTTTGCGTTTTTCGCGTGAAGGAACTGACTAAGCCGGCCAATTCATTCCCTCACGCTTCAGAAATTTTTGATACATTGTTGTGTTACATTTTTCTGTTCCTTATACTTTCTATCGTACGAATTCGAATTAAGGTTGGAGAGAGGAAATTCTTGTGGGTTTCATTGTTTTATTGAGAATGTTTCGGAATTGAAACCCGATTTCTGGTGCTGCTGACTGAAAAGAGAGCAGAAATGGCCGTCTGATGCTTAGACCATTCGGAGAAGATGATTATTTGACTGGATTTATAATTTCAGTCCTGAAATTTGCCCGTTCTCTGTAATTCAATTCCCAAAGTTTTTAGAACTTCAAAATTTGACTCCAAAACTTTCATAAATTCTTTCAATTAGGTCCCTATTTGTATTGCATCTGAACCTCTCAAGTTTTCCCTTATTCTGCTATGGCCCAGAAATTGGAAAAGTGAAACTTATTTCACCCTTTTTAGATTTTAATCATCTTGTCATTTTTTTTAAGTAGTCTTTTGGGTAGATTAATTCTTGATATTATGACATAATTGTGGCTTAATAATTTTAGTTGATTTTATCATTTGGGTTAAAAGGTTATTTCGGTTGGGTTTGTGAAAGTGGATCTAGTTTACTTTTTGTGGGTTTCTGGCTTGGGCTTAGGAAGTACAAGCCCATTTTTTTCGGTTGTGTTTGTTTTGTTAGAAATGAAAGCCGGTCCACTTGTAACTTCTGGACTCTGCGGCGGGCCTAGCAAGTTTTCGGCCCAAACAAATAAAAATGGCCCATTGGCCTCTGGCCCGCTGGAAACTAGGAATCAGATTTGCACTTTAGCCCCTGATCTTTGGATTGATTTCACTGTGGCCCAGAACTTTTAAATTTCTTTCAATCAAGTCCTTAATTTAATTGCAAATAGTTCCGTAAACTTTATTTTTCTTTAATTTTGATCCCAAATTTTTGTGATAATTATAATTTAACCCCCAAAACTTTGTTAATTTTTGCAATTAAGTCCTTGATTGTTTTAATTTCTTAGAAGTAGGTTGTTTCCATGATTCAATTGATTCAATTTCATGTTTATTTTCATTTTTATGATTATTTGTTAATTAAAGTGATGCCTTGACCCTTTTCTTTATTTTTGGAGGATAAATAAGTAATTCTCCACTTCCTTAGGGCCCCAACTCAAGGGAGGTATACTCTATCCTTTATTTTCACTTTATTTGACTCTATGTGTACTTATGTGACTTTATGTGTTCAATTGCATGCCTTTTGAATATTTTCATTTCGTTTCATTTATTTGCTTTATTTGTTTTAATTTTTGTATATTTATTTTAATTTAATTTGTAATTATTTGGGAAGGCAATTAAATGCCATAATTGTAATAGTTAGGTTGCTATATCATTTTTATCTAATTCTTTCCCCCTTTAGATTGTAGTAGGGCTCCCCAAATGTAATAGTTAGGGTTTTATTCGCTTTACTTGTTTTATGCGCCTAACATGCCTATGTGTTACGTGTTTACCGCTTTCCTAGGACTTTGCATCTAGATATCATGCTTATTTGCTACGTGCTTATGTGAATTTATGTGTTTATTTGCTTTTTATTAGTTTTACATGATTTATTTGGTTATAAATGAATGCATGACGTCACCACACTAGTCCAACGCTAGTTGTGGCCTCTTTTTCCGATTTCTCACTAGTCCAACGATAGTGAGAACTTGTAGACATGGGCTAGTCCAATGCTAGACCCTTAGGAGCCCTTCGAGCGTTAGATCATGATTGTGTGATAAAATCACTTCATGTCATGCATGTTTTTCTCTTTTTTTTAGGGTTTTTATCATTTTGCATGACACTTTCCTTATTTATGTACATCCTTTATCCCATATTTTTCCTTATATTTATATCCCTTATCTCATATTTTCCCTTATAAGTATATTCCTTACCCCTTTGTATGAAAACACGACATTAGACTTGCATTCCATTTACAAATTAGAACTAGGCTAGTACATTTGCTTGATTAGATTAGGTATAACCCCTTGAGTATGGGATATGGACGAGTTTGGCTTTCTAACCTTAGCACGCTCGTATTCCCTCTATTAAAGGAAAAATTGAGTCACGAATATTAGTCTCCCCGTACCCGACATGATGCATCCCTTTAGATCATCCATTCGTATATAATTATTTTATTTTTCTTTTTGTTTTCATTTCTCTTTGAATCTCATGTTTTTGCACAATTCGTGACGTCTTCGAAAGTTTACTTTTGGGCATCGCAATTAATACGATTTGCATCAAATAATTTCGAAGAGATATTTTGACCCCGATAATTAGGTCTAGGTTTGCATTCATGTAAATACTTTCCAAAATGTGATAAATTTTTAGGTTAAAATAAGAAAATCCTTGACTAAATCACGCAACTTGCTTTGGCTAAGTTGAGAAGGTGCCTTGGATTTTTATTCTTGCCTTCCCTCTCTTCAAATGTGACTCCCGAATCTTTTATCTGATTTTCGTAGATTTAGGAGTCGTTTAAAGAGGGTTTTTCATAATTTTATCTAAAAAATTCATTTTAGGTGACTTGGTACACCTTAACTCAATACCAAGTGGCGACTCCAATTTTTATTCAAAAACGCTTTTTAAACTATAATTTGAGCCCAAATCGTCGCATTTTTCAAACCCCATTTTAGGCCCATTTCATTTTCTTATCCATTTTTAAATTAAACATCATTTTCCAAATTGAATTAAAATTCACCTTTTAAACCCGTTATTTATTTTTCTTAAAAAATGGGGCGCGACACCAATTTTTGACCCAAATTTCCTTATTTTCTTGTCTCTCTTGGCCGAATTTCTTGAGAAGAAAATCAATGAGAGTTCTTCAATTTCTTGCTTCCAAACTTACTTGAATCTTGTGATTTAGCCAACCAAATTAGAAACTACTCCATATAAGTGATCACTAAGGAAGTCTAAAGGATTGAGTGGAGTGATTTTGGAGGGGCAAGCTCTAAGCTACCATCTTTGTTGAGGATACAAGGTACTTTGGACAAGAAACTTCCTTTCTTTCATATATGTGTGAATTAGTGGGTTATAATTGCCATATGTGTAGTTTTATGAGAATATTTCTTGGTTTGAAGTAGTTTTATGGTAAATTTCAGTTTTATGGTGAAAATTCTGGTCACATGTGATGTTTGAGGGTTGTTCATGTTATGATAGTTTTGCTATATGAATTATTAAGGTATTATGTGCTAGATGGATTTGCCTAAAGAAATTCCAGCTTGGGGTGCATAAATTTCAGCTTTAGGGTTTCTAATTGAGCATGATTAGGGTTTCTAATTAGGGCTTTTGTGGTTGGTTGTGAAGCTTCCAATTGGGTGTATTTTAAGGGTGTTTGAGAGCTTATGATTTGTATATGAAATTGTGGTTGAATGTTATGAGATTGGTGGTTGGTTGTAGCATGGAAAAGTGAAGGAATTTAGGGGAAATGCTGTCCGTTTATTTTCTTGAAGCTTGAGTGAGTGAAATGAGATTTGAAATGTGATTTTGTAATGCATTGAACTTCCTTTGCTTAGACATACTTAGTTCCACTCTAATTATATTTTACTTGCACTTATACATGACCATTTTAACCATGATGCTTAATTACAAATGCCAAGTTTTGAACTTCAAATATTGCTCAATTTCTTTCCAAAACAAAGAGGAATGGTGTAGGGTTTCCCGGTCATAAAATCTATTTTGAATAAGCGAAATTTGAGGTGTGAATTCAAGGTATTTGTCTACCTTTTGCATATAATTTTAACCAAGACACTTGCTACACATTCTTTTCTTGTATAGGTGTTAGTTTGAGCCAAACAAACGTTTTACGAAAAAAGAGAAAAAAGTTACTGTTTCATATCCGGCCGTATATCCGACCAAGTCTTGGCCGGATTGACAGGGAAAGATGAAAAAATTAGAGTTGCTCTCTGCCTTGAATCCGGCCGACAATCCAGTCGGATATCCGGCCAACTTCTGGCCGGATTCTGACGTGGCACCTGTTTCAAATTTTTTCGATGGAATTTTCTAAAACCTTTTGAGCTTAGCTTTATGGTCGGTTTGGAAAACTTTTAGTTACTCATGTCCTTTGATCAAAATATACTCTTTTTACTTTTAAAATCATACTTTTACCTTGTACTAGTAATTATTCGGATTTTCTTTGATTCACCAAACATTTTGATGGTTGATCCGTAATATTTTCTCATGGTTGTTCTTAGGGTTTCTTGGTGACTAAGGTTGATATCCGGAGGGATATTTTGGACGTTATTTTGCTTATATAGGTGAGTGTTCCATAGACGTTTTGTTTCTAATGACTATGTGAATTGTTATGACTATTTGGATTGTTACTTTAATAAGCGATTGATGCATGTTATGTTTCCATTGACTATGTGGCTGGTTGTGGTTCTTGATTAAATGTTAAATGTTCTCAATGATTGCTGAAATTGATTTTTGCTAGGCGAGTGTGTACTTTATCGCGCTCGACCTAAATGAACGTGAAATTTTCAACGATTGAATGATTAAATGCTACTTGTGCATGAATGTAAGTCTTCTGGCTGAACTGGGCCCTTGCCCTTCGTTACCGGTCGACTCGAGCCAAAAGCGGACTCGGTCGGGCGACTAGTGACCCTGGGTGAATGTTTGGTAAACTCGAGTATGACCACGTAGTCTGGTGGAGACTGGCCAATGAATTGGCCAGAAAGGGGAAATGAAATGAATGAACGAATGACAAGAAAATGAAGGGGTTTTCACTTACAAACATGTTTTAATGATTGGAGGAATAAGGAAAATGTTAGGCGAATGAATGAACGAATGGCTCCACGAGAGCGTGTATCCTTTTAATGAATGTGTTACTATTGCTTTCATATCGCAAATGTTTTCTGGAATAATTGTTGTTACATGATTAATATCCTTGTTTAATTGTTTGATTATGTATATAGAACCTCGCTGGGCTTTTAGCTCATTCCACGCCATTTGTTTTCCTTTCAGGGGTTGCAAGCAAGGGCGAGAGACTTGTATAGAATAGCATAGTTTAATCCCTTTTGTATAGTTTTGGCTTTTGTACTCGCTCTAGTGTTTGGATAGGGTTGAATGTATTGGGAACTAAGAGCTTTTGTTACATTTGGGACAGTACCTTTGATTGAGATTTGAATGAATGTAAGTTTATGTTTCCGGTTTGGGAATTGTTTTCGTTTTCCTTGAGCTTATATCTTATTTTGTTCGGAGAGAGTGATCGAGTCCTGACGTGAGTTGGGCAGGCGGTCCGCCAAACCCTTTGGTTCGCCTTAGGGGAAGGTGGGGCTGTCACAGAATGAGCTTGTGTGGTCTCCTGTAGCCTCCGGTCGCTTCTCCCTCTCGTCGGCCTATGACCTTATCTGATGCATGAAACCACCAATGGTCTCACCGCGCTATATTTGGAGCCTACGTATCCCACTATGCATTTCAATATTCATGTGGCAGCTTTTGAACAATGCAATCCCCCTGCCTGATATTCTCCAAAGCTTGGGTTTCAATATGCCCTCAAAATGCCTCTTTTGCCCCAGCTGCGAGACATTGGACCATTTATTTTCCTTGTGCCCGCTTACTGATGAACTCTGGTCTTTTTTTGAGCGACTTCTCGATATTTCGCGGTCTAGGAATGGCGACATTCTAGCTCGTCTGCAAGGCCTATGGTCTCACTCCACTGCATCGTCCACGAAAGGCTGCCTTTCACAGGTTCTGCCTGCCGTTGTTTGTTAGGAAATCTGGAAAACTCGGAACCTCCACTTCTTTGAAGGTATAACCACCTCGGCTGCTTAGTTCCGTCATCTCATCATGGCGAACGTGCATGCGATCGTGCGTGCCTAGCCCACGCGAAGCAAGAATTCAGATGCCGGTCTTTTGCCCACGGGCTTGGTTCCCTTCCTTGTCCCACGAAGGCCCCGCTCAACACAAACCCTTTGTTGGCAAGTGCCCCCGTTCCCACTTACGAAACTAAATGTGGACGGGTCCTCACAGGGCAACCCCGGGCCCTCCGGCGAGGGGGGGTATTCTTCGGGATCATTCAGGGCATGTGCTAGCGGCTTTTTTTACTTTCTTTGGACATTGCACAAGCTTAAAAGCAGAGGCACGAGCACTGTTAGAAGGGCTTCGTACCTGCCAGGCACATGATAACTTCTAGGTTTGGATAGAAATGGACTCCAAAGTGTTATTGGATGTGATTCTGGCGAGAGCACAATACCCATGGCGTATTGATAATATTGTCTGCCAGATCTGGTCAATCGTCCGGGCTGGGCATTTTCACTTTCTTCATGAGTTCCGATAAGTCAACGTGGCGGCGGACGCGCTCGTACGCCTCGCCAGTACCACTCAAGCCTCTTCCCACTACCTCTCATGAAATCTGCCGCACCCGGTCAAAGGAATAGTTAGTCTAGATAGAGTTCACTACCCTTACTTCCGTTCTTCGTGAGTGCTTCTTTCTATTAGGGCAGGGAGTAGTGAGTCTTGTATAGGTTTCATTGCCTCTTTTATGCACTTGCATATATTTGAATAAAACTTGGTTTTAAAAAAATAAAAAAAGTGGAAATGGTACTTTCTTTTGGAATTGAGATTACGTACGATGACTTGAATAAAAAACAACCTTTGGGCTCTTTTTGAGCATTATTTCAATGATTTAGCGAGAAAATCTCTTTTAACTTGACTCGAATTTGTGACCTTATGAGTGGGTAGCAAGAAAATATTTTTCTTATTAACTTTGGTCGAGTACCTAGGTAATCGTGATTGTGCATGTTTCAGGTAGTCACGAGAACGCCGAAGAGCTTGTCTGACTTCTCACTTTGCTCTTGTTATGCCTTGACTTTCGGTGAGTGTCAAGTGCATGTTCAATGTTAATATGATTGAAATGATATTTGTACAAGTGTTATATGATACGTGAATGTGCCGAGACGAGGGTGTACTTTACCGCTCTCGTCCTCTCTCTCTTGTGATTGAATGATACTTGTTAAATGAATATATATGACTTACACTTGTACTGGAACATGTTTCACTCGTGAGTACTGAGCGGTAGAATATATCACACCCTATACGGATGGGAGGTACCGCTCATCCTGTCTTAGTGCTATGAACGATTCTAAGTCGATTGGAGCGTTGTCTCGTCGACCATCATGCTTGTGGGGACGCCCCAACCCATTGACTAACCTTGTAACTCAAGCCGGCAAGGGTTTGGTCGAGAAGTTTGGTGAATCTTGGAAAATGTTATAGTTTAATCTTTTGAGATCTCGCTTGGCATACTTGAATAGTATTGCCACCTTATGCGTGTTTGGTTCCGAATCTGAGAAGGTGTTATGTTGGATGGAGGAAATAAGTGGAGCACTACGGTCATGTTACTACTTGAGTTGACGGAGAGTCAACCCCAGATGGCTTGAAGCAGTCGAGACGTGGAAATAGCTCCTGAGAGGTCCTGTATCCTTTCTTGTGTGTTTATTTCCTACTTGTACATTTATATGAAAGTTCATATTAAAGATGCTTTCAAACATGCTATTCGATTAATTGGCCCTACGTGCTTGCTTGCTTGCTTGTTTTCTTGGCCTCACTAAGCGTTAGTTCATCCCTTTAAATTTGTTTTCCTTAACAGGTTTTGGAGGTGGAATTTGGAGATTCTAGACTAGCAACTTTTGGTTGAATCTACTATACTTTTGTATGTTATTGGAGACCATTGAAGTATAAATTTTGTTATACTTGGGAATTGCGGATTGTAATTGTAAATGGTATACTTGGGAGTTTAGGGACTTGTATATTCGAAGTATTCTTAATTAAGTCGATGGTTGATTTATGATCCTTTATTAAGCTTGAATGAGTGCGTGAGTCCTGACGAGAGTTGGGCAGGCGTTCCGCTGATTACTCTAGGGTTCGCCTCAGAGAGAGGTGGAGGCATCACATAAGTGCTCTCTTTTGAATGACATGCTAAAAAGTGAATGACTGTTGTGATTTTTTTGTCATGTTAATTTGCTATGAGCGCATGTTCACATTGCATGAATGCATGATAAATATGCTAGAATATAGGCCGATGTGTACTTTATTGCATTGGCTGAACTGAATTTAACCTATGCTGGCACCCTATCCGAGACCCACCATTTGCGAGATCGGATCAGCTGGACAGTTTTGGGTTTAGAACTTATCAATGTTAAGTGCAAAACTCAAATTCTTTGTCGAAAGACCTTTAGTACAATGTTTAATGTTAAATAAGGGGATTGTTGATTTTTCGGAGGGCATAAGGTGAATGTTAAATGAGGGGATTGGTTGATCTTTCGAGGGACATAAGGTGGGAGTTCGGAGATTATAAGGTGGTAAAATGTAGGGGATTATTTATTGGCAGTTATAAAGTGAATGTTGCTCCCTGTGAGTCCCGTATCTTTTTAATGTTCAAATTATTGTTCATCCTTATATTTACTTGAACGAATGATTGAATGCACGCATGAATGTTATTGTTTATCAAGTATTTTTACATTGAAAGATTCCTATTTCAATTAATTGCTCTACTACCAGTTTCTAAAGTTGAGTATCGATTTACTTGAACCTATATTTTTTGGAAAAACGTGCTTACATGTTAAATTATGTTATTCTTTTATTTGGCCTATTTACCTGCGTGTGACAGCCCCACCTTACCCTAAGGCGAACCAAAGGGTTCGGCGGACCGCCTGCCCAGCTCTCGCCAGGACTCGTTCCACTCACATCAAAGAAAGTAAGATAAAGCCTCGAGAATAAGCGGAAACGAAACCCAATCTTGAACCATAAAATTACATTCACCTCAAGCTCAACCAAAAATATAGTCCCACATATATACAGAAGCTTTTAAATTCTTAGTACATTCCAGCCCTAATCAAGCACTAGAACGAGATCAAAAGCCAAAACAATACCAAAGGCTAAACTATACTATACAGGTCTCTCGCCCTTGCTCGCAACCCCTGTTAAGGAAAACAAAAGACGTGGAATGAGCTAGAAGCCCAGCGAGGTTCTATATACATAACCAAACAATTAAACAAGGCATTTAACACGTAATAGCATGAAATCTCGAAAACATTTACAATATAAAGCAATTGTAACACATTCATTAAAAGGATACGGGCTCACGAGGAGCCATTCGTTCATTCATTCGTTCATTCATTCGTTCAACATTGTCCTTATTTCTCCGATCATTAAAAACATGTTTGTAAGTGAAAACTCCTTCATTTTCATGTCATTCGTTCATTCATTTCATTCCCCAAACTCCGCCAACTTCATGGTCATACTCGAGTATACCAAACATTCACATTCACCCAGGGTCACTAATCGCCCGACCGAGTCCGCTTCTGGCTCGAGTCGACCAATAACCAAGGGCAAGGGCCCAGTTCAGCCCGAAGGCTTACATTCATGCACAAGTAACATTTAATCATTCAATCATTGAAAGTTCACGTTCATTTAGGTCGAGTGCGATAAAGTACACACTCGCCTAGCAAAAATCATTTTGGAACTATAACATACCTCAATCACGTAATAAAGCAACAATCCAAATAGTCACAATAGTTCACATAGTCATTAGAAACAAAGCGTATATAGAACACTCACCTAATTAAGCAAAATTACGTCCAAAGTATCCCTCCGGATATCAACTTTGGTCACCAAGAAACCCTAATAACAATTATGAGAAAATATTATGGTTCTATCATCAAAATATGTGGGTGAGTCAAAGAAATCCGAATAAAACTAATACAAAGTAAAAGTATGATTTTAGAAGTGGAAAGAGTACATTTTGATCAAAGGAAATGAGTAACTAAAGGTTTTCTCAAACCAAACATAGAATTAACCTCAAAAGAGTTTTAGAAAATTTCATCGGAAAATTCGGAACAGTGCCACGTCAGAATCTGGCCAGAACTTGGCCGGATAGGCGGCCGGATAGTGAACAGTAGAATTTTTCCTCTTTTTTTCGTAAACGTGTTTTGGGCTCAAAACTAACACATTTGCAAAGAAATAATGTGCAACAATTGTCTTGGTGAAAACCATATGCAAAAGGTAGACAAAATACCTTAAATTCACACTTTAAAACCTTGCGCGTTAAAATTAGGTTTTGTGGCCGAGAAACCCTAGGCCACTCTTGTTTGTTTTGGAAAACAATTGAGTAAACATTTGAAGTTCAAACTAACCTTTGCAACTACGCATCATGGTTAAACGGAAATGTACAAGTGCAAGTGAAACAGCTCACATAACTCTACTAAAGTGGCACTAAGCTATTCTAAGCAAAGTAAGCAAAATAAGTCTAATGCATCACAAAACTACATTCCAATCTCATATCCATTCACTCAAGTCCAAGAAAAATAAACGGACAGCATTTCCCCTTGTTTTTCCTTACTTTCCACAACACAACCCAACCACCAACTCATATCATTCAACCACAATTTCAAATACCAACTATAAGCTATCAAACACCCTTAAAAATGCAACCAATTGAAGCTTTACAGCCATCCAAAACCAGGCCAAATATTCCAACATAACTCAGCACAGAAAACTCCGATTCAGTTGATTCCAAAGCCATATGAAAGCTAAGATACAAGGCTACAACTCTTAAGAAGGCATCAAAAGCTAATTCAGTAATCTTCCCAGCCAAAGGAGCCAAATACAGGGACTGATTATCATTTCCGGACAGAAACAGGGCAGCAGGGGTAAAATAGTCATTTCACAGGCTACCGTGCTCCGATTGAGCTGAAATTTTACAGGCATAATCTACACTTAATTCTATACAACTTTCATGTTTTGAGCTAAGGCCATTCGGCCTCCATCATGGACGAACAGAACTGATCAGATTAGGGCAGAAAATTCACATAAATCAGAAATCTAACCAACTCTCCACTAATCCACAAAATCATCCATTAATCATGTTAGCAAGCCACCATAGGCCACTAATTAGCATCTATTTGAACCAAAGAAGGGTGTTCTTAGCAACCTTACTTCAAACCTCAAAGAAAGTTGGTAGCTTAGACTTCCTCCTCCCAAAACAACTCCACCAAGGCCTTCAATTTCCCTTAGCTAGTACTTGTATGGTGTAGTTTTCAATTTGGTTGGTTAAAACTCAAGATTTGGCCAAGATTAGAAGCTAGAAATGGAAGAGGTTTTCCTTGTTTTTCTCTCCATGAAATTCGGCCAAGCAAGGGAAATGAGAGGAAAATTGGTTCAAAAATTTGGTTTGAAGAAAGTTAATCCTCTTGGTCAAAGTCCAACCTCCAATCCAAACATGACATGTGGCCTTTGAAGTTTCTAAGCTTATCTCCTTCCTTCCAATGATTCAAGTAGCTAACTAACCTCCAATTATCTTCTAACACAATGTAGAATAATATCACTTAGTATTTCATCACCTAATCGGCAAAATTAATATCGCACTAACGGGCCCCACATCGAACAATTGCACTTCAAGTTAATGTACACTAACTTGTACTAGGAAAATGATTTAAAAAATTGTACTTACTTGTAAAATGTACAAAACAATTAATATTTTCAAAGGACCAGTATAATATAGGCACAGAAAAAATAATAACTTGAAAATGTGAAAATTTTCGGGTTCTCACACCTGGGATGCTCATCGGGCGGTAAGCTCATCCCACGTTTATTTTCCTTAATAGGATTTGGATCCGAGAGTGCTCAAGAATACTGTTGAAATGTTTTGAGAGACTTAAAGTTTTTATTTTAGTAGAAATGACTGTAATAATATATTTTTGGGTTGTAGTTAAAGATAGACGCTGAAGATGAATCTTTTGTACACGAACCTATGTAATAGTTTTTGGATATATGTAAATGTTATTTTGGGGTGTAATGCACCTTATTTTGGTTAGTTTAGAAATTTCAAGTAATTTTTACTATGGATTGTAGCGAGTCCCTGACGAAAGTTGGGCAGGCGTTCACTGACCCTTGGTTCGCCTTTAGGAAAAGTAGGGTTGTTACAGTTGGTATCAGAACCTAGGTTTCAGATCATTGTACGAGTATCGTAGGCTGAAAGTTAAGGATACCGGATTGTGGAACTAGTGTGATTGTTAAGTGAAACATTGAGCATCTATGATCTCGATGGTTCTTAAGACAAGTTTTTTGCGCGTTTCTTATCTAGGAATT
The DNA here is from genome assembly GCA_023065735.1 of Coffea humblotiana. Classification (NCBI taxonomy): domain Eukaryota; kingdom Viridiplantae; phylum Streptophyta; class Magnoliopsida; order Gentianales; family Rubiaceae; genus Coffea; species Coffea humblotiana. Next base: position 15,746,779 of record CM041216.1, read on the forward strand.
GGCGGGGAAAGAAGCGGATTGTGAGGGGTTGATTTCACGAATAAATGATGAGTTTCTTGGATAACGGTAAGATTTGATATCTAGGAGTCGAATCTTTGACTTGAAAACTTATGAAGTCCTCTTTTCGTTTGAAGCATCCCTTTAGGATTTTGAGATTCGAATGTACTTGGCCGCAACTAGAAGTGACCCTTGGAGTGATTGATTAAGTACAGTTTTCCCGCAACTGTTGTTGATAGATTTTTATTTAGAAAGATTAGAGTTGACCGGATCTGTTATGATATGATTTAGTGACCATTGATTTTGACTTGTGTGAAAGGGATAATGGGGTTGGAAGTGAGAATTATCTAATGTGTTTAATGTGACGCCCCTACTTCTCCCAAGGACGAACCCAAGGGTATCGGAGGGATGCCTGCCCAACTCTCATCGGGACTCACTAGAATCCATAATTCAAAAAATTGAAATATCTCAAATATTTTCAATATATAATTGAAGTACTCCAAAGTATTTCATACTTATAATTAGTTAGCATTCAAGCTTAATACAATCCAAAAGAATATGTACTACAACCATCTGTTATAATACAACTTAAAGTCTTCAAAAGAGAACAATCTAGTACTATTCACGAGCACTCTTGATCTCGAACCCTGTTAAGAAAAACAAAAACGTGGAATGAGTTAAACAACCCAGTGAGGTTCCAAGACACTCTAGTAGTTCTAATAAATCAAGTAATTTGAGTAAACACATGTATGGTTCAAGGTTGCACATTGGCACATTGACATGAGACAGTTATCATTGTACAGAAATAAACACACATTAAAGGATACGGTGTTCACTTGGAACAATTTCGGTTCACTTCACCTTATAACTCTAGTGATCCCCTCGGTTTGTCTGACCATCACCTTATCCCTCCAATGGTAATACTTGAGTATATCGAAATGGTGGCCCAGGATTCCAACCTACCCGACCAAGTCCAGTCCTGGCTCGAGCAAGTTAGTAACCAAGGGCAGGGCCCAGTTCAGTTTAGAGCTTACAACATGCAAAAGTAATCAAGTAAATCGGAAAACGGTAAACGGTAAACGGTAATAGTTCACGGTTAATCGGTAGACATTTATCATTTTAGTAGGCCGAATGAGATAAAGTATACATTCGCCTTAAAACGGTGGCAATTTCATAAGAGCAATTATAGGCAACATTTAACACTTAAACATGTAAGAAATATGCCGTAGTTTCATATGAACATGGAATTTACGGTAATCAAGTAATCAAGTAAATCAGTATACGGTAAGTAATCACGGTTAACGGTAAACGGTAAATGGTAAACGGTAATAATTCACGGTCAGTCGGTAAACATGTAGTAAGACTATTCAAGTCACCTACGGTGGCAAGGTTCATAGGAGAAATTATCGGTAGTACTTAACAGTTAAATACATAATGACCATGGAGTAAACATGTCGTAAAGTTATTCAAGTTACGTACTCCTATATGGAACACTCACCAATTCAAAATAGGAAGTAAGTGCTCAAACAGTGTTTAGGCGTCCGCTTCGAGTTCCTCTTGAAGGTTCCCTTGAATGCCTGAGCAAATAATAATTAACTTCACTCACAATCATGTATTTACCAAGAAAGGATGCACTTTCATATAGACTAAATCAAAGTCTTAAAAGAGAGCTTTAATTCTCTCAACTCGAGGTTCAAGAGTGAAGTTTTAAAGTCCGAAGAGAGACTAGCATCTTCCATGAAATCAAGTTCAAAACGTTCAATCGATATCGAGAAAAGAAGTCAAGTTCCCGAAATTGCATTTTCTAAGAAATCGGCAAATTTCAGTTTTGTGTGTCAAGTTTAGAAAAACCATATCTTGTACATAGTAGGTCCAAAAATGGAAAACTTGGTACCGTTGGAAACTAGATCCAAAACACTAAAAGTTCCTACGAGACACTTTTCCATAATTCAAAACGGAAGTCACTCAACTTTAGGCTTCAAGTTGCTGCTAGGACTCCTAAGACAGGTTCGAGGTTGGTTTTTGGCGAACTTTGAAAATTCGGTAAAATTCACAGAATACGAACTAGCCTCTTAAATTTGGAACTCAATTAGAGCTACAATCAAAGTTTAAAACACAACAAACAGAACAAGAATCAAAGTTTTGAACGCCAAGATATGGCAGCTCAAAGTTACTGAAATTTCCTCACAGAACAAAGATTTTCCAGATTTGAAGCTTGAACTTTGGGACTTTAGTTGGGCATCGAAACGGACTTGGAATGGCACCAAATTTGGTAGTATTACCCTACCATATAAGGGCTATTCCTCTGTCAAATTTCATATAAAAATGCATATGAGAAGTTAGTTAATAAAGTCACTAAAGTTCCAAGAATTTCCAAGGCAAATCTGCCTTGTACTTTCATTTTCCCTTTTTAACTTTTGGGTCAATGAAATCTTCTCAAACATGGTTCATTTATGAAGACAAGGTCTAAGAAACATCCAAAATACTTTTGGTAGGTGGTTACCACCAAGAATTTCAAAATAACAAGTCCCAATCAAGATTGGCCATTGATCAATCCAAAAATGAGGGTTTTCAAGCAATGACGCAGGTCTGTAATTTGGCCATAATCAACTTGAAATTGATCATGGTTGGTGGCGTTGAAAACTACATTCATAAAGCTACAATTTCTCAGAAGAAATCATTTTGAAATTCTGTCCAAAACTAGCTCGAATTCAAGCAACAATTCGTAGCTCTTAACAGGTTTCCCAACTCAGCCGAAAAACAGGACAGGTGACTTTGAAAGGCTGGTACGGTTCATTCAAATAGAATCAAGGAATACATTTTACACCGTTGGAAAACTGGAATGTCTAGTTTCTAATGCCGCAAACAGCACTCGATTTCGACATTGGAGTACAGAGTTATAGTTGTTTGAAATTTTCTGCCAGAGCAATTCGGGACACAATTTCCAGTTTTGAAACCATTTCGAAATCTAATCATTTACCCATCCAAATCAAGTGATTTTTGGTGGAAACTTTCCACACAAGCTATACAACATATCTACATCAAAATCAAGTCAATTGGACCAAAAACGTTTGCACCAACAGGTGGCAAAGCAGGGGCAGAACCGGCACTTTTCTTCCTTTTGTTTCCTTTGAGTTTTCTTTTCACCATTCAACTTATAATCACTTGTTTAAGCACTAAATCAACATAAACAACACCCAACATCATCACATCAGTTCATCAAGTCCATTATGGGATTTCATAGAGCCCACTCACAAGATTTCCAACAATAAAGAGGTACCCACATGAATCTATAAGCTCTCAAGTGCAATATAACTTACATAAACTAAGATTCAAGGGTTTGATCGTTAATTACCTCTTTAGATGATTAAATCAGAAATTTTTGGTCCTTTGAAGCTCAAGAAAACCGTGCAAAAGAAGCTCCTTTCCTAGCTTAAGTTGATCTCGAAGTGGTTTGCAAGGTGTAGTGAAATTTTGAAGTGTTTTGAGCAAGAAATGAGGCAAGAAAATGAAGAACTTTGGGTTGTCTTCTTCCTCTTGCTGGTCTGCTGTCTTGAGGAGAGAAAGAGAGTGTGTTTGCTGATAAGAAAGTTTCTTGAGAAAGCTTAAGTGTTTGGCTAAAATGCTCCAAAAGTCAACCCTTCAATCGCGTGCATTTCGTGTCCGATTCCTCTCGGATTCGTTTCACTTGTGCACTAAACCTCTAATGCACTTCCATTCATACTATTATTATTCACTCTAGTAGTCTAACAATAATTTCTAGAATTCTCCAATTAGTCAAGCGCGTGAAAACGCGAACTTCCGACTTGTGCGCGATAAAGCGAAATTCTAAGAAATTCTTATAACGATAGTATAACTAACTAATACTTGAGTATTTAATCATAAAAATAACTATTTTAGAAATAAAAACATGAGTTCTCACATAGTCTAGTATTAATTCCTCAAATCACCAATTAATTTGCACCAGTGCGCATTTCGGAAATCTATCAATGAGTGAGCTGTATAAACTTAATTTTAACTCATTCACCTCTAATTTCTCAATTAACTTTTCTTAATCTCCTATTGATCATTCTTAATTCTCCAAAATTATTGCACTCTCGAATCGAATTTTGCCTTGAAAAGCATGTACTCGTTATTTCTCGCTAAACGAGCCCTAGAAAAATCAATTTTACTAACGAGATGTGTTAAAAGTATAATTGAGACATTATTTCATGTAAATAAGTTTAAATGATTGAAATAAATTATTCAGAGAAAACGTATGAGTAAATAATTAATTAAGCCAGAAAAATAAAATAAAATAAAATAAAAATAAGAAATTTCGGGTCCTCACAACCTTCCCTCCTTAAAAAGAATTTCGCCCTCGAAATTCATACCTTCCGTAACCTCAGATACCCTGAACCTTGTTGTGTGATCATTTCATATGTTCTTGCAGATACCACGGGTAGGTTTCCTCCTCCATTGACTTGTCGAGAGATAGTTTTATTTCCTTGTGAAGTAGTAGTTATCTCGTGGGATTACCGCCTTGGACAGTCGTGAACCTTATGGTTGGTGCTCCCACATCCCCATACACTTTTACCCCTTTAGCAGCAGTTTTCTTCGGTATGATTCGCCCTTCCACAATATCCACAGGTCGGACGATACGTTATGACTTGACTTGCTTGCGAGGTTTTTTTTTTATTGTATCTGTCCTACTGGAGCTCTTCGTGGACGTAGTCCCTTCTGGTTCATTTATCATGAGTGGTGAAGGAAGTATAGTCTTATTCCATCAATTCCTTTTCTAATTTTGGGTGGTGGGCCAATTTCTCTTAGTCTACTATCGGATGTATCTCTTTTCCTTGCTTCAAAGGCTCTTAGTTGGGATTTTGTGCTTTCCACCCTTTGCGCTTTCTCGAGAGCGTTACTAAATGTTTCAATCTGTGCTGTGGCAAGGGCAACTTGGATTTCTAAATTAATCCTTGGATAAACCGTCTTATTCTCTTCCATTCCATAGCCACCAATTCTGGAGCATATGTAGATAATTTCGTGAATCGTGTTTCGTATTCAGCCACACTCAAAGTTTCTTTGACGAACCTTTATGAAATCATCTTCTCTCTTTTATTGGACTAGTGGAGGAAGGAATTTCTCATTAAACTCTCGCACAAAGTTTATTCCAAATTCTTGGAGTTTGATCTCTTTCCCACTTGTTTCTTATAACATTCCACCAGGTTCGGGCTGCTCCTTCAAGTTGAAAAATTTTCTTATTTTATTTATTTCTTAGAATAGATTTTCGTTACTTTACCGTATTGCCTTCATTTCCTAGATATTTTTACAAATGAATCAAGTTTTTAAATCATTTTTCTTGTATAAGTTACTACATGTTAAGTTTGTAATGCATTATGGAAGTGGGATCCACTAGTGAGGTGTGTGCGTAAAATTTTTGAAAATTAGGAGGAGTTTTGTGCAAAGGGATATTATTTTATAAGGTGTTAAGTGAGAAAACCCTCACTTGAAACCATAATTTTCCTTAAGTACATGCTTTATTCTAAGATCTAGACCACTTATTATATGCCCTTGCATTATATTCTCTATGTGTTACAACATTTTACATGCATTATATTTTCATTTCCTTTTACTTGAAGTAAAATATTTTCTTGAGTTGATTTTTAAATAACTCACCACTTACATTTTACCAAGTGGCTTTTAATTGTGGTAGGGACTTTAAATGATAGGAGAGGGGTGTTAAATAAGTATTGGTACATTTGGAAGGGTTGAAGTATCATTAGTCAAAGAATTAAGAGAAGTTTTGGACAAGAAGTAGGTTATGTGGCAAAACTCTAGCCAAGTAGTTTTGTTTGACCAAAGGTTAGAAGACAATTTAAACTAGACTTGGCCTTTTTTTTTCTCATTGTCGCCAACTTTCTTAGCTCCAAAAGAGAGAGAGAGAGAACTCCATATTCTTGCTTTCTAACCTTAGTTGATCAAGAGCAAAAATCAAAAGAGAAGGATCTTGAGTTAGTGAGAGGCTTTCCTCCAACCCTAGTGGTTGATTCAAGCTTGAAGTTTTCATTTTGGTGGGTTGATTTGGTGGTTCAAACTTCTTACAAGAGAGGTAAATATTCTTTAAATGATAGTTTTATGGTGTTTTATCATATACTTTAAGTTTTAATGGCAAACTACAAGTTGTTTGGTTGAGATTTGGGGTTAATCTCTTGAATTAAACTAGTAGTTGAGTTAGTTAGTATGCCTACCAAGTGTTTGATGAAATGTTTGAACCTTGTTCATGGTTGTTTATGAAGTATTTATATGTTTTAAACCTCTTTTGAGTTAGATCTAACACTTGATATGTTGTTTAAGTGAAAATCATTAGAGGATGAAGGTTGGATGAATAGAGAAACTTATGGACTGTTTTCATCTCCTTGGCTGACCGGTATGAGAAGGAAGGGTTTCTTTCTTGATTTTTGTGATTTATTTACACCTTAATCATGCTTAAGCAACTTGGCTAGAGATTGGTTAAGCTCATGTATGAATTGAAATGAAATTGGAACAAGTAAAGTGGTGGTTTGGTCTATAGTGGACTGATTTGGTTTTCTTGATGGCTAGACTGCTATGGACATTTTTAGTCATGTTTATGTGTTACATTTTGACATCCAATGGTCCTAAATTGATGTGACTCACTGTATAGGAACATTTGAGGATTGATTTGGGTGAATTTGAACGAAAACAAATGAAGATAGCATCAAGAACTAGTGTACCTTTGTTAGGGTTTAGGACTGATCCAGGGTTGGAAAATCAGCCAACTTGTCTGAGCTACTGGTACTGATAGGAAATGAACTAGAGTGTGTATTTGGTACCGTTAGAAAACCCTTTGAGTCTAGTTTCTAACTCCACTGACGGCACCTAATTCTAACCTTCCTACAGTGAGATATAGCCATTTTCCCAAGACTGCGCGGGAGCGACTGTTCTACCCGTGAAGAACACTTTGACCTTGAATGAAACTTTTCTTTTGCCCAACTTACTTGCACTTGTCAAAATTGTTTCCTCTTGAACTTTTAATGCATTTTAGGTCCAACTTTCATGGTGAATTGAGTAGATTTAACCACTCATTTGGTCACCTGATAAGCTCACTTTTGGCTTGGAATTAAACCTAATTTGTTAACGATTTCACTCGTTGCCTTAACGATTTCATAACCGCACGACTTGACGTTTGAACTCTATTTTGCTTGACAGGTGAGTGTTCCACTACTTGCTACCTGCTTATATGAAATGTCTGCATACTTGAATTATGAATGTTTGAGCCAAACCATGTTTTGATAAAAATGGAGGCGAGTGTGTACTTTATCGCACTCGACCTCCCTCATTTTCCACTGAGACTCTGTATACTGCAATTATGAGATATGAATTCTCTATATGTGACTGTACTTGAGTTGTTTGGGTGATACCCCACCAACTATTACTACTGTTTGGGTACCCAATCTCATAGGTGAGTCGGTTGGATCGAGCCAGCAAGGGTTTGGTCGAGACGGCCGATAAATCTTAGGGACTGTTTACTGAACACTGGAAAACTGGTATACTCGAGTATTACCTAACTAGTATTATGGAGTGCGGGCCCGGTAGGGGGTTGACTGGTGGACGAAAATTGAAGAAAGTGGTGTTCTACGGACTTTACCTTCTTTAAATGCAAACATTGACGGAGAGTCAACCCGATATGATCAAGCTAAAGGGAATTTGGCTTTTGGAAGCCGCCGTATCCTTGAATTGAACTACGATTAAATTGTTACTATATTATACGGTTTATTTGGTTATATTATGCCTATTTGGCTATGTGCTTACTTATTTTGCTTGGAACCTCACTGGACTTTAGCTCACCCCACTCCCTTTGTTTTCCTAAATAGATCGGGGACGGACTTATGGTCAAGAGCTTTTTTAGATTTATTTTGCTTGAACTTGTAACCTTTTTTTTAAGATGACTTTACTTTTAACTCTTGTAAGTTTGAATTCATAAGTTCGACTTATGTTATGTAATTGTAGTTTGTAGTGGTAAGTGTGACTTTTAGCTTGACTTTTAAAGTTTGGAAAGTTGGCTTGACGATTATTTGCCATTAGGGTTTGTACGCTTTGATTGAAGTTATTCCACTAATTATCTTGAGTTATTAGTCCTTTGATCGACCGAGCCCCGGCGAGAGTTGGGCAGGCAGTCCGCTGATACCCTAGGGTTCGTTTTAGGGAGAGGTGGGGCTGTCACATTAAGGGATAATTAGAGGTTGGCAAGATATTTTAGCCATTGGAAGACCAAAGAGATGAGGATTAGCCTTGGACGAACATTTGTCACAAAACCCTTGGACCATTGATTTTGACCACAACCTTTCTTAGCTTTACTAAAGCAAAAATTTGACCAAAATCAAACCATCATCATCTTCTTCTTGGCCGAAAATTGGAGAGGAAAAACTTCACAAAAATCCCAAGTCTAGTTCTTCGAAAATTAGTGCAAGATTCAAGAGGAAGTTCAACTAGATTCCACCCAACCTTGGCTTGCTACTTTAGAGGTGATTCTTGGAGTTCTTGGTGTAACTTGTAAAGCTTGAGGAGCTTGAGACAAAGCTTAAATCATGAATTTTAATGTTTTAAATTAATAGGGTATGCATGTAATTAAGGTGCTTAGATAAGCTAGATACTTGGGTTATTGATGGTTTGGCTTGGGTTCTTGTTTTTGAAGCTTGGATCATGGATTTATGTTTATGCTTTCTATGCATTTGATGTATGGTTAGGTGTATTAGGTGAGAATTTCTTTAGATTTTCTTGGTTGTGTTAGTATGAGAATCATGGTTAAAGTAAACTTAGTTAACTTGGTACACAAGAAGTAAAAATTGAACGATCACAAGTTGGAATTTATGTTTGGCCTGGCCGAATTTTTAGCTTCAATTTTGTGAGGATTTTTGTGTTGTTTTGGTGAGATTTGTGTCAAGGAACTTGGTTTAACCTTACCCTATAAGTGGATGTTATGTATGTGTGTTTGAGTAGTAGTTTTGTTGGAGTAAAGTTAAGAAAATAAGGCGAAGTGTTGCTGGAAATTTTCCCGCAGGAGACTCTAAGCAGTCTTGGGAAATCTGTTATATCTTGGTGTAGAAAAATTCAAATTGAATTCCACTTGTTGCGTTTGAAACTAGATTTAGAGTGCATTCTACCGTAAAAATTCAGAATTTTTCTCAATTCCTATGAATATCTATAATTTTCCAAAATTGATTGAATTTCACACCTGTTCTGTTTTTCTACTTGATGAAGCAGCAGTTTGAGACTAGAATTTGACTGATTTATGAATAGAATCTTACAAATATGTATTCTAAAAAATTGTAGTCCTTTGAGTCTATTTTCCAATGGTATAAAGTTTATAAATTTTGGATTTAAGAAACTTGCGATACGATTTTTCAAACAGTGTCGCGTAAAACTGGAGAAAATTCTATTTTCTAAATTTGTTCTTGCTTTCATTTCCAACTTTAAATTGGAGTTGTTAAACTATTTTGACCTTGATTTTATGACTAGAATTGAGGTTTAAATGAAAGGAAATGAGTTTTTTCAAATCATTTTAGGTCGGACAATTTTCAACTTTGTATTTTGAAAGTCTTGTTCTAATTTCTTCAAATGTTTGACTATAATTGATGCTCTTGTGCTCCAAATGAATTTTGCAACGTTGATTTAGTAAGCACATGAGGTTTTCTCCTCGATTGCAACAAGAAAATATTATATTTTGATAGGTTATAAGGGCATAAAACTTGTAAATTGATGCATTTTCTAAATGAAGTTTTGAAACCTCAATTTCTTCATGTATTTTAATTTTGTATTGCTAGTCTTTTAATATACTATATGACCACAGGACTCGAGAGAGTTCAAGAGGACGAATCAGGGTTAAAGTGAAGGGTTGCAATTAATTGGTGAGTGTTCCAATGCATGTTATTTGATTATGCATGACTTGAAAAAATGCTATTATTTACTGAATTGCTCCCCTTTGAATGACATGCTAATAAGTGAATGACTGTTGTGATTTTCTTGTCATGTTAATTTGCTATGAGCGCATATTCATATTGCATGAATGCGTGATAAATATGCAAGAATATAGGCCGATGTGTACTTTATCGCATCGGCTAAACTGAGCTTAACCTATGCTGGCACCCTATCCGAGACCCGCCATTTGCCAGGTCGGATCAATTGGATAGTTTTGGATTTATAACTTACCAATGTTAAATGAAAAGTTCAAAACTCTTTGTCGAAAAGCCTTGAATACAATGTTTAATGTTTAATGTTAAATGAGGGGATTGTTGATTTTTTGGAGTGCATAAGGTAGATGTTAAATAAGGGGATTGTTGATCTTTCGGAGGACATAAGGAGGGAGTTCGGAGGTTAAAAGGTGGTAAAATGTAGGGGATTATTTATTGCCAGTTATAAGGTGAGTGTTGCTCCTTGTGAGCCCCGTATCCTTTTAATGTTCAAATTATTGTTCATCCTTGTATTTACTTGAAAGAATGATTGAATACATGCATGAATGTTATTGTTTATCAAGTATTTTACATTGAAAGAATCCTATTTCAATTAATTGTTCGACTACCAGTTTCTAAAATTGAGTATCAATTTACTTGAACCTATATTACTTGGGAAAACATGTTTACATGTTAAATTGTGTTATTCTTTTACTTTGCTTATTTACCTGGAATGCTCATTGGGCGTAAACTCATCCCACGTTTTGTTTTCTTTAATAGGATTTGGATCCAGGAGTGCTCAAGAATACTGTTGAAATGTTTTGAGAGATTTTAAGTTTTCATTTTAGTAAAAATGACTGTAGTGTATATATTTTTGGGTTGTAGTTAAGATAGACGCCAAATAATGAATCTTTTGTACGCGAACCTATGTAGTACCTTTTGGATGTATGTAAATATTATTTTGGGGTATAATGAACCTTATTTTGGTTAGTTTAGAAATTTCAAATAATTCTTGCTATGGATTGTAGTGAGTCATGGGAAGAGTTGGGCAGGCGGTCCGCTGACCCCTTTGGTTCGTCTTTAGGGAAAGTGGGGCTGTCACAATTTGGATTAACTAATGCCCCAACAGCATTCATGGATTTAATGCATCGGGTGTTTAAACTCTATTTGGACCGATTCGTAGTAGTATTTATTGATGATATTTTGATGTATTAAAAAACTATGGAGAAGCATGAGCAGCATTTGAGGATGGTATTGCAAATTCTAAGAGAACACCAATTGTTTGTTAAATTTAGTAAGTGCGAGTTTTGGTTAGAGAAAATGTCATTTTTAGACTATATAATCTCAAAGGATGGACTAACTGTAGATCCGATTAAAATAGAAACTGTTGCCAAGTGGAAACAGCCGGAGAATTCTACTAAAATTCGTAGTTTCTTGAGTCTAACGAGGTACTACCATCGATTTATAAAAGATTTCTCAAGAATTGAGGGACCTTTAACGGATTTAACCAAGAAGCAAGGTAAATTCATTTGGAGCACTAAGTGTGAAACCAGTTTTCCAGAGCTTAAGAAGCAATTGAATATGGAACTAGTGCTAGCTTTGTTAAATGAGAAGGATAGTTATACGGTATATACAGATGTTTCAAGAGAAGGATTGGGGTGTGTCTTAATGCAAAATAGGAATGTAATTGTCTATACTTCTCGGAAGCTAAAATCTCATGAGTAGAATTACCCAACCCATGGTTTAGAACTCGCAGCCCTTGTGTTTGTTTTGAAGAAATGACGGCATTATTTGTATAGTGTGACTTTTGAGGTATATACAGACCATAAAAGTCTTAGGTACTTATTCTCCCAAAAGGAACTAAATCTGAGACAACGTCGGTGGATAAAGTTTTTAGAAGATTACGACTATACCATTAATTACCATCCGGGAAAAGCCAATATTGTGGCAAATGTTTTAAGTCGGAAGGATCAACTAGCAGGTTTGATGATAAGAGAGTGGAACTTGTTAGAAAATGTTAATGAATGAAACCCTCGTCTTGAGCCACAGAAGGTTATCTTTGACAATATTGTGGTGAAATCAACATTGTTGAATCGAATTAAAGAGAGTCAAAAGAAAGAACCAACGGTACAAAAGTGGATGGAAAGAGTGAAAAAGGGAGAATTACCCAACTTCAATTTAGGTCCTGAAGGAATTCTAAAATTTCGAAATCGCATTATTGTACCAAAGGATGAGGAATTGAAAAAAAAATTTTAGAAAAATTTCACCGTTCTAGGTACACTGTACATCCTGGTAGTGGCAAAATGTACTAAGATCTCAAAGGTTTGTATTGGTGAGACATGAAATCAAAGATTGCTCAATTTGTTCAAAGATGTCTTACGTGTCAACAAGTGAAAGTTGAGCATAAAAATCGTCGGATTTATTACAGCCTCTAGAAATACCTGAGTGGAAGTGGGAACACATAAGGATGGATTTTATGTCAGAGTTACCACGAACTCAAAAGGATCATGATGCGGTTTGAGCGATAGTGGATCAATTGACTAAGACCGCTCATTTCTTCCCAATTAATATGAAATATTCTTTGGAGAAATTTTCTAAACTTTATATGGATGAAATTGTAAGATTACATGGAGTACCAGTGAGTATAGTATCCGATAAAGATTATAGATTTATATCTCGATTCTGGCAGAAGTTATAAGAGGCTTTAGGGACTAAACTGAACTATAGTACAGCCTATCATCATCAAACAGAGGAGAGAACCATTCAAACTCTTGAGGATATATTACGAGCCTGTATTGTGGATTTTGGAGGAAGTTGGAGCCAGTATTTGACATTAGTTAAGTTTGTCCACAACAATAGTTATCACGCTTCTATCCAAATGGCACCGTATGAGCCTCTTTATAGCCAAAAATGCCGATCACTGATTCACTGGGACGAAATAGGAGAGAGAAAAATTATAGACTTGGCAACGATACCATGAATTGAGGAAGCCTACGAAAAGGTAAAAATGTTACGTCAAAGGCTTCAAATGGCTCAAAATTGACAAAAGAGCTATGTCGACTATCGGAAAAAGGATTTGGAGTTTGAAGTAGGACATAAAGTGTTTCTTAAGCTTACTCTAATGAAAGGAAAGATCAAGGCGAGAAAATGAAAGAAGTTACAACCAAAATACATAGGACCTTTCAGCATATTCCAAAGGGTTGGAAAAGTGGCTTATCGACTATAGTTGCCGGCCAGTTTATCTCGAATCCACGATGTTTTTCACATCTTTTTGTTTAAGAAATATCATCCGGACCCGACTCATATTTTGCCGCCAAAGGATATTGAGTTTGACGAGTTTTTAACTTATGAGGAACAACCTATTCGAATACTAGACCGAAAGGTGAAGGACTTGAGGAGTAAGTAAATCCCACTAGTTAAGATTTTATGGAAATACCATGAGGTGGAGGAAGCGACTTGGGAGCTAGAGGCAGATGGGTAAAACAAATACCCTGAACTATTTGCGAATAAAGGTATGAATTTTGATGTCGAAATTCTTTTAAAGAGGAGAGAGTGTGAGGATTTGAAAATTCTTTTGTATTTTTTTTATAATTTTCTTTTATTTTGAATAAGTTAATTTATAATTTCTTTACTACTAATTTTACTCCCTTAATAGTTATAATAAATAATAGACTCAAGAGTTTTACTTTTACTTTTATAGTTAGTATAAGCTAGTGTTATGGTGCATTCGGGTAGCGTGATCAATCGGTGAGGTGTGTGTACTAAATTTGGGAGATAAGCGTGGGTATTAAGTAAGAGGAAGTATGTGATTATAAGTGCTAAGAGTAAGTTAGTGAATCATAAGTTAAAACAAAAGTACAAGAGAGTTACGGAAATAGACTTGAACCGATGCGCGCCGTTTGTTACTGGTTAAGGACACTAATTGACCAATACTTTCTTTCCCTAATCTTCTTATTTTTCTTTCATTTTCCTTTTCCCTAATTTTATCTTAGGGTTGGCTGAAAAGTTTGACCAAAAAGAGAGGAAAGAAAAGAAAGAAAAGGAAACAAATGGAAGGTGACAAGAGTCAACCATCCAAACTAACTTTGACTCAAACTTTCTTCATTACTTATCTTCCATTTCCAACCAAAACTCACCAGATTTTCCTGCTTCAGAGGGCCGAGAGAGAGAAGAGAGAGAGGGAGAAAAACCTTCTTCAATTCCACTTTGATTTCTAGCCAAAACTTGTGGGAAATCAACCTCCAATCTTAAACCAATCCATAGAGAGTTGCTACAAGAAAGGAAAGTGGGCTGGAATGGAGTTGTTTTGGGAGAAAGCAGGCTGTATTTTGCTGTTCATCTTGAGGACAGAAGCTATTCTTGGTTGAGAGTTACTTTATCTCCTTAATCTTACATTTGGTTGGAGTTTTGGCTTCTTTATAGTAGGTTTTGTGGCTGATTTTGTGGTTTTAAGTTGTGAGCTGTTATTTCCAACTTTTGTTGAGTATTTTCAACTTTACTATGAGTTGTAAACTTGCCAAAAAGATTTTTCAGTTTATACATGCAATTTGGGCGTTACTTGAGGGATTTCTAACCTTGTTGGTGAATTTCCAGCCTAGAGTTTAATTTTTCAACTTGAGTATGTGATGAATCTATGCTATGTAAATGTCTAATTTAGTGAATTTAATGGCCTGGTAAAAGAACCCATTTTCCTTACAACTTGTGGACTTGACTTGGGTTGTTTGGCCATGGAGTGTAGTTTTGAAATTTGAGGGAAAAGTTAGGGCAAAACAAGAGAAGGTGCTGTCCGTTTTTTTTCATACAGTGTAGGTGAGTAAAAATGAGGGACGTGGCATGGATTTAGTTTGGTTTGGCCTAATCTTGTTTAAAGTTGCTTGAATTCGCCTTGTTTGAGTCATAAGTTGGATTTTCTTTGTACTAAATCGTGCATTTGCATAAGGAAGGAAAATGATGGTTTCTAGTAACTTGTATCCAATTGTAACTTGAAAACTATAATTGGTTTTCTTCCAAAGTTGTGAATATATCTCACCTATGTTTTGCTAAGTCTTGTGGGTTATTTTTACATGAATCTTTCCTTTGATATTGACAAGATAAGTTGGGTATTTTGAAACCCTGTTGATTGCATCTTTCTATGTGACATTCACTCGCAGATTTCGAGAGTAACTAGGGTGTAGGGTTTGAGCGTGACATTGATAAGCAGTAAATCATTTGGTGAATGTTTCAATTGCATCACTTGGTATCTCGGATATCTTTATTTCTCCTGTTCCTCTTCCCATTTTAGGAGGTGGGGCACTCTTATCAACTTGTCTAGGGGGGTTACTAGGAGCGCCTCTCTTCTTTGCATGAAAATCCCTAACTTGCAGTTTTACACTCTCAATCCGCTGTGCTTTCTCCAAAACCTCAATGAAAGTAGAAATTTGGGCTGCCGCTAAACTCTCTTGAATCTCCACATTTAGCCCTTGCACAAATCGCCTTATCCCTTTTCTTTCAGTGGCCACTAACTCCGGAGCAAATCTAGAAAATTTAATGAATCGCTCCTCATAATCAGCAACACTAGAAGTCCCCTGTTCTTAACTTTAGGAAATAATTCTCTCTCTTTTCTTGAATTATGGGCGGGAGAAACTTCTCATTAAATTCTCTCACCAAAATTTTCCCAAGTCCAAAGAGTCTGTGTACTTTTCCCATTTCTTCTAATCACGCTCCACCAAGCACGCGCCGCTCCTTCAAATTAGAAGCAGCGAAATTCACTCGCCACTCCTCAATATAATCTAGGGTTGCAAAAATATTAATCATTCACTCCAACCAATTCTCCGCCATCTCTGGGTCAGGCCTTTTAAGAAGTTTAGACGGGACAAACTTTAAAAATCGTTCTAAGACCCTATGCTCCCCTTTCTCTTGAGCCCCATGTTGGTTAACAGGTTCTGGACCCTGACGATCAGGTAACCACGGTAAAATATCGGTCATACGGTTAATAGCGGTAGCTATTTGATTGTCCCTCTCATTCCTTTACCCTTGGTTTGCTCCGGTTGCCGATCATTGATCATCCCCCATGAGATTGGGGTAGCCTATTCCTGCGCCCTCGGCCCTTTCTACTTCTTCGACCGTCCATAATTTTAGTATATTTCTAAAGGCAAAAATGTAAAATAAATATGCAATAAGTGAAATTCAAATTGACAAATTAATATGCAAAACAAAAAATAAATAGATGAGACATAAAAATAATTACAACTATGCACAAACCATAACGTAGATTAAAGTCATAGAATAACAAAGTCAAACACATCATACATAATATTCAAGTGCTTCAAAAGATAAGTAGCATAATTAAACAAAAGACAATGGCCTTAGAACAAGCACCATCTCTTGATATCCTTAGCAAAAACTACGAAAGTAGAAAAAAAAGCTACTAACTTAGTGGTTAGCGGAACCAAAAGTCTCGACTATTTCAGTAGGTTTAACCTCGTCTTCAACACTCGGGGTTGTGTTCTCTTGTCTCCCATTGAGTATTTTGCCATCAACTACTTGTTCAACCAAGGTCACAAACTCAGCCATCATTCCCTTAGTTCGGTCCTTTACTTCTTGTACCACCCTAACAAGTCGACGATTAGTCTCTTGAAGCTGCTCACGAAGGGCCTCTACCTATTTCGCTCTTCGAGTACATTCATTTCCATCTTATGAATCCTAACAGTCTATGCATCCACAGTTTGCCCTCAATCCTCGATTATCCTCATGAGCTATCCTATTCGCATTAGATAACTGTCTACACTCATCATATAACGCTAGCACCACATAGTTAGGGTATGCATAAGTCCTCCAACATTCACATGAAGGTCTAGCTCGACGAACTGGATTCCACTGTCAAAGAGCAACCCTAGGCCTCTCTCGATAATGAATCACTGGAAGGCGCCTCGGAGACGGCTCATTTCCACCATTTCCTTCCATAACCTACAACTACAATTAGAAACTTAGATAAACCCAAATACGCTTAATAAACTAGATCCTAATGTTTCATACTATCACGTATACTTTTAACAAGATCAAAACTCCTAATTTGTCCAGACTAGTTCAAATCTAAACTCTAATACCACCTGTGAGGACCCACTTCTCCTTAGGGCAAAC
This sequence comes from Coffea humblotiana, assembly GCA_023065735.1. Classification (NCBI taxonomy): domain Eukaryota; kingdom Viridiplantae; phylum Streptophyta; class Magnoliopsida; order Gentianales; family Rubiaceae; genus Coffea; species Coffea humblotiana. The sequence continues at coordinate 15,763,842 of CM041216.1, forward strand.
CCTAGGGTTTCGGCGGGCCGCCTGCCTAACTCTCGTTAGGGCTCACTACAAGTCAAGTTTATAACTTAGAACTACTCAACCAACAAGATACTAATATAAAGACGAAATCGCTTCCTTCAAAAGTTGTTCAATTCTACACCATAATATTTCCAAAATTACATCAAACGTCCCAAAAAAACAACTACCAAAAGGTCAGTTAAATCATTTACATCCATAGCTAGTCCAAAATATAATCAAAACCAGTGTCTTCAAACAAATCTCTCCTCTTCAAAATCTTGTTAAGGAAATCAAACTTAAAGGGGTGAGCTAACGCTCAGTGAGGCCAAGAAAAACAAGCAAGCAAACGAGTATAATTAGCATTAAGAATATGTGAATCAAGAAGGGTAGCCATAATGTTTTACGTAAATTCACAAGAGAAAATAAAAACACAATCACTAAAGGTTACTGGAGCTCTCAGGAGTTAAATCCACAATTCATGCTACACCGATACGTTTTGAACAACGATTTCCAAATGTCGACACTCCAGCAAATAACAAGTCTGTAGAACTCCACTATTCACCAATTTCCGTCCACCGTTACACCTCTGTCGGGTCCGCACGTCAAACAAGATGTAATATTATTCGAGTATATCCAAACAAGTCAAGTACACGAGCCCAAAGTTCACCAACCTCCTCAATCAAACCCTTGCTGGATTGAGTTGAATGGCTAGCCATTGGGTTTTGGGGTACCCAAGATCAAGTATAAGTCGATGAGATTGCTCTCAAATAGAAACCAAGTCAAGCCCAAGCACAAATATAATTGTCAAGTACGAGCGAGTAAATTATCAAAATCAAGCAAGAGAGGACGAGTGAGATAAAATAAACATTCGCCTAGACAAGTTTAATTCGCACAATCAACCAGTATCATCAAGAAGCAATCCAAGTAGTGAGTAATAAGACATGTACTTGACACTCACCAAAGCCAAAATCAAACGACCAAGCAAGTCCTTAACAGTTCCGTGCCTGGATTCCTTTTGAAATCGTCTTGGACACTTGCGGTAATATTAACCAGCCATCACTAAATGAAAACCATCTTTAGCCAAATCCTCCCCCTCAAATCATCACTCATATACACCCTAAGTCACTTAGCACACAAGGAGGAAAAGTCATTTGCTTAATCAACTAAGACAATACATCAAGAGAGGTCTAAATCCTTCAAAAATCATAATTCAAAACGAAAGGTTAAAGTCACAAGAACACCTTGTATCCCTCCATGAAATCAAACTTAAAACGGACTAACAATATCAAAGGAAAGTTGTAAGTTCTTCAAAGAACCTTTTTTATCCAAACCAGAAATTCAGCTTTCGGCGATGCTATGTGAAAAATCAAATCTTGAGTTGCGTAAGTCAAAAAATAGAAAAATTTATACCGTTGGAGACTAGATTCAATCCACAAGTAGGTCAAATTTTGACCTCAAATTACAGCTCTACCAAATTTAAAAGCACATCAGGTTTTGAATTGCAGTCAACTTTGAAAAATCATAAATATTCACAGGAGTTGAGAAAAATTCTAGAATTTGGTATAGTAGAAAGTACTCTGAATCTAGTTTCAAACGCAAAAGCAGAAATTGATTTGAATTTTTCTACACCAAGATATCATGATTTTTCTAAGATCGATTAGTCACACCTGTGAGAATTTTTCAGAAAATAGGGCAGTGTGCATCTCTTTCTCTTGGCTTCTTAACTCCAAAATTTTTACTCAACCAACTCACACATCCATAGCTTAACATCTAACCAAGGTTATTGAGCTAGATTTCACCCCAAAAATTCGAAAATCAAGGATGGAAACCAGCTAGTCAGGTCAGCCATTGCATAGAGAAAATTTCTGGAATCTTGTCCTTCAACCAATCACATTCAAAATTCATCCAATGCATGAGATTTTCACAATAAACACAAACCAACATATATCCAGCCTTTTAGCATCAAAATCTACCATAGATTCCATCACAAAACATGAAAGATCCTCAAGTCATCTAGCCTAAATTTTTAGGGTTTCAAATACCCTTTCATAACAACCCACATCTACTACCAAATCTTGTATGGAATTAAAGATCAAATAGAGTGGAGCTAGTTATCTCTTCCAAACTTCTTCAACTCTAGTTAAGTTCAAGCTTTGCATCACCAAATCCACCAAGAACCACCACAAGACAAGGCCTTTCCTCAAACTTGAACAACTTCCAAAGCGTGAAGATTTTTAGGGAGATTTTTGGAGCAAGATTTGTAGTTGAAGAAGGAGTTTTTCTTCCCCTCTTTTGAAGCTTCAATGGCCGGCCAAGGAGAGAGAAAAGAAGAGAAGATGAAGGCTTGGTTGGTGATTTGAAATGAAATGAAATGAAAGATGGCTTTTTAGTGGTTTAGGAAGTCAACTAAGAATAGTTGCAAATAGTGTCATGCACTCACCAGTTTCCCTCTTGTTTCTTACTCTTAAATATTAATTTTCCAAGATAGTTTCTCTTACTCCACTAATACTCATTCTTACTAATCCGAGGTTAATTCTCCAAGTCCTCAATTAATCACGCCGGTGCGGGTTTTTGAAAAATTTTGACGCGTAAGCGATAAATTATGATTTAAGAAAAGTTCATGCTAAAAGTGTTAAAATTAAATGACATGCCAATGCAAATAATTTTTAAAATAGGTGAAATGAAGAGTAAAAGTGCGAGTTCTCACATCCTCTCCCCCTTAAAAGGAATTTCGTGTCATATCTTGATTTGAAAATAGGTCTGGATATTTTTTTCGAATCTCTTCTTCTACTTTCCAAGTTGCTTCCTCTATTCCGTGATTCTTCCATAGGACTTTTATCAAAGGGATTTGCTTATTTCTCAATTCTTTCACTTTTCAGTCCAAAAGTTTCACTGGTTTCTTCTCATAGGTTAATGCCTCGTCAATCTCAATATTCTTTGGTTGCAGTACATGGAAGGGATTTGGATGGTATTTCTTGAATATAGATACATGAAAAATATTATTGATTCGGAACAAATTTGGTGGTAGTTCTAATCTATAGGCCACGTTCCCCACACGTTAGAGAATTTTATAGGGTCCTACAAATCTTGGTTGCAACTTCTTTTCTCTTCCTGCCATCAAACTTGCTTTTAAGGGAGTGATTTTAAGGAAAATTTGGTCTCCAACTGCAAACTCCAAATCTTTCCTTCGATTATCTGCGTAACTCTTTTGGTGGCTCTGAACTGTTTGAATCCTTCAGCGTATCAACTTAATTTTTTCATACGGCTCTTCCATCCATGTACTGGTAGTTGGGTATAGGATCTTTCTTTCTCCTATTTCATCCCACAAATCAGAGATCGACACTTTCGGCCATAAAGAATCTCATAAGGAGTAATTTGAATAGATGAATGAAATCTATTATTATAAGCAAACTCTACCAATGTTAAGTACTGACTCCAATTTTCCCCAAAATTCAAAATACATGATTTTAGCATGTCCTCAAGAGTTTGAATTGTCCTTTCTGACTATCCATCTGTCTGTGGGTGGTAGATAGTACTAAATCTCAACTTATTTTCCAACATTTCTTGCATCTTCTGCCAAAATCGAGAAACAAATCGAGAGTTTCGATCGAACACTATACTTGCTGGTATCCCATGTAATCTTATAATTTCATCCAAATACAGCTTGGCTAGTTTCGCCAAGGAGTACTTCATACTAATCGGCAGAAATGAGTAGATTTGGTCAATCTATCCACTATCACGTAAATGGCGTCGTGACCTATTTGAATTCTTGGTAATCCAGATACAAAATTAATGGTGATATTTTCTCATTTCCACTCAAGTATCTCCAAAAATTGTAATAGGCCAGAGGGTTTCTAATACTCGGATTTAACTTGCTGGCAAATCAAACAAGTTTGGAGAAATCAGGTAATTTTCTTCTTCATATTCTCCCACAAATAAAGGTTCTTCAAATCCTAGTACATTTTATTTCCCTTGGGATGCACCGTGTACTTGGAACGGTAAGTTTCTTCTCAAATTTTCCTTTTCAGTCCTTCATCCTTGGGCATACTATACGATTTCGGAACCTTAGTACTCTATTAGATCCCAAATTAAAATCCGACATTTCCCCCTTTTGAACTTTCTCTAACCACTTTTATACTTCAAGATCCTTTTCCTGTGCCTCCTTGATATGATCGAATAAGGTAGATTTCATAACAATGTTCCCAAAGATCACCTTTTTTTGTTCAAGACGAGAATTCCAAACACTAACTTCCTCTAGCAGGTGCAATTCTTTTATCATTAATCCAGCCACTTGCACTTTACGACTTAAGACATCAGCTACTACATTAGCTTTTTTCGAGTGGCAATTAATCGTACAGTCATAATCTTTCAAAAACTCCACCCATCTACGTTGTCGCAAGTTCAACTCTTTTTGAGAAAATAAATACTTAAAACTCTTGTGATCGGTAAAGACCTCAAACGTCACCCCATATAGATAATATCTCCACTTTTTCAATGTAAACACTACTGCCACTAACTCCAAATCGTGAGTCGGATAATTTCTCTCATGAGATTTTAACTTTCGAGAGGCATACGAAATTATCTTTTCATTTTGCATCAACACACACCCCAAGCCTTCTTTTGAAACGTGTGTGTAAATCACGAAACTATCTTTCCCATTAGATAAAGTTAACACAGGTGCCCTTGTCAATCGTCTCATTAATTCTTGAAAACTTTCTTCACATTTAGAACTCCACATGAACCTTCCACTTTTCTTAGTCAACTCGGTTAAGGGTTCCGCAAGTTTAGAAAAATTCTTGATAAACCTACGGTAATACCCTGCTAACCCTAAAAAATTTCAAATTTCAGCAAGATTTTTCGATTGTTTCCACTTAGAAACTGCTTCTACTTTGGCCAAATCCACCTTAATTCCTTCCTTGAAAATTATATGATCTAGAAAAGTTATTTCCTTCAATCAGAACTCACATTTGTTGAACTTAGCGTACAGTTGATGTTCTCTCAAGGTTTGTAAGATAATTCTCAAATGTTTCTCATGATATTCCAAAGTTTTAGAGTACATTAGTATATCATTAATGAACACCACCACAAATTGATCTAAATAAGGTTTAAAGACTCGGTGCATTAAATCCATGAAGGCTGTAGGAGCATTAGTTAACCCAAACGGCATTATGGCAAATTCAAAATGCCCATATCTTGAATTAAAGGCAGTGTTAGGTATATCTTTTTCCAAAATCCTTAATTGATAATAACCTTGCTTGAGATCCAATTTTGAAAATACTACCGCCCCTTGCAATTGGTCGAACAATTCATCAATGTGGGATAAAAGGTACTTGTTTTTAATAATGGCATCATTCAAGTCTCGGTAATCAATACACAATTTTAACCTCCCATCTTTCTTTTTAACAAATAACACTGGAACTCCCCATGGAGAATTACTTTCTCTAATAAAATCTTACTCTAGTAAATCCTGCAATTACAATTTCAATTCTTTCAGTTCAGTTGGAACCATTCTATAAGGTGTTTTAGAGATAGGTGCTATCCCTAAAACCACATCAATTTTAAATGCTATCTCTCTTTCTGTCAGCAATGACTTTAGTTCCTTGGAAAAAATATTTGAATATTCCTTTATCACTGGCATATTTTTCAACCTCACTTTATCCCCAAGAGTGTTTATAAGAAAAACTAAATACCCTTGAATTCCCTTACTTAACAATTTCCTAATTCGAATTCCTGAAATAAGAGCAAACGAAACTAGTGTACCCCTTACATCCAATTTTAGGGTTGTCTTTCTCGGAATACATAATTCTACCATTTTCATCTTGCAATTCAATTGAGTATAGTAGCGAGCTAACCAATCCATTCTTAGAATAACATCATACCCCTTAATAGTTAGGCCTATCAAATCGGCCAACAACTTTCACTCTCTAACCCATATCTCACCATTTCTATACATCAAATTAGTAATCAAACTTTCATCTCCAGTAGGTTTTTTAACTTCCAAGTCATAGGGTAATTTAATCGGTCTCACATCTACCCCAATCATGAACTCAGGGTTTACAAAAAGAATGTGTTGCACTAGGGTCAATTAAAACTTTAGTTAGGCGATAGTAAATAGGAATCATACCTTCAATGATCTTAGTGAAATCAGGAACCTGCTGATGGTCTAAGGCGTAAAGTCTAGCCGGCACTCTCGGTCGATTTCCTCCTACACTGGATTATTTAGATGCAGACTTGTCTGGCAATTGAGTACTACTTCCTTCTTTCGATACACTTGAACATTTCGAAATCTGATACTCAGCGATGCTACAGTACAAGCACTTCCCCGATTTTCTCTAGTACTCATTTTCTGTGTGGTTAGGCTTACCATAATAGCCACAAACAACTTGAGAAGTTACAGGTTGACCATTTTGATGTGTCCCTCTCGATTGATCTCGTCCATTGTGGGCCCCCTTCGATGGAGCTTCTCTTGGTGTCCCGGATATCTTTATTCCTCCTGTTCCTCTTTCCGTTTTAGGAAGTGGGGCACTCTTATCAACTTGTTCAGGGGGGTTACTAGGAGCGCCTCTCTTTTGCATGAAAATCCCTAACTTGCAACTTTGCACTTTCAACCTGCTGTGCTTTCTTCAAAACCTCAGTGAAACTAGAAATTTGGGTTGCAGCCAATCCCTCTTGAATTTTCACATTTAACCCTTGCACAAACCGCTTTATCTTTTTTCTTTCAGTGGCCACTAACTCCGGAGGAAATTTAGAAAATTTAGTGAATCGCACATCATAATCAGCAACACTAGAAGTCCCCTGTCTTAATTTAATGAAATAATCCTCTCTTTTCTTGAATCATGGGTGGGAGAAACTTCTCATTAAATTTCCTCACAAAATTTTCTCAGGTTCAAGGAGTTTGTGCTCTTTCCCATTTCTTCCTAATCATGCTCCACCAAGCACGCGCCGCTCCCTTAAATTGGAAGGCAATAAAATTCACTCGTCTCTCCTCAATATAATCTAGGGTTGCAAAAATATTAATCATTCTCTCCAACCAATTCTCCACCATCTCTGGGTCAAACCTTCTAAGAAACTTAGGCGGGACAAAGTTTAACAATCGCTCTAAGGCCCTATCCTCCCCTCTCTCTTGAGCCCCAGGTTGGTTAACAGGTTCGGGACCTTGACGATCGACTAACCACGCTAAAATATCGATCATATGGTTAATAGCGGTAACTATTTGATTGTCCTCCTCATTCCATTGCCCTTGGTTTGGTCCGATTGCCAATCTCTGATTATCCCCATGAGGTTGGGGTTGCCTAATCCTGCACTCTCGGCCTCTTCCACTTCTTCGACCATCCATAATTTTAGTATATTTCTAAAGGTACAAACGTAAGATAAATATGCATTAGTGAAATTTAAATTGACAAATTAAATATGTAAGACAAAAAATAAATAGGTGAGACGTAAAAATAATTACAACTATGCACAAACCATAACGTAGATTAAATTCATAGAATAACAAAGTCAAGGACATCATACATAACATTCAAGTGCTTCAAAAGATAAGTAACATAATTAAACAAAAGACAATGGCCTTAGAACAAGCACCACCTCTTGATATCCTTGGCAAAAACTACGAAAGTAGAAGAAAAAACTACTAGTTTGGTGGTTAGCGGAATCAAAAGTCTAGACTATTTCAGTAGGTTCAACCTCGTCTTCAGCACTCAGGATTGCATTCTCCTGTCTCTCATCGAGTATTTTGTCATCAACTACTTGTTCAACCAAGGTCACAAATTCAGCCATCATTTCCTCAGTTCAGTCCCTTACTTCTTGTACCACCCTAACAAGTCGACGATTAGCCTTTTGAAACTACTCACGAAGGGCCTCTACCCTATGTCGCTCTTCGAGTACATTCGTCTCCAACTCATGAATCCTAACGGTCTATGCGTCCACAGTCGCTCTCAATCCTCGATTATCCTCTTGAATTATCCCATTCACATTAGATAACTGTCTACACTCATCGTACAACGCTGGCACCACGTAGTTAGGATATGCGTAAGTTCTCCAACATTCACATGAAGGTCTAGCTCGACGAACTGGATTCCACTGCCAAAGAACGCCCCTAGACCTCTCTCGATAACGAATCACTAGAAGGCACCTCGGAGACGGCTCATTTCCACCATTTCCTTTCATGACCTACAATTACAATTAGAAAGTTAGACAAACCCAAATACACTTAATAAATTAGATTCTAATGTTTCATACTATCACGTATACTTTTCACAAGATCAAAACTCCTAATTTGTCTAGACTAGTTCAAACGTAAATTCTGATACCACCTGTGACGACCCCACTTCTCCTTAAGGCGAACCCTAGGGTTTCGACGGGCCGCCTGCCTAACTGTCGCTAGGGATCACTACAAGCCAAGTTTATAATTTAGAACTACTCAACCAACAAGATACTAATATAAAGAAGAAGTCGCTTCCTTCAAAAGTCGTTCAATTCTACACCATAATATTTCCAAAAATTACATCAAGCATCCCAAAAATACAACTACCAAAATGTCAGTTAAATCATTTACATCCATAACTAGTCCAAAATATAATCAAAACTAGTGTCTTCAAACAAATCTCTCCACTTCAAGATCCTGTTAAGGAAATCAAATTTAAAGGGGTGAGCTAACGCTCAGTGAGGCCAAGAAAAACAGGCAAGCAAACAAGTACAATTAGCAAGCCATAATATTTTACGTAAATTCACAAGAGAAAAAAAAAACACAATCACTAAAGGATACAAGAGCTCTCAGGAGCTAAATCCACAATTCATGCTACACTGATACTTTTTGAACCATGATTTCCAAATGTTGATACTCCGTCAACCAAGCAAGTAACAAGTCTGTAGAACCCTACTTTTCACCAATTTCCATCCACTGTTACATCCCCCGCCGGACACGCACGTCAAACAAGATGTGATATTACTCGAATATATCCAAACAAGTCAAGTACACGAGCCCAAGATTCACCAAACTCCTCAACCAAGCCCTTGCTGGCTTGAGTTCAATGGCTAGCCATTGGGTTTTGAGGCCCCCAAGATCAAGTATAAATCGATGAGATTGCTCTCAAATCGATGCCAAGTCAAGCACAAGCACAAGTATAATTGTCAAGTATGAGCAAGTAAATTATCAAATCAAGCAGGAGAGGACGAGTGAGATAAAGTACACACTCGCTTCGACAAGTTTAATTCGCACAATCAACAAGTATCATCAAGAAGCAATCCAAGCAGTGAGCAATAAGACATGCACTTGACACTTACCAAATCCAAAATCAAACGAGCAAGCAAGTCCTTTACTATTCAGCGTCGGGATTCCTTTCGAAATCCTCTTGGACACCTGCGGTAATATTAACCAACCATCACTAAATGCAAACCATCTTTAGCCAAATCCTCCCTATTAAATCATCACTTATATACACCCTAAGTCACTTAGCACACAAGGAGGAAAAGTCATTTGTTTAATCAACTAAGACAATACATCAAGAAAGATCTAAATCCTTCGAAAATCATAGTTCAAAACGAGGGGTTAAAGTCACAAGACACATTGTATCCCTCCATGAAATCAAACTTAAAATGGACGAACAATATCAAAGGAAAGTTGTAAGTTCTTAAAAGAACATTTTTTATCCAAACCAGAAATTCAGCTTTGCGCGATGCTACATGAAAAATCATATCTTGAGTTTCGTAAGTCAAAAATTGAAAACTTTATACCGTTGGAGACTACATTTCAAAGGACTACAATTTTTTCAAAGACACTTTTGTAAGATTCAATCCACAAGTAGGTCAAATTTTGGCCTCAAATTTCAGCTCTACCAAGTTTAAAAGCACATCAGGTTATGAATTGCAGTCAACTTTGAAAAATTATAAATATTCACAGGAGTTGAGAAAAATTTTGAAATTTGCACAGTAGAAAATACTCTAAATCTATTTTCAAATGAAAGAAATAGAACATGATTTGGATTTTTCTAAACCAAAATATCAAGATTTTTCTAAGGGTGGTCAGTCACACCTGCGAGAATTTTTCAGAAAATAGGACAGTGTGCATCTCTTTCTCTTGGCTTCTTAAATCCCAATTTTTTGCTCAACCTACTTGTACATCCATAGCTTAACATCTAACCAAGGTTATTGGGCTAGATTTCACCCCAAAAATTCGAAAATCAAGGATGGAAACTAGCTAGTCAGGTCAGCCATTGCACAGAGAAAATTTCTGGAATCTTGTCCTTCAACAAATCACATTCAAAATTCATCCAATGCATGAGATTGCCACCATAAACACAAACCAACATATATCAAGCCTTTTAGCATCAAAATCTACCATAGATTCCATCACAAAACATGAAAGATCCTCAAGTCATCTAGCCTAAATTTTTAGGGTTTCAAATACCCTTTCATAACAACCCACATCTACTACCAAATCTCACATGGAATTAAAGTCAAATAGAGTGGAGCTAGTTACCTCTTCCAAGCTTCTTCAACTCTAGTTAAGTTCAAGTTTTGCACCACCAAATCCACCAAGAACCACCACAAGACAAGGTCTTTCCTCAAACTTGAACAACTTCCAAAGTGTGAAGATTTTTAGGGAGATTTTTGGAGCAAGATTTGTAGTTGAAGAAGGAGTTTTTCTTCCCCTCTTTTGAAGCTTCAATGGCAGGCCAAGGAGAGAGAAAAGGAGAGAAGATGAAGGCTTGGTTGGTGATTTGAAATGAAGTGAAAGATGGCTTTTTAGTGGTTTAGGAAGTCAACTAGAAATAGTTGCAAATAGTGCCATGCACTCACTTGTTTCCCTCTTGTTTCTTACTCTTAAATACTAATCTTCCAAGATAGTTTCTCTTACTCCACTAATACTCATTCTTACTAGTCCGAGGTTAATTCTCCAAATCCTCAATTAATCACGCCGGTGCGGCTTTTTGAAAAATTTTGATGCGTAAGTGATAAAATATGATTTAAGAAAAGTTCATACTAAAATGATAAAATTAAATGATATGCCAATGCAAATAATTTTCAAATAGGTGAAATGAAGAGTAAAAGTGCGAGTCCTCACAAGTTCTATATGCCATTAATGCCTAATGTAATTTTTCATGCCAATCTTGATTTGTTTCAGTCATCTTGTGGATGATCTAAATCAGATTTTTATTTGTAACTTCCACAACTCCATTCATCTGAGGTATATAGATAGCAGAATTTCGGTATTTGATTTTGAATTGTTTACATAATCCATCTACTATGTCATTATTGATATTTTTGGCATTGTGAGTAATCACTGTTTCTAGCACTCCAGGACAATATATAATATTATTTTTTAAGAAATCTATCATTACCGTCTTTGTTACATGCTTCTAAGACACAGTTTCAACTCATTTAGTAAAATACTTAATCGCCACCAAGATAAATCAATGCCCATTTGAAGTAGGAGGCTCAATAGCTCTAATCACATCTATTCTCCATATTAAGTATGGCTAAGGAGCAATCATACTATGTAGTTCTTTAGGAGGGACGCATATAACATCGCCATGTATTTGATACTTGATGCATTTTTTGACAAAATCTAAATAGTCATGCTCCATAATGAGCCAAAAGTATCATGTTCTCATAATCAACTTAGCCAATAAATGCCCATTCATGTATAGTCCACGTACACCGTTATGCATTCTTTCATCATATAATCAACTTCCTTTCCAACAATGCATCGTAGAAGTCCCAAATCAGATATTTTCTTATACAACACTTCTCTACTTAAGAAAAATTTTGATGACATTCTACACAAGTAACCTTTTGCAGTTAAATTGGCACCAGGAGGATAGGATCTCGTATTTATGAATTTCTTGATACCATTATATCAAGGATGACCATCAGAAGTCTTTTTCATAACCAGAAAATGTATTGGCTTTTCTTGAAATTGAACCTATATAGGCTCAATGAGTAGCTCATCCGAATATTGAATCATTAAAGACAAGGTAGTTAAAGTATCAGCGAAAACATTGTGAGTGCGAGGAATAGGGCTGAACTCCAAGTTTCTGAATTTACCAGCCATACTAAGCAAAATACAATGGTACGGTATAATCTTTGAATGTCGAGTTACACATTGTTTGAATGTTTGATGCACAAGTAAGTCGGAATCACTAAATTCTATCAAATTATTGATTTTCATTTCCAATTCTAATATCATACCCCAAAAATATGCAAGTTTCATACTCAGCCATGTTGTTAGTACAAAAAAATCTTAACTTAGTAGCGGCAGGATAATGCTTTCCTTCAGGTGATACAAAAATAGCTCCAATTCCAACCCCCAAAAGAATTTTAAGCACCGTTAAATAACAGTCTCCATCAAGGGTACTATTTATTTATTCCAACAAATAAGATCTCTTTATTAGAAAAATAGGTGTGTAGTGGCTGATAATTATCTTTCCTCAAATTTTCTACCAAGTGATCTATTATGATCTACCCTTTGATCGGCTTTTGCATCATGAAAACAATATCGAATTTAGAGAGGATCATCTGCCATTTAGCCATACACCCTGTCGGTATTAGCTTTTCCAATAAATATTTCAAAGGACTGAAATGGAAATAAGATAAATAGTATGGTCGAGCATATAGTGTCTCAACTTTTGAGCCACCCAAGCTAAAACTCAACAACTCTTCTCAAGAAAAGAAGAATTGATCTCATGTGTGTTGAACTTTTATTGAGATAATAAATAGCTTATTCCTTCTTTCCAAAGTCATCATGTTGTTTCAAAACACATTCTATAACCTCATCGAGTACAGACAAATACATAATTAAAAGTTTTTCTGATTTAGGTGGCACTGAGACCGGAGAATTCAACAAATAATCTTTGATTTTATCAAAAACCTGTTGACATTCTTCATTCCAGTGCATTGGCGCATTCTTTTTCAATAATTTAAACAAAACGCACATGTAGAAATCAATGATATAATAAATCTGTCAATAAAGTTGATCTTTCCTAAAAATATTTTTACTTCTTTTTGAGTTTTAGGAATTGCATATTTCGAATTGCTTTAATCTTTGTTGGATTTATCTCTATGCCCTTTTTCTTGACAATAAATTCTAACAATGTACCAACAGGAGCTCCAAAAACACATTTTGCAGGGTTTAACTTCAAGTTGTATTTTTTCAATCTTTCAAATAATTTCTTTAAATCGATCAAATGATCTTTAGCCTTCTTGGACTTGATTATAATATCATATACATAAACGTTTATCTCCTTGTGAATCATATCATGGAATAAAGTGGTCATGATCTGCGCTAATAAGTAGTTTCAATATTTTTCAAACCAAAAGATATTACTCGATAACAGAATGTTTCCCAATAAGTGATAAAACTAGTTTTCTCTATATCCTCTTCTACCATTAGGATCTAATGATATCTAGCGAAACAGTCACCAAATAATTCAATTTCATATTCAGCAGTATTATCCAAAAGGATGTGAATGTTTGGTAAAAAAAATTGTCATTCGAACTAACCTTGTTAAAATTCCTATAGTCAACACACACCCTACTTCTCCATTCTTTTTCAGAACTGGCACGGAATTTGAAATTCAAATGGAATAATGAGACACCATGATAATCTTAGCATTGAACTATTTCTCAATCTACTCATTTATTTTGGACTTGTATCTGGTTTGAACTTGTCAGGTTTTTGATTTACTGGTGAAAAATTTGGGATAGTTAGCAATCTATAAATTATATATTCATAGAAATTCCAGTCATATCATTATACGGCCATGCAAATACATCTTGAAATATAGTTAAGAAGTCAATCATCTCCTTTTTCCGTTTCTTATTCAAATGAATACTAATTTTGATTTCTTTAGCCCCCGACTTAGTGCCAATATTAATGATTTCTGTCTCCTCTAAATTCGGTTTGGGTTTCTCCTCATATCATTCAAGAATTTTTTAAATAGACTCACATTCTTTCTCATTATCACTCTCGTTTTGAATTTTAAATTTCATAATTTTTAATTTACTGAGAAATATCGAAATTGTAGCATCAAATTTGAAAATAGTGATATCCAAAGAGTCAAAAGATTTTATTTTTAAACATCTAAAAATAAAATAAATACACACAATGAATAAGCAGAAAATATAGAAAGATAAAAAAAAAGATCTTCTATTTCATTGAATTTAAGAGTAGATAAAGACTCGATAAAGACAACTACTTCATAAATAAAAACTTTAGTTAAAAACATATCCATCCCAGAACGCTGTACAAGGAATGGGACTCATTTAAACAAATAAATGAAAAACATCTTAACTTAATACTAAAAAAAATAAATGGCTAGATGACATGAATAATTTCTTTTAAAAGAAGTTATGGCCTAAGATTTTTCTAAATATAGATCCCAATCAAAGATAATCCATTAAATTTATCAAAATTTCCTTTGACAGGGAAGATAATTAGCAATCCAATTTTGAATGGCTCCTACGAGAATCGTTGGATATTCCAAATCTTAAAACATCTCATCTCATAGGTAGTTCCAACGATCAAATGGGATAAGTTTACCTCAACCTCATCGACAGGATTCATCTCGTCTAGTTCAGATATGACCATTCCTAATGGGCGAGGAAAAATATAGTGCAGTGGCAAGATAGTCATAACAATTTGCTTTCCTTCCTTTTTTGCCTACTTGTGAGCTTGTATCTCCCTTTTATCCTTAGTGATCAGTTGAAACTCGAGTCCAAAATGTGTCCTTTTGCACCAAGAGTTCTATCAGCTCTGAGATTCCTCACAGATTCTGCCCAAGGCCTTTTCCTATCTCAAATCCATCTCAGATCATTTTTTTGCCCATCATAATACTAGCTTCTGGAAAATTCGATTTTATGAATGGCATCCATCCCACTGAAACAATGTCAGCAACATGATAAGAAGGTATTAAAGTTTTTCTACTATTTTCTTCCTTTGATCTAGAATTAATGATCATGGTACAATCATTTCAGTAAACACAGTGAACAGTTGGTCATTCATAACAAATTTCAATATTTGATGGATAGAAGACAACACCGAACTAGAAGCGTGAATCTAGAGTCGTCCAAACAAGATATTATGAACACTTGAAAAGTCAATAATTTAGCAAGTGTTTGAAATTGAGCAGATCTTATCTCTAGCACTAAGTCAACTTCGTCTATAGACTCTTTTCCTACACCATCGAACCCTCTTACTATAGTTATTGATGGATAAATTCTAGTATTAAAATTTTGACCTTTGTAAGAGTATTTCATGGGTAAATATTTAAAGTCGATCCATTATCTATCAAGACCCTAGGTAGAAACTTTTCATTACATGCACTGATATATATAATGTTCTATTGTGTCCAATCTCTTCCGGAGTTAAATTGTCATCGGAAAAAGTAATATGATTGGAAGTCAAAACATTTTCGATGATATGGGAAAATTTCTCGACAAGAATATCTTTAGGCACTTAAATTTCATTCAAAACTTTAAACAATGCCTTTCTACGTAGTTCAAAAGTTAAAAACAGATCCAAAATAGTGACTTAAGTGGACATTTTATCCAACTATTGTATAATCCTATGCTCACTCCTCTTTAACATTCTCAAAAAATCCAGTGCTTCTCTTTCAATCACAAGTGATTTTGGCGATTAGACACTCTCCATGGCTTTTGGTTGAATATAGATTTCAGAATTGTCCACAATTCTTTCGAATCTAGTAATAGCAATTACATTCTCTTTTGGCATCTCTTTATCTCCAATAAAAAGGGTGGGCTCACTATAATTCCATAGTATTTCTTAACAATTATGAACAGGTGATTATTCTGGAAATTCAAGTACAATAGGTTCCGATGATTCCCATTCAAAAGACGGCAAGTCTAACTTGAAAGGATCACTAATGTCACCAATTTTAGAGGGTCCCTCTTCTAGTATGTATGGCTTTTCAACTATTCCAACTATCTCAATCTCATCTACAATATAATGAGTAGGCTCTTCAAAATTCTTATCAATGGTGATGGTTCCAACAGTGTCTTTATATTCAAGGAGAGAATTTTGTATGATGTTTGGCACTTGTTCAACTCTTCTTCTCAAGATTATATCTCTAGTATCAATAATATCTTGAATTTTATGCTTTAGATCCCAACAATTGACAGTTGAATGACCCGAATTTCTAGAATGATATGCACAAATGTCCTCAAGGTCATAACCAACAGGAAAATCTTTAGTGTAAATCTTAGGAGGTACAACACCAATCTTACCAGTTGTCTTAAGTTGTTCATACAGTTAGTCAATGGATTGGCCTAAACTAGTGAAGACTCGAAATTGATTTTAGACTTAGATTCCACTAGCTTGGGAAGAGTTGTGGATTGGGTTGTTTAGTGGAATGGGTCTTGGATTATAAATACGTTAAGGACGATTTTGAAATGTGGGTTGAGAAGTTTGAAATAGTGATGGAGTACTTGTGTAGTTTGGTCGAAGACGAGGGGAGTTGACAGTAGTATGATAAATAAGTGAAGAATTTAAATAGTATGGGTAAGGGAATGAGTATGTGGGGTAACTTTTTGGAATCTTAGTTTAAGAAAGGGATCTTGATCCCACACAAAAGCAACCTCTCATTTTTTTTCTTAAATTGAGGCTTTTTTCTGTTATTATTTTGGTTCTGTAGAGCTTTCAACTATAATTTCAAGTATGAAACATTAACAAATTTTCCTGCTTTAATAAATTCATCATATTTTTCAAGTTTGTTGATGATAGTCGCAAACGAACTCCCAATCATAAGAAAAATCTCTTTAAAATACGATGGATCATGGTCTTGATAAACATGCAAATAATTTCCTCCTCAATCATAGAGAACTTCACCTTGACAGCCAATTTTTGCCATCATTTTGCATAGGTCTTATGATCCTTTGAGAACTTTCTCTTAGTTCTTTCCAATGTTGTTCGCGTAGGTACAAACTCATAGTTATACTCATACTACCTTATAAAGGCTGTCGACAAATCCACCAGGTCTTGCACATCCAGAAAAAGACACAATTCATCATAATCCAAACCTCTATACTTGTTCAATTCTTGACTTTTCTTCATAAACTCATCAAATCGATCAAATCTCTTTAGCAAATCTTTAATAATTGAAGTGGCATTTTCATCCATTTCTGCCTTTTCCTAGGAGGCAGTATCTACCATGAATGGCTCTACGGTGGGGTATTGGGGTTCTTGAGAATTAGATGGGATATTCATATTGATTTATGAAAAAATTTGAGAAATTTGATTGTTGGTCGAGTTTACCAAGACACAGCTTGGATGTGTGTGTGAAAAATGAGGGTTGGGGTAAGTGAACGCACACTCTTGGGGATTTGTAAAAGGTGGAACAAATGTGGCTTGAATGCTGGATGTGTGAGGTGATTGGTTATCTGATTCAGGTTGATTACTGCCAACAGGTATATGGTCATTTTGAAAACCACCATTGCTGTTTGAAACAAGTTGATCAATCACACACTTTTGCGCCACCATTTTTACACTTAACTCGTTGAATTTGCTCAGAACCTTATTGAATTGGGCTCATAAAGCTGCAATATCTGATGACATAATTATTGTGGATCTTTCTGATGATTTTGGATGCGATCCTGTTTATACGGTTTCTCAAGATTTTACTGTGAGTCCTTATAATGATGGGATTTCTACTTGTAACTATATTTGAAAGTACCCAAAATTTAGAAAAGAAGTCCATTTAGAAGTTCATACTTGATTAAATTGCTGCAGTTTCTTCAAAAGAAAGGGAAAAGAAAAAGAAAAAAACACACGAGTTAGTAAATGCTTAAATAATTCAGATGCATGTCGTAGGGGGGAGCATTTTTATGCCAATGGTTGGCCTAACATGATGTATGTGAGAACCCGAAAATTTTCACATTTTCAAGTATTATTTTATTTCTTTGCCTATATTTTATACTATCCTTTGAAAATATTAAATGTTTTGTACATTTTACAAGTAAGTACAATTTTTAAATCATTTTCCTAGTATAAGTTAGTGTACGTAACTTGAAGTGCATTTGTTCGATGTGGGGCCCGCTAGTGCGATATAATTTTGCCGATTAAGTGATAAAGTATTAAGTGACATTATTTTACAAGGTGCTAGGAGGTGATTAGAAGTTAGCTAGTTAGATGAATCATTGACGAAGAAGAAGATAAGTTTGAAACCCTAAAAGGCGCCACGTGTCGCGACCCGATTCGAAGATGACTTGCCTAACTTTCTTAACTTTACTAAAACTCCAATTTTGACCAAAATTCCCTCATTTCTTTCCCTTGCTTGGCCGAACTCCTTGAGGGAGAAAAGAGAGAGTAAACTTCATCTTGTACTCCAAATTCTTGCTCCAATCTTGAGTTCCAACCATCAAAAGTGCAAATTACTCCATACAAAGTGCTAGCTAGAGAGGATTAAAGGTATTGGTGGAGCTGTTTTGGAAGAAAAAACCCTAAGCTACCACTTTCTTTGAGGTTTCAAGGTAAGATTGCTAAGAACATCCTTCTTTGGTTCCCATAGTTGTAATTTAGTGGCTTGTGGTTGCCACTTTGGTGGTTTTGTGCATTAATTCTTGGTTATAAGTGGTGAGGTGTGGATTTTCGGTTTTCTTAGAAATTTTCTGCCCTGTCTGACCAGTGTTATTCGGTCATGCTGAAGGCTGAATTGGACTTAGCTCAAAACATGAAAATTGTATAGAATTGAATTTAGATTAAGCCTGTAAAATTTCAGCTCAATCGGAGCACTGTATCCTGTGAAATAACCATTTTACCCCTGCTTCCCTGTTTCTGTCCGAGAATGATAATCAGCATCTGTAATTGGCTCTTTTGGCTGGGATGATGAATGAATTAGCTTTTGATGCCTTCTTAAGAATTGTATCCTTGTATCTTAGCTTTCTAATGGCTTTGGAATCAACTGAATCGGAGTTGTGTGTGCTGAGATATGACTGAATAAATCAGGACTGCTAGTTGAATTTCACAGTGAGCTTTGAACTGGAATATCTGGGTCTGTTTGGGTAACTTTGACTAGGTTACGTTGAGAACTGGATTACGATGTCTTCATACGAATTGTAGAGCTATGTCTTAGCTTCGAAATGGTATAAATTGTACCTCAATCCGATAGGTGTAGCTTCGGTTGTGACCAATACGCTAAAAGATGTCAAACCTGTCATTTTGTTCCTTGTCTTAAACCTTAATCCCGATCCCTTTTCTAGTTTGGTTTTGTAATTGAATGACTTTTAGCCATTTTAACGGCTATTGTAATGAGATTATTTGTATGTGATTTTGGGGGCTGATTGAGGAAAATAATGAAGCCATAAATGGCTGGAAATTTGGTAAACACAAAGGGCGTGCTGCCCAAATTTGCACTCAAATGGCGATTTCAAATTTTAAGGGCAGACATAAGTTTTACAACTATTTTACTCATGTATTTTGGACTAAATGCACTCTTTTTACTTCCAAAATCATACTTATACATTGTACTATTAGTTATTCGGATTTTCTTTGATAAATCAAACATTTTGATGGTTGAACCATAATACTTTCTCATGATTATTTTAGGGTTTCTTGGTGACTAAAGTTGAGATCCGGAGGCATACTTTGGATGTTATTTTGCTTATTTCGGTGAGTGTTCTATATACGCTTTGTTTCTAATGACTATGTGAACTATTGTGACTATTTGGATTGTTGCTTTAATACGTGATTGAGGTATGTTATGTTTCCAAAATGATTTTTGCTAGGCGAGTGTGTACTTTATCGCACTCGACCTAAATGAACGTGAACTTTCAATGATTGAATGATTAAATGTTACTTGTGCATGAATGTAAGCCTTCTGGCTGAACTGGGCCCTTGCCCTTTGTTACTGGTCGACTCGAGCCAGAAGCGGACTCGGTCGGGCGATTAGTGACCCTGGGTGAATGTTGGTATACTCGAGTATGACCACGACGTTGGCGGAGCATGGGGAATGAAATGAATGAACGAACGACACGAAAATGAAGGAGTTTTCACTTACAAACAATGTTTTAATGATCGGAGAAATAAGGAAAATATTAGGCGAATGAATGAACGAACGAACGAATGGCTCCTCGTGAGCATGTATCCTTTTATTGTATGTGTTACTATTGCTTTATATCGTAAATGTTATCTGGATTACTTGTTATAACATGCTTAATGTCCTTGTTTAACTGCTTGGTTGTGTATATAGAATCTCGCTGGGCTTTTAGCTCATTCCACGCCTTTTGTTTTCCTTACAGGGGTTGCGAGCGGGCGAGAGGCCTGTATAGAATAGAATAGCCTAGTTTTTGTTTTGAATTGTTTTGTTTTGGCTTTTATTTCCGCTCTAGTGCTTGGATAAGGTGGACTGTACTGTGAATTTAGAGCTTTGGTATACATTTGGGACTGTACTTGTGGTTGAGATTGAGATGAATGTATTTATATGGTTCAAGTTTGGGTATTGCTTTCGCTTATTCTCGAGGCTTTTCTTATTTTATTTTTGTGAGTGAACGAGTCCTGGCGAGAGCTGGGCAGGCGGTCCGCCGAACCCTTTGGTTCGCCTTAGGGGAAGGTGGGGCTGTCACAATGTAACATCTTTAAATTGCACTCCGTTCACCAAACTTGTGTAATAATAACTTTGCAAAAGGAGAAAAGTCATTTCATTGACAAATTTGTAAAATTCATATACATCATCTACATCATTTTTCGAAAACGGTTTCCTACAAGATCATTAAATTTCTTTAATCTATTTATTACAGCATCTTTTGGCTCTCTAGAATAAGGATTTTTCATGCGGTCAACTTGATCATACAATTCACCACTTTTTTTTAAATTTGTGGTGTTTTTCTCGCATTTTTTCATATGATCTTTTGCTCTTCTCTGCCAGATCTTTGTTGACTTTTATAGATTGTTTCAATTGCACAATTTCTCTGTCTTTTGCCTCAATGATAACCATTAGTCTCTTGACCTCTTGAGATTGTACTACTTGTAGTTGTTGTGCCTAAAATCTCTAAATCAATTCTCGTATTGTGGAGTGATTAAAGCCATCTACTTAAATTTTGGAATATAAGCAATACTCACATCATCGGACAATGTTGCCCAAGTTTTAGTGAATAATATTTTTATTGAAATTTCATCTAAGCAGATCCCTTTGTCAAAATTGATAGTGAAACTAGTCAAATCGGGTATGAGTGGTAATCCTTGAACATGTTCTAACTATTTGAGAAACCTTTTTGGAGTGTAGGTCATAATGCCTTGAAATCCTAACAATCGTATGAAATCTGAAGACTTGTTATGAAAAGAAAGTTTGAAACAGTCAGTCCAGTCGAATACCCATATGATCTTCTAATCCGGTAATGTCTTCAAAGAATTTACTTATTTTGACACACTTTTCTGCAAATTACTTCTGTCGACTCTTTTGTGATGAATAAGTATCCAATTATATCCAACCATTAGCAAACCATTAGGAGCAGGTAGATGCCTTTTGAAATGTTTCATAACCCATATATCTAGAATTTGATTCGACCCATGAAAGAGTTTCACTTCCTTTTGACAATTAGTACATGCAATGAATATACCGGCTAATATTGTTGGTACTGTAAAGCATTATCGATTCTTAATCCCAAGAAATAAATCAAACATAAATTTAATAATTTTGAAAGTAATTTTCTTATCCTTTTTTGGAAAGAGGTAAATACTAGTCATGACAAGTCCATATACCCACGGTCTCTTGCACTCCAACATTGCCTTGAACGTGAATAAAAATTCCTCGTAATACTTGTCGAATCCACCTTTCACTGCAAATTTATCAAATAAAAATTTTACATCTATACTCTAATCCAACCCTTGCACCACAAATTCTTTCAATCCAATGAAATGACAAAATTCAGTCTTGCCAGAAACGAGTGGGAATATCATTATTGTGCCATGCACTGACAAATTAAGAATACTGGCTACCTCTTCAATCATCACAAATTATCTCTTTGTTTCCTATCCTAATTGCCGAACAACTAGAATCCCATAATTATATCAAAACATCTACCAAGTAACCATCTAATTCGATGTCTTTAAAATTTTCAATTGGTCTAAGGAAAGATACTACTTGGTGAATTTCAATAGACAAGAGAAGCCCCGGTCACTTTCAAACCTCCATTGGAACCACTAATAATTATTTAACTCGTCGAGATGTATCCATTTGAAGCATGAAATCTAGGTCAAATTGTGACGCCCCCACTTCTCCCAAGGGCGAACCCAAGGGTATCCGCGGAACACCTGCCCAACTCTCGCCAGGACTCGATACAATTTCAATTCAACTTACGATAAACAACTAAGGAATGACAGTCGAAGTAAGAAAAGTCACTTCTATAAACAAACTTTCAAGTGTTGCAACTCAAGTGCTCAAAAGTACATCACTTTCTCCAAAATACAGTCTCCGAAAAGTCGTCTAATCAATTACATTAATATTCTTCAAAAGGGCCATCAAGTCGACCTCTCCATAATTCCTTCCATTTCGACTCCTGTTAAGGCAAACAAAACTAATGGGGTGAGCTGACGCTCAGTGAGGCCAAGAAAATCATGCAAGCACGTAATTCAAGTGGCAATAAGACTTGTACGAGAAATAAAGTTATAACATTTAAGTAATTCGTGAAAATTCACAAAACAGCTTATTTCCATTTGCTTTGCCAAAATTCAATCTAATACCTCCTCGTGATGACACTCCGTCACCCGAGTGGGTAATTAAGTCCGTAGAACTTTACTCATTCCATTTATGAGTCTGAGTCGACATGAGAGATACCTCCCACTCGAATCGGTGTGGTACATGCCATCGCCCAGGGAATCGGTTATATGTTTATGGTTCTGAATGGACATGAGAGGTACCTCCCACCCGAATCGGTGTGGTACTTACTATCGCTCAGTGGTCGATGAGACATTGCTCCA
The DNA here is from genome assembly GCA_023065735.1 of Coffea humblotiana. Classification (NCBI taxonomy): domain Eukaryota; kingdom Viridiplantae; phylum Streptophyta; class Magnoliopsida; order Gentianales; family Rubiaceae; genus Coffea; species Coffea humblotiana. The sequence goes on from CM041216.1 coordinate 15,786,769, forward strand.
ATCGACTTAGAATGGTTTGTGGTTCTGAGACGACATGAGAGGTACCTTCCACCCAAATCGGTGTGGTACTTACTATTGCTCAGAGAACCGACTAATTATTTAGGGTTTTGAGTCGACATGAGAGGTACCTCTCACCCAAATTGGTGTGGTACTTACTATCGCTCAATGAACCGATTATAGCACTGAGACGGTATGAGAGGCATCTCCCACCTAAATTGGTGTGGTACTTGCATCCGCTCAGGATTTACGAGTTAGACATGTTTATGAACCATTACCGCTCATATGTATTCAAGTAACAAGTATCGCATAATTAAAAGAAAGAGAGGACGAGGACGTCCCCACGAGAATACACATAAGTCGAGGAGATTCACTCCACTCGACATCACAACATAAATATGGTTTGCAATAGCAATACTTCACTTAATTCACATAACAATTCACATAGCACAATTTAATTATAGCATCACTTAAGGGAGAGCGAGTGCGGTAGAGTACACGCTCGTCCCAATAATATAATACTCAATTAACAATTAAAGCATTTATCAACAATTCATGCACTTGACACTCACCGAAAGTCAAGGTAAAGAGGAGCAAAGTGAGAAGTCAGACGAGCTCTTCAGCGTTCTCATGACCACCTGAGACATGCACATTCATAATTACCTAGGTACTCGACCAAGGTTAATAAGAAAACATTTTCTCGCTCCCCACTCTCAAAGTCATAGTTCAAGTCAAGTTAAAGGAGTCTTTCTCATTAAATCATCGAAATAACACTTAAAACAAGCTCACAAGTCACTTTCGAGTTAAGTCTTGGTAAATAATCTCAATTCCAAAAGAAAGTACCAATTTTATTTTCAACACGAAAATCGAGAAAAGGTAGATGGTTTTTATTCTTGAAAACTTCTAATCTCACATCCGAACTTAGAAATACAAAGAGCGTTCACATTTTCAAACTAATGTAGTCAAAACTCATTCAAAACTTCCCTAATTTCATTGTAAATGTCAAAGTCAAAGGTTCCAAATTTTGAGTAGAAAACTAGTGAAATTCTCCAAGAATCACTGAAGTGAAAATGCTCCATTTTTAAAGCTTAAACTCATGGAAATCAAGGGCATAAAAATAGAGGATGAAGTCCATCTCTCAAGTATAAAATAAGGTGCCATTAACCAAGGAAGTTAAACAACCAAGAAAACACTTCAAGAGGGGTTTAATCATTTAGAAACCAAGATTTAAAACAAAGGTTTAAAGTTCTAAGGAACCTTGTATCTAACCATGAAATTAGTCCTAGAATGGACCAACCATCTCAAAGGAAGGTTAAAAGTGCTTAAGAGAGTACTTTGTTTAAAACCAGAAAATTTTCCGCTTGGTGCGACACTATTGGGAAAAATCATATCTCGAGTTTCATAAGTCCACAAATTGGAAACTTTATACCGTTGGAAACTAGACTCAAAGTACTAAAAGTTCCTAGAAGACACTTTTCCATGATTCCAAATGGAAGATATTCAAAATTCGGCTCAAAATTGCTGTTTTAGACTTATCAAGACAGTTTCGGGTTGGTTTTTGGCCAACTTTGAAAATTCGGCAAACTTCACAGAATTCAAACTAGCCTCTGAAATTTGGTGATCAAATAGAGTTGCAAGTAAGGTTTAAAACACAGTAAATGGAACAAGAATCGGAGTTTCAAACGCCAAAATATAGCAGCTCAAAGTTGGTGCAAAATGAAGTTCACTGGACAAATTCCAGATTTGAAGTTGGAACTTTGTGACTTTAGTTGAGTATCGAAACAGACTCGAAATGACACCAAATTTGGCAGTATTATCCTACCATATAAGGGATATTACTCTATCAAATTTCATATAAAAATTCATTCGGGAAACTAGTTAACAAAGCCACTAAAGTTTCCAAAATTTCCAAGGCAATCTGCCTTGCACTTTTGTTTTTTCCTTTCTCAAACATTTGGCCAATGAAATTTTCTCAAACATTGTTCATTTATGAAGAAAAAGTCTAAGAAACATCCAAATTACATTTGGTAGGTGTTTAACACCAAGAAATTCGAAATAACAAGTCCCAATCAAGGTTAAGGCATCAACTAGCCAAAAAGAGGGTTTTCAATCCCTGAGTCAGTTTCGAACATCGGCCACAACTCACTCAATTCAACTTGGAATTGAGCGTGGTTGGTGGCGTTGAAAACTAGATTCATAAGGCTACAATTTCGTAGAAGCAATAGTTTTTAAAATCTGTCCAAAACTAGCTCATGTTTGAGCATCAATTCGCAGCTCAAAACAGAGCTTCCAGTACAGACGAAAAACAGGACAGGCAACTTTACAAGGTTGGTACGGATCACTCAGGTGGAATCAGGACGTGCATTTTATACCATTGGAAAACTAGGAATGTCTAGTTTCCAGTGCCACAAACAGCACGCAATTTCAACATCAGAGAAAAACGTTATGACCGAAACAAAAACACTGCCAGAGTACACTGGACACCCGTTTCCAGTTTTGATGAATTTTCGAAATCACAACATTTAACCATCCAAATCACGTAATGTTTTGTGGAAACCTTCCACACAACCCACACAACATGTATACATCATAAACAAGTCATTAGAACCACAAAAAGTTGCTCTAAGGGCCATGGCATTCACAGGGGCAGAAATGGAAAAAGTCTCCCCTTCACCTCCTTTGAGCTATCATCCATAATATCACTTATTTCAACTAATTTAAGCACTAATCCAATATTAATAACATCAAAACTCATCAAATCAGTCCATCAAGCCATAGTGGGAGTTCATAGAGCCCACTCACAAGATTTTCAACAATATAAAGCTACCCACATGAATCTACAACCATATAAGTGCAATCTAATGTATATAATCGAAAATTCAAGGGGTTGATCGTTGGTTACCTCTTTGGATTCCTAAAACAGAAATTTTTGGACCTTTGAACTCCAAGAAAAACTGTGAGAATGAAGCCCTCTCCTAGCTCAAGTGAATCTTCAAGTTATTTGCAAGATGGGTTGAAAGTTTGGAGTGATTTGGTGAAGGAATGAAGCAAGAAATGGAAGAGCTTTTGTTGTTCTTTTCCTTCCTTGGTTGGCTGGCTGTTTGAGAGTGAAGAGAGAGAGAGATTGCTGCCAATGAAGCTTCCTTGAGAAGCTTAAGTTGTTGGCCAAAAGGTGGTTCAAAAGTCAACTCTCGCGTGTGCGCGCACGCGCGTGTTTCGTGCTCGATTCCTCTCGAGTTTGTTTCACTTGTGCATTATACATCTAATGCACTTACTTTAACACTAATATTATTCACTCTTAATAGTCTATCAATAATTTCTAGAATCCTCCAATTAGTCGCGCGCGCGAAAACGCGAACTTCCGACTTGTGCGCGATAAAGCGAAATTTCTAAGAATTGTTATAACGATAGTATAACTAACTATTACTTGATTATTTAATCATAAAAATACCTATTTTAAGATTAACGCATGAGTTCTCAAATCTCCAAGGTCAATGTACTCTCAAATCGCTTATTGTCTCCAAATGCATATTCACTATTCTCACTTAACGAGTTTTCAAAAATTAAATTTTGAAACGAGTCATTTTAAAAATATAAGTAAGTCATAGTTCCATGGAATTGGGTCTAAAAAGGTTGAAATAAATCATTCGGGGGAAACAAGTGAATAAATATTTAAATAAACCAATAATATTCGATAAAAATAAGAAAATTTTTGGGTCCTCACGCAAATATCTTACCTATGGGCCCCATTTCTCCAATTTTAGTAAAAATTTAAACATGAAAATTTCATAAAGGGTTAGATACCCAGGGGAAGATAAGCTTGGCATATTCTTAAAATGGGATTCCTTAAATGGCATTCCTTCTAAAGTTAATGCATGGTGGCAGTTTATTAAAGCGAGTAAATATGCAATAACAGAAATTAAACATGACCTAAAGGAGCTCTCTTGAAATACCGAGGTAGGTTTGAAAGTGATGTGTAATTATTATAACACTAATACAATAAACTGTAATTTAAATGTGTAATAACCTATCTAATAAGGTGAGTCCTTAAAAGATTACCACACTAGAACTCTTATTTTAAAACTTATGAATGCAAGAAAAGAGAAAAAAAAGGAAGGTCAATTCAGTTGATAAATAACACAGAATACATTGAAACAATAAAATTATACAGAAATATAAGATAAAGAAAAGAAAAATAGTAGAATTCTTCTCCTCGTGCCTAGTGTTCCTAATAGGGTAAGGCAAAGTCTATCCTAGAAAATTTCTAATATGGATTCATGAGATTGAACTCGCTAATACTTCTAGACTCGATAAAGTTCCAAGTCCTCAAGCCTTCAGACCATAGGGCAAAGGGTCATCAATCTCAAAACCCCAAGTCGATGGCTCAAATGATCCCTCAGACATTGCTACGTGCAAGTTGTACCATGGCCAAATGTCCAAGTGGATTGATTCTAATCGTAATAGGAAGCAGTGGTATGACAACCACTAAAAAAAAAGAAAAAATGAAGAGTTATAAAGAACAACGTATGCACGTATGAAGTATTCCTTTAAGGAGGGGATTGGCATTATTGAATACACATAAAGTTCTAAGGTAATATCACCTCCCACCCCAAATGTAAAATGCAATACAAGTAAATAAATGAAAATGAGCAAACCATTCATTATATACACAAAAACCGGGGGACGAATATGAGTGTGAGATGCAAAAGACTAAAAAAAATACAATCTAAAACATCCAAATGAGATATGTAAAAAGGTTAGAAAAGGAAAAAAAAATTGGCTAAATCAAGTGTTTGAACTCACTAGTGATCCCCAGTGGAGTCGCTAACCTGTCGCGCCATATTTTTTAAAATAAAAGAAAGGTATTAAAATATGTGAGTTTCTAATTATAGAAAACAAAGAAAGAGGGCCTGACATGAGATTTGAAAAATGTGGTGGTTTAGACCCAAAATGCAATGATTTGAAAAAAATGCATGAAAATGCAATAAATGTTACACAAAATAAGAATCTAGCACGTGCATGACTTAGGATCTAACATTGGACTAACCATTTCTACAAGTCGTCACTAGCATTGGACTAGTGAGAAAATCGGAGAGAAAAGCTACAACTAACGTTGAACTAGTGTAGTAGCGTCATACAACATTATAAATAAATAAAACATATAGAGCATAATAAAAAACATAGAGAACACGTAGAGCACATAGCACATAAACATAATATCTAAATGCAAAATCTAAAGAAAGCAAATAAAACACATAAACGCACAAACACACAAACACACGAGTACATAAAATCTAACTATTACACTAGAAACCCTAATTACAATTTAAAAGGGGAAATCTAAGATAATAAACCTATACATTACATCTATTTAACTAATTACATTTCTTGCAAAAATAAAACCTATCTATTACATTGCCTATCTCATAACATTTCTTGTATAGCAAGATATAATCTATCTATTATATTTTGAGTATTTAAATACCCCCCAAATAATCATAAGACTTGAATTAAATAAACAAATATAAAAAATGAATAAAAGTTTAAAATAAATAAATAAAAGAAAACATATAAACAGGTGGAAGCACATAGCAGCACATAAAAGAAATTTAAAGGGTAATTGGGTTTAAAGTAGTGGCAAAGTGAGGGGAAGGAAGAGTTATCTATTTTTTCAAAATCAACAAACGAATCAAGGCACCAATTTAAATGACAATTAATTACTAGAGATTAAAAAAAACTTAATCTAATAAATTATCAGTCCAAGCATGCATGAAGAATTAAAGAGCCAATGGGAAAAGCAATAAAGATTCTTAGGGACTTAAATGAGAAAATTAAAAGTTTTTCTGGCAAAAGTATGAATTTTTGAAAAACCAGGGGCTAAAATGTAAATACTAAAAAATAATTTTTTTACTGCCCTATTATTCAAAATATAATCATATTTGAACTAATCAACCACCAAAAATGATTTTGAGCCATCAAACCAAAAACTATTTGCATTAATTTCTAAAGTTGTCAAATTGAAAATCTAAACCTAACAAATTTATTTAAACCCCAATTATACTTAAAAGACCAGAATTAAGTCACCCGAAACATACATAAAGTATTAAAAAAAAGATCGTCACTTTAAAAGGAAGAAATTAATTCATTTTCACAATTTTGGGCCTTAGTATAATTATGAAAAAAATTAGGGAACTAAATTATTAATATTTATTATGGACCCAGATGAGGATAAGCTACTATAAGAATACAACAAATTTTCCAAAAAAAGAAAATTAAAGAGTGCTTAAATATACACAATGTCAAAAATTACAGATTAAAAGAAAATTGAAGATGAGGAAAAGCTTTAGTGCATAGACAAATTTGAGCATTTCGGCTAAACTTCGTGGCCCAAACTAAAATTAGCAGATAACCCAACACAAATAACACGAACAAATTCAAGTTAAAATAAAGATTAGCCCACACTTTCCAAACATCGATCATTATCCAAAGCCCAACTTAAAAGAACAAATTTATTCTTGCATCAAGCCCAAAAGGAAAACAAAGCAATTTATGGAAAATAGAAAGAAGAGGGAAAAAGAGGAAGAACAAGAGAATTTTGCATTTGGCCAGGTTTACTACATGTGACCAGAATTTGGAAAATATTCCGATCGCATGGTCGGAACTCTTGCCGGAAAAAAATCAAAGACTTTTAACATCAAATTTTGACATGAATATGATCCTAACAACATTATGAAGGCATCTGAAACATCAAACAAGATCCCTAAATGCCATAAAACATGCAAAATAGCATCTAAAGTTCAAAACCACAACGTTAACTTCAACCTCATGTTGTTTCTTAATACCAAACAAAGGTCCATGGAAATTGCATGATCAGATTACTAAGATGGTACGGAGCAAAACTTGTAAAAATCATAGATCTAGAATGTCCCAAAAAGATCTACCATTTGCAACCCAAAAAGGAGCCACAAGGGAAGTTTCTCTAATCAAACATGAATTTATTCTCCATTAAATGAAAGGAAAAGGGTAGATGAACTTACCTGAATGTTTTAGCCGAAAATGATCCAAAACATACGAACTTTGAAGCTACAGATTCGACTCCAAGTTCCAAGGATTTTGGACACTAGGATTGATTTTTCCTCAACTTTGACATCAAATTTGATGGCTTTATAGTTGTTTTCTCACAAAACTTTCAGCATGAAATTCTTCTACTACATCTCTAGAGTATGCAAAAAAAAAAAATCGATCAAATGGAAGCTAAAATGAAGGAGAAAAGTGTGTCCAAATAGGGCTGTTCGATCAGCCCTGTTTTCCTGGTTTACAAAAAAAAATTCTTCTTTTCTCTCTCTTTTTTGCTTTTAATCTCTCTCTAATGTCTGAAAATAATGAGTATCTCCTACCTAAACCCTAAAACATCTCTTATTAATGTATTTATATGAACCCATTGAGACAACCTCACCTTTTCCTAGGGCATACCCTAAAAATTAGCGGATCGCCTGCCTGGCTCTCGCCAGGGCTCACTCACTTACATTAACTTCAGAGATAACATTTTGATAAACCAAAACCAAACGCTCGAATCTTTTACAATACCAAGTTCAATACAAAAGTTTCAACCATAATATGAAACTAAAGGATTTACGATCACGAAAGTCTTCACGTTAACTTCCTAAGATCCCTCTATCGTTCCCTGACCACCAACTCCTGTAAGGAAAACAAAACTAAAGGGCTGAGCTAAAGCTCAGTGAGGTTTGCCGAGCAAGTAACATTTAATAAACACTTAAATCAGTACAATTAAGCAAGTTGTGCACATTTTACTATACAATCACTTTCATTAAGCAATTGGGGAAACACTTCACTAAGCAATCACTTTTAAAAGGATACGGTGCTTGCATTAGAGCCACTTCAATGTCATTGAGCATTCATTTCAGTGTCAAGAGACACTCATTTCACTGTCATTGTACATTCATTTCAATATCATTGTACATTCCGCCAATTCACCTCCTTATGTCCTCCAAAACAATAAACAAACCCCTACATTCAATAATCAGTTCAATAATCTCCCAACCTCATGGTAATACTAGAGTATACCGAAACATTTACCCAAAGCTACCGTCCTACCCGACCAAGCCCTTTGCTGGCTCGAATAATCCATTGAACAGAGGGTTTTGGGGTCCAGTTCAGCCGATGCCGCGAGGCACACATACAACTTACATTCATGCGCATTTACAGTAACATTCAGTCAATTATCGACCTTCAAACTCAACTAAACCGAGTGCGATAAAATACACTCTCTACTTAGAAGGCGAGGGACAATTGAAATACACTTTACAATGAATGACTTAGCAATATTTCATAATAAGCACATTTATCACATCATTTCACTTAAGTAAACATAAACAATTAAACATATAAATTCGGAAAACACTCACCAAATTCTTAAATAAATTACTCTCGAGCCTCAGGTTTGTTTCCTGGCTCGTAGCTACTTCCTGAGATAAATATATAATTCCATGGTAAATTTACAATTTGTAGATATTCACCTATTATTTAAATTATTTAAATTCGGTTTGACTTTAAAATATAAAATATAACATATTCAACATTTATTCTACCTTATTGTTTAAACTATTAAAATCAAGTTTGACCTTAAAATACAAAATACACGCAATATTTATTCCCCAATTTATTTCGAGACTTATTGACTTTATTATCTTAAATCAAGAAACATACATATTTTTCAAGGATTGAACACAATTCGGCAGCAAATTTCACTTGATCAAAACTTCATCCATAACTCTAGGAGATGCTTCCTAAAAGCGTACGATTTAGGGTTTCCTCTTTAGGAAGGAAGAGACGATAGCTAAGTTTTCCTCCTGGTCATGGCTGCATCGGCAGCCCTTCAGCCGCTAGTTGAAGGGCCTGCGCCTTCACCCACAAAGTCGTTGGCCGACATACTCCGGCAGCACCCTCGGCCATCATCAACGTTGATCACAGGCGTCACGCGTCCCTTTCATCTTGATCCAGTCTCTATTGTGAAGGAGGCTGCCATGCACAAAGGCCAACCAACAGTCTTCTTCTCCGCAGAAGAGGTCAGGGAGCTTTCAAAGCCTTTCCAGCATACTCTAGTGGGCAAATTCTCAATGGGGAGGCCGAATATGGAATCCCTCCGCAAAGAGTTTAAGGCTATCGGCTTCAAAGAGGATTACTCCATTGGTTTTGCTTGACCCCCGCCACGTTTTGCTTCATTTTACTGGTAAGGAAGATTATCTACGCCGCTGGTTGCGGGGGCTGTGGCATCTTCAGGGGTTTCCAATGCGGGTTCTCAAATGGACACCCCTCTTCTCCGTTGAACCGTTGAAGCAGAGTTTTCTGTGGTGCCCATCTAGGTTTCACTCCCTCGCCTCCTAGTACATCTCTTCAACAAAGGCCCGTTTTTCTCTATTGCAAGGCTCATTGGAGAGCCTTTAAAAATCAACGCTGCTACTGCCTCTCTAACTAGACCTGGAGTGGCAAGATTCTATGTCGAAATTGACCTTCCGAAGGAACTACCAGACAAGGTATGGATTGGTAACAGACACGCTGGATTTTGGCAACAGGTGGATTATGAAAACCTCCCGGATTTCTGCTCGTTCTGTCACAAGCTAGGCCACAATGCGGCCTTCTGTCGTGCTAACCCGGTTGCGCTTCATGGCCAATCGCAAGGATAGCCCCCCATGCCATCTGCCACCCAGCGAGTTTGGCTGCCCAAGCCGCCAGTGCTCTAGGTAGAGAGGAGATCGGACGAACCTGCTCCAACCGAATACCAACCCAGAACAGCCCACCATCAGGTGGGTACCATAGCAGCCACCGCCTCGGCAACGCCATCACTGCACCCCACACAACTATTGTCGCATCCTGCCATGCCCAACCGCGACCTTGGCGTGGAGACAAGCCCACCAATTGATATCAACGCCGCGACAGTTGCTATCGCGAACCAAGCCCATGTTTCGGATACTAAGCCCCTCAACCAGAGCAGCGAGCTGGACATCTTAGATAGGAACAGCTTAGCAGATCACATGCTTGATGACCAGTGCCTTTTGCCAAAGCGGCGCATCCGCCTTGAGTAGTACTCTGATACGGAGGAGCCGTACCCGGAACAACCTAGACAGCTGCTGTTGAAGGAGTTTTGGAAATTCAAAAAGCGCTTGGACCACCTGCTTCCGATTCACTGCAGCCATGCCGAGGCCAAGCGAGGTAGAAACAGTCGTCACCAGGCAGTCCATCAAGGTAGTTGCGTCCACTTCTCTCTCTCCTCTTTCTCAATGATTAACATGCTTATATGGAACATACGGGGGTGGCTGGCCATGCTTCGGTCAGACGCCTAAAAAAACTACTAAGAATGCACTCTATCTCCTTTCTAGTAGTCATAGAACCAATGGTGGATATTTCTGAGCTTGATGACTTTAGATTAAAGTTACGTTTTCACCTAGCAATTAGTAATATAAGCAACAAGATCTGGGTGTTATGGAAGTCAGATTTTGCGATTAACGTCTTGATCAACTGATAGCAATTCCTCCATGTAGTGACCACACACGTGTCATGGAGGAGTGAGGTTTGTTGTTCCTTTGTTTACGCTAAGTGCACATTAGTGGAAAGACGTAGTCTTTGGACTGACCTATTGACGATCTCGAGGAACCTGGGGTCCAAGCCGTGGATGGTGGGGAGGGGGATTTTAACGTAATAGCGGAAGAAGATGAATACTTGGGGCGAGCACCGCAGAATCTTACGGCAATGAATGAGTTTGCTGAATGCATTTCGAGATGTGGCATGAAGACAATGGCAGCTAGTAGGAGCCGGTACAGTTGGACGAGCATTCGGCAGGGCCGCCGAGTATGGAAGCGCCTTGATAGGGTTCTAATGAACGTTCCATGGCAGCAGCAATTTCTGACATCGAGGTTGCAGCACCTGAACTGGACTGCCTCGGATCACTGTCCGTTGCTACTGGGCTTGGAAGCAGATAGGCGAGCAGGGTTGCGGACTTTTAAGTTCCAGCACATGTGGGTCAAGCATCCAAAATTCCTGGGAATAGTGGAGCACGGCTAGATACAACCCCTTGAAGGCTACGGGATGTTCCTCTTGGCACAAAAATTGAAACGGCTGAGGAAAACGCTGAGTGATTGGAACAGGACCACCTTTGGAGACGTTTTTGCGAATATAGCGAGGGCTGAAGACGCAGTCCGTCAAGCAGAACTACGGCTGGAGGAGGTAGAGAATGAGGAAACAAGGATGCATTGAAGCCATGCTCAGGCCAAATTGCTTAAGTGCCTGGCAGACGAGGAAATCTTTTGGAAGCAAAAGTCTAGGGTTAAATGGCTGAAGGACGGGGCTGCCAACACATGGTTCTTCCACTCTAAGTTGCTAGACAAGCGTGCGAAGCTCTCTATTCGACAGATAAAAAACTCGGAGGGCAGATACATTGAGGATGACCAGGACATTGGGGCGGAGGCCGTGTCCTATTTCAAACACCTAATGTCCACAACACCAACCTCACCTAAGCGGGCCATGGCGAGCTTGTTGCAAAACAACCCGTCCCTTGTGTCCTAGCAGCAAAATGACCGTCTCTTGCGAGAGCCCACCTTGGAGGAAGTGAAAACTGCAGTCTTCCAACTTGATGGACACAACGCGCCAAGGGTAGATGGGTTTACTGGGGTTTTCTTCACGCACTGTTGGGACCTTGTTGGTGGTGATGTATACTAGACGACTTGAAAGTTTATATGTGGGGTGCCAATCCCGAAGAGTTTTGCTAGCACGCTACTGGTCTTAATCCCAAAGAGAGACTCGCCGTAGACCTTTGCCAATTTCCAGCCGATAAGTTTGTACACGTTTGTCAACAAGGTTTTTATCAAGATCCTATGCAATAGGCTAAAGGTGGTCCTGCCCTCTATTATCTACCTGGAACAATCGACTTTTATACAGGGCAGAGAGATCTCAGACAATATATTGTTGGCACAGGAATTGGTTGGTGCAATTAACAAGTGGGTGCGCGGACATAATGCTATTTTCAAATTGGACATGATGAAAGCCTTTGACCGAGTTTCCTGGGACTTCTTATCTAGACTTGTCCTCAAATTCGGCTTCCATCAACGGTTTGTCCACATGGTGATGAATAATTTGACCTCCTCATGGTTCACAATTCTAATCAACGGGAGACAGAATGGTTTTTTCCAGCCCTCCAGAGAATTGAAGCAAGGTGACCCCCTCTCTCCTTTTCTTTTTATTTTGGTGTCAGAGGCCCTCAGCCAGGGATTGATTAAGCTGGTAGACTCAGGTGCCATTCAAAGCTACGCACGGTCAAGCGGTACCCCGCCAGTGTCTCACTTGGCCTTCGCCGATGACATAATTATTTTCACCACAGGAGACCGGTGATCGGTGAAAGCCCTAATGCATTTCTTGGACATTTATCAAGATGGCTCGGGCCAAATGGTAAACAAGGACAAGAGCTTTTATGTGACCTCTTCTAGGTGCCCCTCCTCCAGGGAACGCCTTATAACTAGGTTGACAGGCATGCGACGCCAAAACCTACCCTTCGTGTATTTGGGGTGCCGACTATTTGCGGGGCGAAGGATGAAAGAGCACTTCCAGCATTTGATACTTTGAATGCAAGCTAAGATGGCAGGCTGGAAGCAGAAACTTTTTGTAACAGCCCCACCTCTCCCTAGGGCGGACCCTAGGGTATCAGTGGACTGCCTGTCCAACTCTCGCCGGGACTCGGTCGATCAAAGAACTACTAACTCATAATACCCAGTGGAATAACTTCAAATCAAAGTACACAAACCCTAATAGCAAATACTCGTCAAGCCAATTGTCCAAACTTAAAAGTCAATTAAACATCATATTTACAATTCCATACTACAATTACATAACATAAGTCAAGCTTATGAATCCAAACTTACAAGAGTCAAAAGAAAGTCATCTAAGCAAAAGGCTACAAGTTCAAGTAATATAAAGCTACAAAGGCTCTTGGTCATAAGTCCGTCCCCGATCTGTTAAGGAAAACAAAGGGAGTGGGGTGAGCTAAAGCCCAGTGAGGTTCCAAGTAAAAACAAGTAAGCACATGGCCAAATAGGGCATAATATAAGCAAGTAAACCAAATAGTATAGTAACAATTTAATCACAGTTCAATTCAAGGATACGGCGGCTTTCAAAAGCCAAATTCCCTTCAACTTGATCATACCGGGGTCCGTTGACTCTCCGTCAACGTTTGCATTTAAAGAATATACAGTCCGTAGAACACCACTTTCACCAATCTCCGTCCACCAGTCAACCCCCTACCGGATCCGCACTCCATATCAGTAGTTAGGTAATACTCGAGTATACCGGTTTCCAGTGATCAGTAAACAGTCCCCAAGATTTATCGGCCGTCTCGACCAAGCCCTTGCTGGCTCGATCCAACCGACTCACCTATGAGGTTGGGTACCCAAACAGTGGCAATAGTTGATGGTGTATCACCCAAACAACTCAAGTACAGTCACATATAGAGAAATCACATCTCATACAGTCACATATAGAGAAATCACATCTCATACAGTCACATATAGAGAAATCATATCTCATAATAACAGTATATAGAGCCTCAGTGGGAAAATGAGGAATGTCGAGTGCGATAAAGTACACGCTCGCCTCAATTTTTATCAAAACATGGTTTGGCTCAAACAGTAGAAATTCAAGTATTCAATTAGTTCACATAAGCAGGTAGCAGGTAGTGGAACACTCACCTGTCAAGCAAAGTAGCAGTCAAACGTCAAGTCGTGCGGTTACGTTCACCACCGTTTCCCACTCCTAGGGCAACGAGTGAAATCGTTAACGACTAGATTTAATTCCAAGCAAAAGTGAGCTCATTAAGTAACTAAGTGAGTGATTAACTCTACTCAATTCACCATGAAATTTAGGCTCAAAATGCAGTAAAATTTCATGAGAAAAAAAGTTTAACAAGTGTAAGAAAGTTGCCCAAAAGAAGAGTTTCATTCAAGCTTGAAAAGGTTCTTCGCAGGTAAACAGTCGCACCCGTGCAGTCTCGGTAAAACGACTATATCTCACTGTAGGAAGGTCAGAATTAGGTGCCGTCAGTGGTGTTGGAAACTAGACTCGAATGGCTTTCCAATGGTACCAAGTACATATTCTAATTCGTCTCCTAGCAGCAACAGCAGCTCGGACAGGTTGGCTGATTTTCCAACCCTGGATCAGTCTCAAACCCTAACAAATGCACACTAGTTCCTCATGCTATCCTCATTTGTTTTGGTTCAAATTCACCCAAATCAGTCCTCTAATGATCATATACAGGAGGTTAAGTCATTTGGTACCATTGGAGCTCAAAATACAACACATAAACATGAATAAGGGTTACCATAATAAGCTAGTCATCATGCAAACCTAAACCAGTCCACTTGAGCCCAAAACTACCACTTTACTTGTTCCAATTTCATTCCAATTCACACATGAGCTTAACCAATCTCTAGCCAAGTTGTTTAGGCATGATTAAGGTGCAAATAAACCACAAAAATCAAGAAGAAACCCTTCCTTCACAATCCGGTCAGCCATGGCAAATGAAAACAGTCCATACTTTCCTCTAGTCATCCAACCTTCATCTTCTAATGTTTTTCACTTAAACCACATATCAAGCATAGATCTAACTCAAAAGAGGTTTAAAACATGTAAATGCTTCATAAACAACCATGAACAAGGTTCAAGCATTTCATCAAACACTTGGTAGGCATACTAACTACCTCAACTTCTACTTGTTTAATTCAAGGGATTAACCTCAAATCTCAACCAAACAACCTGTAGTTTGCAAATAAAACCTATGGTACAAGATATAACACCATAAAACCAAGATTTAAAGATTGTTTACCTTTCTTATAAGAAGCTTGAACCACCAAATCAACCCACCAAAATGAAGACTTCAAGCTTGAATTAAACACTAGGGTTGGAAGGAAGTTTCTCACTAACTCACAATCTTTCTCTTTGATTTGTTTGGCTCCTGATTACTAGGGTTAGAAAGCAAGAATTTGGAGCTCTCTCTCTTCCTTTTTTGAAGCCAAGAAATTCAGCCAAGATGGATAAAAAAAGTCAAGACTAGTTTAAATTATTAGCTAACCTTTGGTCAAACAAAATACTTGGCTAGGGTTTGACCACATAGCCCTCTTCTTGTCCAAGCCTTCTCTTAATTCCTTCACTAATGATGTTCCAACCCTTCCAAATGTACTAACACCTATTTTACACCCCTAACCTCTCACATAAAGTCCTTACCACAAATAAAAGTCACTTGGAAACATGTAAGGGGTGAATTTTTTTGAAATCAACTCAAGAAATTGTTTTACTTCAAGTCAAAAGGAATGAATTGCAATGTATGTAAAATGTTGTAACACATGGGGAATGTCATGCAAGGGCATAAAATAAGTGGTTTAGATCCTAAAATAAAGCATGTATTTAAGGAAAATTAGGGTTTCAAGTGAGGGTTCTCACACTCTCTCCCCCTTAAAGAATTTCGTTCTCGAAATTCTCACCTTGATCACTGAGTAGTTCAGGGTACTTGGCACGAATATCTTCCTCAACCTCCCAAGTAGCTTCCTCCACCTCATGATTTCTCCATAAAACCTTAACTAATGGTATCCGTTTCGATCTCAATTCTTTCACTTTTCGATCTAAGATTCGTACTGGCCTTTCTTCATAAGTTAACGACTCATCCACATCAATTTCTTCTGGCTTCAGTACATGAGTGGGGTCTGGATGGTACTTTTTCAACATGGACACGTGGAATACGTCATGAACTCTGGATAGACTCGCTGGTAACTCCAATCGATATGCCACATTTCTAACTCGCTGGAGAATTTTGAACGGTCCCACATATCTCGGTTGAAGCTTCTTTCCTTTTCCCGTTGTGAGACTTCGAAGCGGTGTAACCTTCAAGAATACCCTATCCCCAACTTCAAACTCCAAGTCCTTTCGTCGATTATCAGTATAGCTCTTTTGTCGACTTTGAGCTGTCTGAAGCCTCTGGCATATCACCTTTACCTTTTCATAAGCGTTCTCGATCCATGGTATGGCAGTTGAATCTAAAACCTTCCTTTCCCCTACTTCATCCCAGAAGATCGGCGATCGGTATTTCCATTCATAGAGAGCTTCATACAGTGCCATTTGTATGGAAGAATGGTAGCTATTATTGTATGCAAATTCAACCAAAGCCATGTATTGTCCCCAACTTCCGTCAAAATCCAAAATACAGGTCCTCAACATGTCCTCAAGTGTTTGAATGGTTCTCTCCGATTGTCCATCAGTTTGGGGATGGTAAGTAGTACTAAAGTTCAATTTGATCCCCAATACTCCTTGTAATTGTTGCCAGAAGCGAGACACAAATCGCGGGTCTCTATTAGAAACAATACTTACGGGGATCCCATGCAATCTCACTATCTCGTCCATGTACAGTTGGGCCAATTTCTCCAAAGAATATCTCATATTTATAGGTAAGAAATGAGTAGACTTGGTCAACCTGTCTACTATTACCCAAACGGCGTCATGACCTTTTTGGGTACGGGGCAACCCTGATACGAAATCCATAGTAATATGTTCCCATTTCCATTCAGGGATTTCAAGGGGTTGCAAACGACCTGAGGGTTTTTGATGTTCAGCTTTCACTTGTTGGCACACTAAACATTTTTGGACAAATTGGGCAATTTCTTTCTTCATTTTATCCCACCAATACAGCCTCCTCAAATCTTGATACATTTTACTACTTCCAGGATGTACTGTATACTTGGATCTATGTGTTTCTTCCAAAATATCCCTCGTTATCGTTTCATCTTGCGGCACCACTATCCGATCGCGAAATTTCAAG
Organism: Coffea humblotiana; assembly: GCA_023065735.1. NCBI lineage: Eukaryota > Viridiplantae > Streptophyta > Magnoliopsida > Gentianales > Rubiaceae > Coffea > Coffea humblotiana. The sequence goes on from CM041216.1 coordinate 15,803,633, forward strand.
ATACCATCAGGACTCATTTTAAAGTCTTGTATCTCTCCCTTTTGCACTTTGTCTGACCATTTTTGCACCATCTGGTCATTCTTTTGAGTTTCTTTAATTCAATCCATCAAATCAGATCTCACCGTGATATTGGCCAAAATCACCCTATGTTGGTTCAATCGCGGGTTCCATTCACTCACCTCTTCCAACAAATTCCACTCCTTAACCATTAATCCAGCCACTTGCACTTTTCGACTTAAAGCATCCGCTACAACATTGGACTTGCTCGGGTGGTAGTTAATTGTACAGTCATAATCCTCTAGAAATTCCACGCATCGACGCTGTGTCAAGTTCAACTCCTTCTGAGAGAATAGGTATTTCAAACTCTTATGGTCGGTATACACCTCAAAAGTCACTCCATATAGATAATGTCTCCACATCTTAAGGGCAAAAACTACAGCGGCCAATTCTAATCGTGAGTAGGGTAATTTCGCTCATGGGGTCTTAACTTTCTAGAGGCATAGGCAATTACATTCCCATTTTACATTAGAACACATCCCAAACCTTCCCTTGAAGCATCCATATAAACAACGAAGCTATCTTTCCTATTTGGTAATGTTAAGACTGGCGCCGAAGTCAACCGTTTCTTCAATTCTTGGAAACTAGTTTCACACTTAGAATTCCAGACAAAATGGCCATGCTTTTTGGTCAGGTCGGTTAAAGGACCGGCTAACTTGGAGAAATCTTTGATGAACCGACGGTAATATCCAACTAAACCTAGGAAACTACGGACCTCAATTGGGGTTTCTGGTTGTTTCCACTCTGATACGGCCTCTATTTTTACTAGATCCACAGAAATGCCATCTTTCGATATTATATGCCCTAGAAAAGAAATATACTCCAACCAAAACTCACACTTGCTAAACTTGGCATATAATTGATACTCTCTTAAGGTCTGCAAAACTATCCTCAAATGTCGTTCATGATCCTCTCGAGTCTTAGAGAATACCAAGATGTCATCGATAAACACTACAACAAATTGATCCAAATAGGATTTAAAGACCCGATGCATCAAATCCATAAATGCGGCATGAGCATTTGTTAAACCAAAAGACATCACTGCGAACTCAAAATGTCCATATCTGGAATTAAAAGCCGTTTTAGGTATATCCTCCTATCTAATCCGTAACTGATAATACCCTTGTTTCAAGTCCAACTGAGAGAAAACCACCGCCCCTTGCAACTGGTCGAACAACTCATCAATGTGCGGCAAAGGGTATTTATTTTTCACCGTGACATCATTTAAGCCGTGATAGTCTATACAGAATCTCAAACTGCCATCCTTCTTCTTAACAAATAGAACAGGTGCTCCCCATGGTGATTCACTTTTTCGGATAAACTCTCGCTCCAATAAATCTTGTAACTGCAGTTTTAATTCCTTAAACTCCGGTAGGGGCCATTCGGTAGGGTGTTTTTGCAATCGGTACAGTTCCAGGCACCAAATCAATCTTAAATTCTACTTCTCTCTCTGATGGCATCGATTTCAACTCATCGGGGAAGACATCAGGAAATTCCTTCACTACTAAGACATCATCCAGTTTCACCTTATCTCCAAGAGTATTAATTAAGAAGGCTAAATAATCCTGCGCCCCTCTACTCAACAATTTCCTAACTCGAATTTCCGAAACAAGTGCAGACGAGATTAACCTACCCTCTCACATCCAGCCTTAGAATTGCCTCTCTGGGTATAGAGAATTTCACTACCTTAGTCTTACAGTTCAATTGAGGCATTATAACGGGCCAACCAATTCATGCCTATAATCACATCGTACCCCCTTAAGGTTTAAACTTATCAGGTCTCCCACTAACTTCCTTTCTCCTACCCAGATCTCGCAATTTTTGTAAACCATATTGGTAATTAGGTTTTGATCCCCAGTAGGTGTTTTAACTTCTAAGTCAAAGGGCAATTTAACAGGATTCACATCAATACCACACATAAAGGCAGGATTCACAAATGAATGGGTTGCCCCAGGGTCAATTAAAAGCTTACCTAAGCGGTGGAATACAAGAATCGTACCTTCTACTACCTCAAAGGACTCAGGGGCTCGCTGGTAGTCGAAGGCAAAAACCCTAGCAGAAGACTTTGGTCTACCCCTCACTAGCAGTTGGTTGCTTAGCATTCGACTTCTCCGGTTGTACGCCCTTGTTTCCTTCACGATTCTTAATCGGACAAGTGGCAAGTTGATGGTCGGAACTTCCACAGCGGAGACATTTCTTCAACTTCCGCCAACAAGCGTCCTCAGTGTGGTTTGCCTTACCACAATATCCACAACTTACTTGAGGAGTGGGTGTTGGAACCCCTTGGGATACAATCTTAGGTGGCCCTTGTCCCTTTCCAGCTTGAGCCCCTCTAAATGGAGCTCCTCCTTTTGGTGTCCCTGCAATTCGGACTCCCCCCGCACCTCTTCCAAACTTAGGGGGTGGTACATTCTGTTCACTTCGTCCAGGGGCACTACCAGATGCGCCACGTTTCTTAGCTTGAAAAGTTCGAACTTGAAGTCGGGCCTGCTCCACTCGTTGAACTTTGTCCAGGGCATTCTTAAATGTATCAATTTGAGCAGCAGTTAAGTCCTTTTGAATTTCCACATTCAAGCCTTGTATAAACCGCCTTATGCACCTTTGCTCACTAACTACCAATTCCGGAGCAAATTTGGAGAGTCGAGTGAACTGGGTCTCATATTCAGCCATGCTTGAGGTGCCTTGGCATAGCTTAATAAACTCATCATCCCTTTTTTCCTGAATTAAGGGTGGAAGGAACTTCTCATTGAATTCCCTAGTGAAGTTCAACCAAGTACGTGGGGTTTGCTCTTTTTCCCACTTGACCCTTACTACGTTCCACCAGGAACGGGCCGCACCTTCTAATTGGAAAATGGCAAAAGTCACTTGCCTTTCCTCAGTGTAATGCAACGCAGCGAATATATCCTCCATTCGCTCGAACCAGTTCTCGCAACTTTCAGATCGGGTCTCCCAAGAAATTTTGGAGGAGCGAACTTTTGAAAGTGTTCCAGGGCACTATCTTCACCTACCTCAGTGTCCCTTTGTTGGTTACCAGGTGCTTGACCTTGCTGGTCAACCAAACGAGACAGTAAATCAGTCATGCGATTGATAGCCGTAGCTACCTGATCCCCTCCTTCAACTCTGGGTCCTTGGTTTTGATTCGCTACCGACCCTTGTTCCTCCTCTCGGTCCTGAACCTGCCTAGATTCACGTCCACGGTCCCGACCACGTCGTCTAGTCTCCATTATTACTCACTGGCTTATGGCCTACATATAATAACTAATAGAGTAAGCAAATATGGGTATGCAATATGTACTTATTCATATTCAAAAGTCGAATAAGAAATGAAATCAGGGCTACAATAAGCAAGTAAGGATGTAGAGCAGTTACATGTCAATTTAAAATAAGGTCAAGTTAAAGTCAAAAGTCAAAAGTCAAAGATCAAAGTCAACCGTCAACGGTCAACGGTCAAAAGTCAACAGTCAACAGTCAAAATATTATATATTCAAAGGCTCATAGCAGTCATGTACAAAATAACAGGACCAAAAGTATTAAGTACGAGGCTCAAAAGTGCAGATACAGTCATATCGCATAAAACCCTAGTGTAGGCAAACAAAAGAAAGCTATACAACCACCAAGTCACTACTTCCCCTATCCTGTCTATGTACAGAGGTCAAAATCATCCACTGTCCTAACCCAAAAGTGAAAACCTAATCTGCGGCGGGACTAGCTGACCCCCTATTCTCGGAAGGTTCAGCTTCCGACCTCGTTGCTCGCCTCCCCAATCAGGTCATAACAAATGTTCAAAATCGATTCAGCTCATTCTCTCACTTTCATGGCCCTCTTAACCAAGCGCTCTTGAGTTTCACCAAGCTGTGCACATAGGTCATCAACTCTTTCCTGACCCTCGGCCACATCATACTCCAACTCCTTAATCCGTTCGGCTTGCCTCTTGTTAGTTTCTCTTAGCTGAGTCACTTCGGCTTCAAGCCTAGCATTAACCCTCGCTATCTCCTCCCTTTCTTCAACCACTGCCAAAACCACAGTATTATGGTAGGCATAGGCATGGCGGCACTCGCAACGCCGATGGCGATTAGCCGGACTCCAACGTACAGTGGTTCCTCGTGGCCTAATCTTGTACGTAATCATCGGGAGTACTCCACGGGGTGGCTCACCAACTGGACTATCACTAAGGCCATTATGTCCATCCATCCTACACCAAGGATAAGGAAAACTTAAGTACTCTTAAGGGAGATAACTAAATATAATCCTCAAGCACGAAATTTTCTAACTTGCCCAGGCCAATTCAAACCTAGGCTCTGATACCACCTGTGACAGCCCCACCTCTCCCTAGGGCTGACCCAAGGGTATCAGTGGACTGCCTGCCCAACTCTCGCCGGGACTCGGTCGATCAAAGAACTACTAACTCATAATACCCAGTGGAATAACTTCAAATCAAAGTATACAAACTCTAATAGCAAATACTCGTCAAGCCAACTGTCCAAACTTAAAAGTCAATTAAACATCACACTTACCATTCCATACTACAATTACATAACACAAGTCAAGCTTATGAATCCAAACTTACAAGAGTCAAAAGAAAGTCATCTAAGCAAAAGACTACAAGTTCAAGTAATATAAAGCTAAAAAGGCTCTTGGTCATAAGTCCGTCCCCGATCTGTTAAGGAAAACAAAGGGAGTGGGGTGAGCTAAAGCCCAGTGAGGTTCCAAGTAAAAACAAGTAAGCACATGGCCAAATAGGGCATAATATAAGCAAGTAAACCAAATAGTATAGTAACAATTTAATCACAGTTCAATTCAAGGATACGGCGGCTTTCAAAAGCCAAATTCCCTTCAACTTGATCATACCGGGGTCCGTTGACTCTCCATCAACGTTTGCATTTAAAGAATATACAGTCCGTAGAACACCACTTTCACCAATCTCCGTCCACCAGTCAACCCCCTGCCGGGCCCGCACTCCATATCAGTAGTTAGGTAATACTCGAGTATACCGGTTTCCAGGGATCAGTAAACAGTCCCCAAGGTTTATCGGCCGTCTCGACCAAGCCTTTGCTGGCTCGATCCAACAGACTCACCTATGAGGTTGGGTACCCAAACAGTGGCAATAGTTGATGGTGTATCACCCAAACAACTCAAGTACAGTTACATATAGAGAAATCACATCTCATACAGTCACATATAGAGAAATCATATCTCATAATAACAGTATACAGAGCCTCAGTGGGAAAATGAGGAAGGTCGAGTGCGATAAAGTACACGCTCGCCTCAATTTTTATCAAAACATGGTTTGGCTCAAACAGTAGAAATTCAAGTATTCAGTTAGTTCACATAAGCAGGTAGCAGGTAGTGGAACACTCACCTGTCAAGCAAAGTAGCAGTCAAACGTCAAGTCGTGCGATTACGTTCACCACCGTTTCCCACTCCTAGGGCAACGAGTGAAATCGTTAACGACTAAGTTTAATTCCAAGCAAAAGTGAGCGCATTAAATAACTAAGTGAGTGATTAACTCTACTCAATTCACCATGAAATTTAGGCTCAAAATGCAGTAAAAGTTCATGAGAAAACAAGTTTAACAAGTGTAAGAAAGTTGGCCAAAAGAAGAGTTTCATTCAAGCTTGAAAAGGTTCTTCGCGGGTAAACAGTCGCGCCGGTGCAGTCTCGGTAAAACGACTATATCTCACTGTAGGAAGGTCAGAATTAGGTTGCCGTCAGTGGTGTTGGAAACTAGACTCGAATGGCTTTCCAATGGTACCAAGTAACATATTCTAATTCGTCTCCTAGCAGCAACAGCAGCTCGGACAGGTTGGCTGATTTTCCAACCCTGGATCAGTCTCAAACCCTAACAAATGCACACTAGTTCCTCATGCTATCCTCATTTGTTTTGGTTCAAATTCACCCAAATCAGTCCTCTAATGATCATATACAGGAGGTTAAGTCATTTGGTACCATTGGAGCTCAAAATACAACACATAAACATGAATAAGGGTTACCATAATAAGCTAGTCATCATGCAAACCTAAACCAGTCCACTTGAGCCCAAAACTACCACTTTACTTGTTCCAATTTCATTCCAATTCACACATGAGCTTAACCAATCTCTAGCCAAGTTGTTTAGGCATGATTAAGGTGCAAATAAACCACAAAAATCAAGAAGAAACCCTTCCTTCACAATCCGGTCAGCCATGGCAAATGACAACAGTCCATACTTTCCTCTAGTCATCCAACCTTCATCTTCTAATGTTTTTCACTTAAACCACATATCAAGCATAGATCTAACTCAAAAGAGCTTTAAAACATGTAAATGCTTCATAAACAACCATGAACAAGGTTCAAGCATTTCATCAAACACATGGTAGGCATACTAACTACCTCAACTTCTACTTGTTTAATTCAAGGGATTAACCTCAAATCTCAACCAAACAACTTGTAGTTTGCAAATAAAACCAATGGTACAAGATATAACACCATAAAACCAAGATTTAAAGATTGTTTACCTTTCTTATAAGAATCTTGAACCACCAAATGAACCCACCAAAATGAAGACTTCAAGCTTGAATTAAACACTAGGGTTGGAAGGAAGTTTCTCACTAACTCACAATCTTTCTCTTTGATTTGTTTGGCTCTTGATTACTAGGGTTAGAAAGCAAGGATTTGGAGCTCTCTCTCTTCCTCTTTTGAAGCCAAGAAATTTGGCCAAGATGGATAAAAAAAGCCAAGACTAGTTTAAATTATTAGCTAACCTTTGGTCAAACAAAATACTTGGCTAGGGTTTGGCCACATAGCCCTCTTCTTGTCCAAGCCTTCTCTTAATTCCTTCACTAATGATGTTCCAACCCTTCCAAATGTACTAACACCTATTTTACACCCCTAACCTCTCACATAAAGTCCTTACCACAAATAAAAGTCACTTGGAAACATGTAAGGGGTGAATTTTTTTGAAATCAACTCAAGAAATTGTTTTACTTCAAGTCAAAAGGAATGAATTGCAATGTATGTAAAATGTTGTAACACATGGGGAATGTCATGCAATCAACTCAAGAAATTGTTTTACTTCAAGTCAAAAGGAATGAATTGCAATGTATGTAAAATGTTGTAATACATAGGGAATGTCATGCAAGGGCATATAATAAGTGGATTAGATCCTAAAATAAAGCATGTATTTAAGGAAAATTAGGGTTTCAAGTGAGGGTTCTCACACTTTTATCCACCGGGGGCCGCTTAACCCTCATACGCCACGTTTTAGCTGCCATACTCCTATACACCTTCGTGGTTCTAGACCCACCGCAATGTGTTTTGAGACAACTGAAGTGGGTCATGTCCCGCTTTTTCTGGGGGGAAGTGGAGGGACAAGAGAAACGGCATTGGCAAGCTTGGAGCAGCATATGTCGCCCAACGAAGCAGAACGGGCTAGGAATTGAGATACTAGGAGATGTATCGCGAGCTTTTGGGTGCAAACTATGGTGGAAACTCCATATCGGAACCTCTCTCTAAGCTCGTTTCATGCTTGCCAAATATGCGACAGGTACCCATCACATCACTGAGACTCCGCTAAGACCCACAAGCTCGCGAATATGGAGGCGGCTGATCGCCTATCAGGATTTCATGGAGGACAACATGCAATTGCTTGTCCAAGAGGGTAATGCATCCTTCTGGTTTGACAACTGGTTAGGGACTGGCCCCATAGCCGAGGGTCGATTTCAAGGTTCAGTCGGCTCTGAAGATGCTTCGAACACTTGCCAACAATTTGATCTCGCGGAAACTGATCTGGGATCGGCGTATCCCCCTCAAGATCTCGGTCTTCATGTGGAGGCTTCTAAACGGCTAGCTCCCTTTTCCGGATAAGCTGCAGCAGTTTGGTCTTCATTTACCTTCCAAATGCTCCTTTTGCTTAAATGCGGAGACCTTACAACACTGTTTTGTCCACTGCTGCACCGCTCAACAGGTTTGGGATCACTTTGAGCATTCCCTAGGACTTAGGAGTGTGGCTGACACACTTATGGAGAAATTACAAGGATGGTGGATCCATGCATTGAAGAGCTCACCGAGAGCAGTCTTGTCCCATCTCCTACCAATTCTGATTTGTTGGGAACTCTGGAAGGCAAGGAATCAAGCGGTCTTCGACAATGTAACAGTACGGCCGAGTCACATTTGCCGCCAGGTTGTCTGTCTCCTCAACGGTATTAGAGAGCGGCCCACCTCCTTGCCTTGCCAACGTCGGAGGGCGATGCCTGGAGCCGATTGGGTTTACTCCCATCCTTTACAAGACCACCACCGCTGAAATGGATCTAATTGGTCTGGTCCTTGCCGCCATACCCCTACAGTAAATTGAATGTTTATGGATCGTCCCTTGGAAACCCTGGGCACTTGGGTGGAGGAGGCATTGTCAGAGATCACCATGGCCAGGTATAGGGCGCGTTCTCTGCCTACTACGGCTTCTGCACGAATATGGAAGCGGAAACCAGAGCTCTCTTGGAGGGCCTTCAATATTACCTCTCCCTTGGCCTGGTTAAAGTGATTGTGCATACGGACTCGGAACAGCTACTCAAAGTGGTGCGGCGGGATGCCACTACACCTTAGAAACTGGATGCTCATATTCGCCGAATACACCATCTGTTGACCCGAGCGGACTTCGTACTAAAGCACAGCTATAGGGAAACCAATCAGCGGTAGATGTACTCACGAAGCAGGCAGCTACTACACGACAATCGGAGATTTATGAAGCCACCATCCTGCCAAAGCAAGTTCAAGGAATTACCAAGTTAGATGCACGTTAGTACCCTTATTTTCCTCGGGTGCTCTTGAGTTAGCTGCTGCGGGCTTTAGCTTATGAGTAGACCCCCCTACCCCACTCAATCTAGGATAGGAATCGAGGGAACAGGTTTCCTCCTCTCGGGTAGTTCCTGTCCTTTTCATCAATAAAACACAGCGTTTTTTAAAAAAATACATATTTTTCAAGTTAATAATTTATAAAATATTTGTAAAGACAATATTAAGTGATTAGAAGCCAATTTAGGTATATAACTACCATGAGTTTTCCTCTCATTTCCTTTAATTTAACTCTACTCGTGGAATCTAGACATAGTCGTTAATCACAAAGCAACCTTAGCTACCATTTATGAAAGCTTACAGGGTTGGAAATTAGATGAAATGCTGTTCAAAAATAGGTTTCCTCACAGCTAGCATTATAGCAAAATGCATTCGGGAAATAAAAGAAAGCAATGACGAACAAGGAAGATGGCAGCTTTGCCATTCTCTGGTGTTTTGATCATAATTGGAGCTATGCTTATCGAATTGAGGCTAATTTTATAGCGTTTCGAATCTAAGACATAGACCTACATTTCTTATGAGACATTGACACCCAGTTCTTGTATTTTCAAGGTCAAAAATGGCCGGTCAGAAGCACCTTCTGCTTCCTTCCCTTGGCCAACAACCTGCAATCAGTGAACTTGTTCCCCTTTCATCACTCAGTTTAGTTCCTACTCATTCCTGCTTTTCTGGTTAAAGTTTAGAGGCATTAGGACAAGTTTCAACTCTGTAAGTAAGTTTAGAAGCTAAGAGTTTGCAGGGACCAGCCAAGAAGCCGAAACCATAATTGAACTAGGCCTTCTTGTCGGCCAAATTGAAAGAAACGCATGCAGCAGCTAATTATACAACATGAAGCTCTTCAAAAGTTTCTTTATTCATGTACAACTCTTCCATGCAAGATACAGTTAAGATACTATGTAACAAATCAAGTCTCAAGGTAAAATTTTGGAGCCAAAGTTCTAAAGGTAACCTGACCAGATTCTTTCTTTCTCTCGACTAAAGTTGAAACAAGAGCTTTGTTTTCTCTTTTTCTCAAGTCTTTCTCTCGGTTGGAAGATGAAGCAAGACAAGAAGAGAAAATTTTCTCAACCAAGAACTCATTTTTCCTAACTAAAGTTTATACGCAACTTAAACATTCAATTATACTAAATAAGCAGGAGATTTGCAAAATTTTACCACTGCTCTAGCTTCAGCTTCAATTCCTCAAGGTTTGCACGAAACTCTATCTTTCTTTCTTCCCTGCTTCACTCTCACACTCGGTTGAGGCTGATAAGGAAGAATGGAACCAGGGATGCTCTCACTCTCATTTTCCTCTCGACTCTTTGGTATGAAAAGGAAGAAAGCTTTTGTTTCTCACTCTCAGCCCGCCGGTTTTATTCCTTCTAAGCTGCTCTCTCATTCGGTCGTTGCTTACTCAGCATATTTGATAGCATATTCCCTTTTTGGAAGCTGTCTTAAGAAGGTTACTCACCGTCCCAAATCCCAACTAAGTTTTCCAACCTTCCACCGCTTAATCTATCAAGTAGTTGCCAAGCTTCAATTTGATTCCAATTGTTTTTGTGAAATTCTGATAGCTCAAGCTATGGCCTCATGGTAATTAGTCTAGAATTTTAAGGTTGGTTTGGTCTTTTAGTTGTAGTTTAATTACTCTCTAAGGCCTAAAATTTTTATGATTCATGTAGAAACTCCTAACTTCATTTGTATTTTCGCGGAAAATTTCTTACATTGATTTTGACACATTTAACTTTAAGAAAACCTCATTCGACATGTGCTTGTTAAACTTTTAGTATATGTTACGTGTCTAATAATATTTGCAATTAACACAATTTACAATACGCACGTCATTTATTTATTTAATTCGTAAAATTTTTCTATACCATTGTAGGATATTTCCTAAATTCTCAATTTATAGGGATTCAATTAGGCATTTAAGGTAACCGTTTCTTCATTATATATAATTTTTCGAATATCAATGTAAATATAATAAAATAATTTTAGGGTATTCACATAAATTTTTTCGAGTTCTCACATCCTTCCCCCCTTAAAGAAATTTCGCCCTCGAAATTCGTACCTTCCATTATAAAGAGTTCTGGGTGTTCTTTTCGCATTTTATCTTCTATTTCCACATCACTTCCTCCACTCATTCCCATTCCCGCCTGATCATTTCCACATGTTCCCACCTGATCTTAACCAAAGGAATTTGTGTCTTAGCATTTTCGCCTTTCCAATTTAAGCATTGTATCGGCTACTTCCCCAAGTGTAAAACAAATTCAATTTCTTTAGTTATACAATTCAACTGGGCATCATACCCAATTAAACAATCTATACCTGACGTTATCGCTCCCTAAACTCCATATCTCTCACAACTAATCGAATTACAAATATGTAATAATCAATTATGCATGCATACAATTGTAGTTAACTGCAACCCAGAAACACAATCACTCCATATATATCATTTGTACAAAGCAAATTCATGATCAATTAAATTTCACCACATAACAAAGTCAATGAAAACATATATTAAGCTCAAGTACACTTTAATAAAAAGTCAAACAAGTCTTTAGTATAAAGTACATTCAGTATCCAAACATGGCAAAGTTCCGACTCAATCATCCCAACCTATCAGTTTATTGGGTCAGTCCATAATAGAGCTGGTAGATCATTGAAATTCCTATCTTTATTCACAAAAATTTGGGATATATATATACATATATATATATTAGCCTATCTCGCACTAACTGTTGGGTTCAAGTATCCCAATGATATCATTCCATTCAATAGAACTATCAAGTCATGGCTTCAACATTAGTCTATCCTTACTTCTAAATTTATGAGATGATAAATAGATCGAATTTACTAACTTTTAAATTTTATACATGTTCTCACCATTTCCTGTTTCTTGTTATCAATAATTGTTATATCAACTACTTATAAATATGTTACGATAAGTATTTCCTTAGACCCATACACTGTAACGATTCACCATAGCATCGTTGCCCTAATAATCACAACCTACTCCACATATTACATTTCTCTGAATTCCACTGCAAAATAATTCATTTTCTTATTTTATCCATCTAAGTCTTGCCTTAATAGTTAAAGCACCATTAGCCTAAACATTGTCTTAATCTTATCCATTGATAGAAGTCTATTTCATACTAACTACCGTGTATGATCATCCCAACATAGCCAAGGTGACAATTTTTTTTCCAGCGCATTTACTAATTCAATTACCCCATTAGTAAGACTAATCAAAATTCCTTCATAAATTGTACATTCACTACGTCTAATATCAAATCAAATAGTATAATCATTACCTAAGTACATCAATGGCTCTTAAGTATTCTAAATGAACTCAAACATTTGATTCATTGGGTTTTCTAATAACCTAACATCTAGGTATCTTTATCCTATTGGACATTAGCCCCAAATAATCCTCCAATGAAATTTAAGGAGCCACAATTTCACGGAGAACTCGCACATATTTAGTGGCAATGGTAGCAATTTAGTCACATGGCAAATTTGTTAAACTTATCTCACCTCAATTTTGAAAACTCTCTTCACGGTTTAGAGCTATTCACAACTACATAGTTCTTACTTAAACTGCTATTTCACTCAAATTCTAGGTATAAACCCACATTTTGGGGTAAGAGTTGGTATATAATTCATTTACTATCAAAAGGCTAGTAAAGTTACCAATTTTCAAGATCTCACTACTGCCTCTTCACTTTTAACTTTCAAAAGCTAGATTCGATCCTTTCGATTCTACTTTTCCAAATTTAATCATGATTTCTAGTCACGTCATAATGCAATATGCTAAATTATTCTCAATTTGTAAATACACCATTGAATGAAATATCTAGTACTCGGGTATAAGAATCTGACAATAGGATAGTTCACAGCTCAGGCTGGCCAGTCCTAAGCGTAAATCACCTATATTTGAAATTCCTACCCAACATACATATCTAATTACCTTAACAATAGTAATTAGTTCAACACTTAATAGGCCATTCCCCACGGTCCGAGAACCCCCTGCCTGCTTGAACTCGTTAAGAGCTCTGATACCACCTCTGACGACCCCACCTTCTCCTAGGGTATGCCTCAAAAGTTAGCGGATCGCCTGCCTGACTCTCGTCAGGGCTCACTCACTTACATTAACTTCAGAGATAACATTTTGATAAACCAAAACCAAACGCTCAAATCTTTTACAATACTAAGTTCAATACAAAAGTTTCAACCATAGTATGAAACTAAAGGATTTACAATCACAAAAGTCTTCACGTTCACTTCCTAAGATCCCTCGTTCGTTCCCCAACCACCAAGTCCTGTATGGAAAACAAAACTAAAGGGCTGAGCTAAACCTCAGTGAGGTTTGTCGAGTAAGTAACATTTAATAAACACTTAAATCATTACAATTAAGCAAGTAGTGCACATTTCATTGTACAATCACTTTCATTAAGCAATTGGGGAAACACTTCACTAAAAAATCACTTTTAAAAGGATACGGTGCTCGCATTAGAGCCACTTCAATGTCATTGAGCATTCATTTCAGTGTCAAGAGACACTCATTTTACTGTCACTGTACATTCCGCCAATTCACCTCCTTATGTCCTCCAAAACAATAAACAATCCCCTACATTCAATAATCAGTTCAATAATCTCCCAACCTCATCGTAATACTAGAGCATACCGAAAAATTTACCCAAAGCTACCGTCCTACCCGACCAAACCCTTTGCTGGCTCGCATAGTCCGTTGAACAGAGGGTTTTGGGGTCCAGTTCAGCCGATGCCGCGAGACACACATACGGCTTACATTCATGCGCATTTACAGTAACATTCAGTCAATTATCGACCTTCAAACTCAACTAAGTCGAGTGCGATAAAGTACACTCTGGACTTAGAAGGCGAGGGACAATTGAAATAAACTTTATAATGAATCACTTAGCAATATTTCATAATAAGCACATTTATCATATAATTTCACTTAAGTAAACGTAAATAGTTAAACACTGAAATTCAGAAAACACTCACCAAATTCTTAAATAATTACTCTCAAGCCTCGGGTTTGTTTCCTGGCTCGCAGCTACTTCCTGAGATAAATATATAATTCCATGGTAAATTTACAATTTGTAGATGTTCACCTATTATTTCAATTATTCAAATTAGGTTTGACTTTAAAATATAAAATATAACATATTCAACATTTATTCTACCTTATTGTTTAAACTATTAAAATCAACTTTGACCTTAAAATACAAAATACACGCAATATTTATTCCCCAATATTTATTTCTCAATTTATTTCGAGACTTATTGACTTTATTATCTTAAATCAAGAAACATACATATTTTTCAAGTTAATAATTTATAAAATATTTGTAAAGACAATATTAAGTGATTAGAAGCCAATTTAGGTGTACAACTATCATGAGTTTTCCTCTCATTTGCTTTAATTTGACTTTACTCGTGGAACTAGATATAGTCGTTAAATCTCAGAGCAACCTTACCTATCATTTATGAAAACTTACAATGCTGGAAATTAGATGAAATGCTGTTCAAAAATAGGTTTCCTCAGGGCTAGCATTATAGCAAAAATGCATTCGGGAAATAAAAGAAAGCAATGAGGAACAAGGAAGATGGCAGCTTTGCCATCCTCTGGTGTTTTTATCATAACTGGAGGTATGCTTATCGGATAGAGACGAATTTTGCAGCGTTTCGAAACTAAGACATAGACCTACATTTCTTATGAAGACATTGACACCCAGTTCTCTCATTTTTAATGTCAACAATGGCCAGTCAGAAGCACCTTCTGCTTCCTTCCCTCAGCCAACAACCTGCAATCAGTGAACTTGTTCCCCCCTTCATCACTCAGTTTAGTTCCTACTCATTCCTATTTTTCCGGTTAAAGTTTAGAGGCATTAGGACAGGTTTCAACTCTGTAAGTCAGTTTAGAAGCTAAGGGTTTGCAGGGAACAGCCAAGGAGCCGAAACCATAGCTGAACCAGGCCTTCTTCTCGGCCAAATTGAAAGAAACGCATGCAACAGCTAATTACACAACATGAAGCTCTTCAAAGTTTCTTTATTCATGTACAACTCTTCCATGCTGATTACAGTTAAGATACTATGTAACAAATCAAGTCTCAAGGTAAAATTTTGGAGCCAAAGTTCTTAAGGAACCTGACCAGATTCTTTCCTTCTCTCAGCTGAAGTTGAAACAAGAGCTTTGTTTTCTCTCTTTCTCAAGTCTTTCTCTCGGTTAGAAGATGAAGCAAGACAGGAAGAGAAAATTTTCTCAACCAAGAACTCATTTTTCCTAACTAAAGTTTATACGCAGCTTAAACATTCAATTATACTAAATAAGCAGGAGATTTACAAAATTTTACGTCTCTTTTTCGTTCCTTAGAACCTGAAATTGCCGACTGCTCTAGCCTCAGCTTCGGTTCCGCAAGGTTTGCACGAAACTCTCTCTTTCTTTCGTCCCTGCTTCACTCTCACACTCAGTTGAGGCTATTAAGGAAGAATGGAACCAAGGATGCTCTCTCTCTCACTTTCCTCTCGACTCTTTGGTATGAAAAGGAAGAAAGCTTTTGTTTCTCACTCTCAGCTCGCCAGTTTTATTCCTTCTAAGCTGCTCTCTTATTCGGTCGTTGCTTACTCAGCACATTTGATAGCATATTCCCTTTCTAGCAGTTGTCTTAAGAAGGTTACTCACCGCCCCAAATCCCAGCTAAGTTTTCCAACCTTCCACCGCTTAATCTATCAGGTAGTTGCCAAGCTTCCATTCGATTCCAATTGTTTTTGTGAAATTCTGATAGCTCAAGCTATGGCCTCATGGTAATTAGTCTAGAATTTTAAGGTTGGTTTGGTCTTTCAGTTGCAGTTTAATTACTCTCTAAGGCCTAAAATTTTTATGATTCATGTAGAAACTCCTAACATCATTTGTATTTTCGTGGAAAATTTCTTACATTGATTTTGACACATTTAACTTTAAGAAAACCTCATTAGACATGTGCTTGCTTGTTAAACTTTTAGTATATGTTACGTGTCTAATAATATTTGCAATTAACACAATTTACAATATGCACGTCATGTATTTATTTAATTCGTAAAATTTTTCCATATCATTCAAGGATATTTCCTAAATTCTCAATTTATAGGGATTCAATTAGGCAATTAAGGTAACCGTTTCTTCGTTATATATAATTTTTCTAATATCAATGTAAATATAATAAAATAATTTTAAGTTTTCCAATCTTCCACCGCTTAATCTATCAGGTAGTTGCCAAGCTTCCATTCGATTCCAATTGTTTTTGTGAAATTCTGATAGCTCAAGCTATGGCCTCATGGTAATTAGTCAAGAATTTTAAGGTTGGTTTGGTCTTTCAGTTGCAGTTTAATTACTCTCTAAGGCCTAAAATTTTTATGATTCATGTAGAAACTCCTAACATCATTTGTATTTTCGTGGAAAATTTCTTACATTGATTTTGACACATTTAACTTTAAGAAAACCTCATTAGACATGTGCTTGCTTGTTAAACTTTTAGTATATGTTACGTGTCTAATAATATTTGCAATTAACACAATTTACAATATGCACGTCATGTATTTATTTAATTCGTAAAATTTTTCCATATCATTCAAGGATATTTCCTAAATTCTCAATTTATAGGGATTCAATTAGGCATTTAAGGTAACCGTTTCTTCGTTATATATAATTTTTCTAATATCAATGTAAATATAATAAAATAATTTTAGGGTATTCACATAATTTTTTTCGGGTTCTCACATCCTTCCCCCCATAAAGAAATTTTGCCCTCGAAATTCGTACCTTCCATTATAAAGAGTTCTGGATATTCTTTTCGCATTTTATCTTCTAATTCCACATCACTTCCTCCACTCATTCTGATTCCCACCTGATCATTTCCACATGTTCCCACCTGATCTTAACCAAAGGAATTTGTGTCTTAGCATTTTCGCCTTCCAATTTGAGTATTATATCGGCTACTTCCCCAAGTGTAAAACAAATTCAATTTCTTTAGTTATACAATTCAATTGGGCATTATACCCAATTAAACAATCTATACCTGACGTTATCACTCCTTAGACTCCATATCTCTCACAACTGGTCGATTTACAAATATGTAATAATCAATTATGCATGCATACAATTGTAGTTAACTGCAACCCAAAAACACATTCATTCCATATATATCATTAGTACAAAGCAAATTCATGATCAATTAAATTACACCACATAACAAAGTCAATGAAAACATGTATCAAGCTCAAGTACACTTTAATAAAAAGTCAAACAAGTCTTTAGTATAAGTACATTCAGTATCTAAACATGGCAAAGGTCCGACTCAATCATCCCAACCTATCAGTTTATTGGGTCAGTCCATAATAGAGCTGGTAGATCATTGAAATTCCTATCTTTATTCACAAAATTTTGGGATATATATACATATATATATATATATATATATATTAGCGTATCTCACACTACCTGTTGAGTTCAAGTATCCCAATGATATCATTCCATTCAATAGAACTATCAAGTCATGGTTCCAACATTAGTCTATCCTTACTTCTAAATTTATGAAATGATAAATAGATCGAATTTACTAACTTTTAAATTTTATACATGTTCTCACCATTTCCTGTTTCTTGTCATCAATAATTGTTATATCAACTACTTATAAATATGTTACGATAAGTATTTCCTTAGACCCATAAACTGTAACGATTCACCATAGCTTCGTTGCCCTAATAATCACAACCTACTCCACATATTACATTTCTCTGAATTCCACTGCAAAATAATTCATTTTCTTATTTCATCCATCTAAGTCTTGCCTTAATAGTTAAAGCACCATTAGCCTAAACATTGTCTTAATTTTATCCATTGATAGAAGTCTATTTCATACTAACTACCGTGTTTGATCATCCCAACATAGCCAAGGTGACAATTTTTTTTTCCAATGCATTTACTAAACCAATTACCCCATTAGTAAGACTAATCAAAATTCCTTCATAAATTGTAGATTCACTACGTCTAATATCAAATCAAATAGTATGATCATTACCTAAGTACATCAATGGCTCTTAAGTATTCTAAATGAACTCAAACATTTCATTCATTGGGTTTTCTAATAACCTAACATCTAGGCATCTTTATCCTATTGGACATGAGCCTCAAATAATCCTCCAATGAAATTTAAGGAGCCACAATTTCACAGAGAACTCGCATATATTTAGTTGCAATGGTAGCATACTAATCACATGGCAAATTTGTTAAACTTATCTCACCTCAGTTTTGAAGACTCTCTTCACGGTTTAGAGCTATTCACAACTGCATAGTTCTTACTTAAACTACTATTTCACTCAAATTCTAGGTCTAAACCCACATTTTGGGGTAAGAGATGGTATATAATTCATTTACTATCAAAAGGCTAGTAAAGTTACCAATCTTCAAGATCTCACTACTGCCTCTTTACTTTTAACTTTCAAAAGCTAGATTCGATCCTTTCGATTCTACTTTTTCAAATTTAATCATGATTTCTAGTCACATCATAATGTACTATGCTAAATTCTTCCTAATTTGTGAATACACCATTGAATGAAATATCTGGTACTCGGATACAAGAATCTGACAATAGGATAGTTCACAGCTCAGGCTGGCCAGTCCTAAGAGTAAATCACCTATATTTGAAATTCCTACCCAACATACATATCTAATTCCCTTAGCAATAGTAATTAGTTCAACACTTAATAGGCCATTCCCCATGGTCCGAGAACCCTCTCCGGGCTTGAATTCGTTAAGAGCTCTGATACCACCTATGACGACCCCACCTTCTCCTAGGGCATACCCCAAAAGTTAGCGGATCGCCTGCCTGACTCTTGTCAGGGCTCACTCACTTACATTAACTTCAAAGATAACATTTTGATAAACCAAAACCAAACGCTCAAATATCTTATAATACCAAGTTCAATACAAAAGTTTCAACCATAATATGAAACTAAAGGATTTACAATCACAAAAGTCTTCACGTTAACTTCCTAAGATCCCTCGTTCGTTTCCCGACCACCAACTCCTATATGGAAAACAAAACTAAAGGGCTGAGCTAAAGTTCAGTGAGGTTTGCCGAGCAAGTAACATTTAATAAACACTTAAATCATTACAATTAAGCAAGTAGTGCACATTTCATTGTACAATCACTTTCATTAAGCAAATGGGGAAACACTTCACTAAAAAATCACTTTTACAAGGATACTTCAATATCATTGAGCATTCATTTCAGTGTCAAGAGACACTCATTTCATTGTCATTGTACATTCATTTCAATATCATTGTACATTCCGCCAATTCACTTCCTTATGTCCTCCAAAACAATAAACAATTCTCTACATTCAATAATCAGTTCAATAATCTCCCAACCTCATGGTAATACTCGAGAATACCGAAACATTTACCCAAAACTACCATCCTACCCGACCAAGCCCTTTGTTGGTTCGAATAGTCCGTTTAACAGAGGGTTTTGGGGGCCAGTTTAGCCGATGCGGCGAGGCACACATACGGCTTACATTCATGCACATTTACAGTAATATTCAGTCAATTATTGACCTTCAAACTCAACTAAACCGAATGCGATAAAGTACACTCTCGACTTAGAAGGCGAGGGATAATTGAAATACACTTTACAATGAATCACTTAGCAATATTTCATAATAAGCACATTTATTACATAATTTCACTTAAGTAAACATAAACAGTTAAACATATAAATTTGGAAAACACTCACCAAATTCTTAAATAAATTACTCTCGAACCTCGGGTTTGTTTCCTGACTCGCAGCTACTTCCTGAGATAAATATATAATTCCATGGTAAATTTACAATTTGTAGATGTTCACCTATTATTTAAATTATTCAAATTAGGTTTGACTTTAAAATATAAAATATAACATATTCAACATTTATTCTAAGTTATTGTTTAAACTATTAAAATCAAGTTTGACCTTAAAATACAAAATACACGCAATATTTATTCCCCAATATTTATTTCCCAATTTTTTTCGAGACTTATTGACTTTATTATCTTAAATCAAGAAACATACATATTTTTCAAGTTAATAATTTATAAAATATTTGTAAAGACAATATTAAGTGATTAGAAGCCAATTTAGGTGTATAACTATCATGAGTTTTCCTCTCATTTGCTTTAATTTGACTCCACTCGTGGAACTAGATATAGTCATTAAATCTCAGAGCAACCTTAGCTATCATTTATGAAAGCTTACAGGGTTGGAAATTAGATGAAATGCTGTTCAAAAATAGGTTTCCTCATGGCTAGCATTATAGCAAAATGCATTCGGGAAATAAAAGAAAGCAATGAGGAACAAGGAAGATGGCAGCTTTGTCATCCTCTGGTGTTTTGATCATAACTGGAGCTATACGTATCGGATAGAAGCGAATTTTATAGTGTTTCGAAACTAAGACATAGACCTACATTTCTTGTGAAGACATTGACACCCAGTTCTCTCATTTTCAACATCAACATTGGCCAGTTAGAAGTGCCATCTGCTTCCTTCCCTCAGCCAACAACTTGCAATCAATGAACTTGTTCCCCCCTTCATCACTCAGTTTAGTTCCTACTCATTCCTATTTTTCTGGTTAAAGTTTAGAGGCATTAGGACAGGTTTCAACTCTGTAAGTCAGTTTAGAAGCTAAGGGTTTGTAGGGAACAGCCAAGGAGCCGAAACCTTAGCTGAACCAGGCCTTCTTCTCAGCCAAATTGAAAGAAACGCATGCAGCAGCTAATTATACAACATGAAGCTCTTCAAAGTTTCTTTATTCATGTACAACTCTTCCATGCAGGTTACAATTAAGATACTATGTAACAAATCAAGTCTCAAGGTAAAATTTTGGAGCCAAAGTTCGTAAGGTAACCTCACCAGATTCTTTCCTTCTCTCGGCTGAAGTTGAAACAAGAGCTTTGTTTTCTCTCTTTCTCAAGTCTTTCTCTCGGTTGGAAGATGAAGCAAGACAGGAAGAGAAAATTTTCTCAACCAAGAACTCATTTTTCCTAGCTAAAGTTTATACGCAGCTTAAACATTCAATTATACTAAATAAGCAGGAGATTTACAAAATTTTACCTCTTTTTTTCTTTCCTTAGAGTCTGAAATTGCCGACTGCTCTAGCTTCAACTTCGGTTCCTCAAGGTTTGCACGAAACTCTCTCTTTCTTTCTTCCCTGCTTCACTCTTACACTCAGTTGAGGTTGATAAGGAAGAATGGAACCAGGGATGCTCTCACTCTCACTTTCCTCTTGACTCTTTGGTATGAAAAGGAAGAAAGCTTTTGTTTCTCACTCTCAGCCCGCCAATTTTATTCCTTCTAAGCTGCTCTCTCATTCGGTAGTTGCTTACTCAGCACATTTGATAGCATATTCCCTTTCTAGCAGCTGTCTTAAGAAGGTTACTCACTGCCCCAAATCCCAGCTAAGTTTTCCAACCTTCCATCGCTTAATCTATCAAGTAGTTGCCAAGCTTCCATTCGGTTCCAATTGTTTTTGTGAAATTCTGATAGCTCAAGCTATGGCCTCATGGTAATTAGTCTAGAATTTTAAGGTTAGTTTGGTCTTTTAGTTGCAGTTTAATTACTCTCTAAGGCCTAAAATTTTTATGATTCATGTAGAAACTCCTAACTTCATTTGTATTTTCGTGGAAAATTTCTTACATGATTTTGACACATTTAACTTTAAGAAAACCTCATTAGACATGTACTTGTTAAACTTTTAGCATATGTTACGTGTCTAATAATATTTGTAATTAACACAATTTACAATATGCACGTCATGTATTTATTTAATTCGTAAAATTTTTCTATACCATTGTAGGATATTTCCTAAATTATCAATTTATAGGGATTCAATTAGGCATTTAAGGTAATCGTTTCTTCGTTATATATAATTTTTCTAATATCAATGTAAATATAATAAAATAATTTTAGGGTATTTACATAATTTTTTCCGGGTTCTGACACCCATGCCAAGAAACAATACCCTAAAACCCTAGAAATAGTGGTTAGGATGAATTTTCTAGAAAAACGATATGGTGTTTCTTTTCAAACCTTTGGATAAATTATATTAGATATTAAAGGATAAGATTTGAATATGTTGAGCTGTCTTCGTACCGACAAAGCCTTGGGAAAAAAGAAAGAGAAGAAGAAGAAGAAAAAAATTGTGCAAAGAAAAAGTCACCTCCAGTACACTCTTTGTATTGGTTTTTGTTGCCAAATTGGAGAAGAAGAAATGCACGCATGCAATGCAAGAGCGCGTGAGGAGCTCCATTTTTTTTTGGAAAGGAAATGAAATGGGCCGATAGGCCTTTTTACTTTCAGGTTTTTATTTTCTTTTGCATGGGTTTTGGCTTGGGCTTCATTTGGGTTTTGAGTGGGTTCACTTAGGAATTTAGGATTAGGGTTTTGAGATGGACTTAATGTTGGGGTTTTATTGGGTTAAAGCAAAAGAAAAACCTCTCCTATTTTCCCTATTTTCTTTTCCTTTTGTTGTTTTCTCTCTTTTTTCTTTTTCACACAAACCTACGAAACAAAAATTAATATGGTTAATTAAGCAAAAAAAAAATTGGAAAATAACTAAAAAAAAAAAGTAGTAGTCTTGGGACGAAAAAATTGGTGTCTACAACTGTGAACTCTTGCCTTTATACTTACGTGCTTGTATTGATGCCTTATCTCAAGCCTCTTCCAATAAATCCAAACTCAAATACGGTTCTTCATCATTTTGCTCTATATTGAGGTTCTCAGTCCTCAAACTGGGTTGCCCAACATGAACTAGAATAACTACCTCTACACCAAAAATAAGAAAGAAGGGAGTGTCTTGAATGCCAATTCAAGGAGTGATGCAATATGCCCATAAAATCTTAGGTAGCATATCAACTCATAATCCCTTGGTACTTTTTACTTTCTTCTTTATGTCCTCCAAGATGACTTTATTGGTGAGTTCTGCTTGACTACTTCCTTGAGGGTCCCCACTAAGGTAAAATGTTGTTGGATCCTAAGTGCCTGGCACCAGGACTTGAAGGGATCCTTTGAAAACTATTTATAGCTTTTAGATACGAGCACGTGGGGGATCCCAAATCTACATGCTATGTTCTTCTAAAAGAATTTTTGTACTGCTTTCCCAATTATGGTAGTTAACAATTCTATTTCCACCCACTTGATAAAGTAGTCAATTGCTATAACCAAGAACTGAAAGCCTGCAAATGCCTTAGGAAAAAGATCTAGCAAATCAAATTTCCATTGCACAAATGGCCACGGGCTTGCCATAGGGATCATGTCACTTGGTGGTGCATGCATGAGATTAGCATTAAATTGATAGGTTGCACATTTTCTCACCAATTCTTTTGCACCTTTGTAGATGGTAGGCCAATGATAACCAATCAAGATGTACTTCTTCATGAGTGTCCTTGTGCTTGGGTAATTCCCACAAATTCCTTCATGAATCTCACAAAGGACATAGTTGCCCTTCTTTTCCGCGATACATATCAACCAAAGCATCAAATATGACTTGTGATATAGCTAAGCATTATGGAGCATGCATTAATTTGAACTTAACTTGATCTTTTGGTCATCACCCTTCTTATATGAAAGTTCTCCACTCTCCAAATATTTGAAAATTGGAGCCATTCATGATCCTTCCATATTGATTAGTTCCACCTAGGCAAGTCTTCCGCTCCTTTTTCATTGGAGTTCTACCATGCCTCTTTGTCCAGATCATAGAATAATTTTGACAAGGTATTTGCTTGTTTGTTCTGAGTTCAAGGAACTCTCTTGTTACTGTAGCTTTCAAATTGGGCTTATAGCTTCTTCACTACCTCTAAATATTGCTTCATGAGCTCCTCCTTAGCTTCATAATCCTCGCTAACCTAGCTGACAATTAGCTGGGAATCACTATTGATGATGATGTATTCTACACCCACCTGGCAAGCCAATCTCAGTCCTATGAGCAAAGTCTCATATTATACCTTATTATTAGAGATCTAAAAATCAAACCTTAGTGCATATGTGAGTTCTTCACCTTCCGGGCTTATCAATACAAGCCCTACACCATAGTCATTAGTGTTGGCTACACCATCAATACATAGTGGATCAGTGGAATTGCCCGATTTTGAGGGGGATTACACGGTTGGCTTTGGGTCTATATCTATATCACAAACTTCTATTCTTAGTCCCACCCCTTCAAACAAGAAATCAGTTAATGCTTGTGCTTTTATGGTACACTATGGTGGGTGGTTGAATTCATGTTCTCCCAGTTTGACGGCCCAATTGACCATTTGGCCAAAGGCTTTAGGTTTACTGAGGACCTCTCTTAATGTGAGGTCCATGAGAATACGGATGGGATATGCTTGGAAATATAGCCATAACTTTTTGGCTATGTGAACCAACGCTATGATCACCTTTTCCACTTTAGAGTATCTTTGCTCAACCCCCTGCAATGCTTTATTTACAAAATACAAAAGTATTTGTTTGTTACCTTCTTGTTTTGTAAGTACTACACTAAAGGCTTTCTCACTTATTAAGAGGTATAAATACAAGGCATTTCTAGGTTGAGGTGCCACCAATATAGGTAGAGGACTGATGTACTACTTGAGATCATCAAAGGCTTATTGGCATTACTCATTCCATTCAAAACTTTCAACTTTCTTTAAAATTTTAAAAAACGGTAGTCCGCACTCTACAAACTTGGATAAAAAACTATTCAGTGCTACCATTCTCCCTATTAGCCATTGCATCTCCTTTATAGTTCGTAGGGACAACACAATAAGAATAGCTTTAATTTTCTCAAGGATTACTTGTATCCTAGGAACTTTCCTGAAATGACCCTAAAGACATATTTCATGGGGTTCAACCTCATGTTTGCAGCTTGAAAGACACTCAAGGTATGCCTTAAGTTAGTAGTCTAGATCTTTAACTTCTTGTTCTTTATAAGCATGTCATTAACATAGATCTCCATTCTTCAAATTTGGTGCTTATAAAGCATGTTCACTAATCTATAGTAAGTAGCACCATATTTTTTAATCTAAAAGCCATGGTAGTATGAAAATACATATCTTGTTCGGTGATAAAAGCAGTCTTTTCCTTATCATCTTCACTCATACCCATCTGATGATACCTTTGTATCATCCAGGAAAATCAATACCTCGTAGCTCATTGTAGCATCTGCCAAACTGTCTGTCCTAGGCAAGAGATAGCAATGCTTTGAACATGCTTTATTGAAGTTCCTGAAATCTACACACATCATCCAGAGTGCGATTGGCTTCTTGATCATCACGGGATTAACTAACCAAGTTGGGTACTAAATTTCTTTGACAATTTTTGTTTCAAGAAGCTTGTCAACTTCCTAGTTGATAGCTTTACTCTTTTCTAGTGTGAAAGCTCTTTTCTTATACTTTACTAGTTTGATCTTAAGGTCAGCATTAAGTTTATGAATCATGATCTCTTATGGGATACCTAGCATGTCTTGTACGAACCATGTGAGCATGTCCTTGTATTCTTCCAACAACTGACAAAGCAAATTTTTCAAGTTTCCAGGTAGACTTCTACTTATCTTGATCATTTTGCTGGGGTCATCCAGCCACAGGTTCTTTTCTTCAATCCCTTCTTCAAATCTAGTTTCTAAGGTCATTTTTCCTTATGCTCTAGTTCCTATCCTATCAAGGCCTTAACCATTCCTATCATTTTCCTTTTACGGTGGCCAGGTAGCACTCTTGAACAGCGGTTTGTCGAGGTTGAAAACTTAATACACAAATGGTAAATGAAGATCATGGCCCTAAAGCATTCAACGCTAGCCTCTCCAATATAGTATTATAGGCAAAGGGAATGTTCACCACTATGAACATTTTGTGATAGTCCTCCTTCTAGGGTCTGCTCCACTGGTACTTGAGTGGTTATTGCTCCTTCAGTAAGTACAAGTTCCCCGCTAAACCTTATCAGTAGAGTTTGCACTACAACAAGCTAGTTTTGCTGCAAGCATAATTCTTTATAGGCTTTTCCAAAGATAATGCCAACCAAACTACCACAATCTACTAGTACCTTATTCATGCAGTAGTTATTGGTAAGCATGTGAACAACTAAGGTTTCATGATAGGTAGAGAGAATGGGAATAGGATCCTGCAATCCAAACATGATCTATTCATGAGATTCAAGTCACATCAATCTATTTTCCTCCCTCTTAATTGTTGTTTGTAAAGAGGCCCTTCATGTTCTTACCGTGTCTACTCCTATAGGACCTTTGATGATGGTGTTTATGATGCCAGGCAGGTTCGTCTCGTCATCATTTTTCTAGACTTGATCTTGAGGTCCTTGGCGACCTCCTTCATATCAGTGCTACTGTCCTTTCCCGTGACCTGTGCAGTTGTCTCTTTGATCTTGGGCATACCTAGCCTAACACACAAACTATGACAAATTTTCTTGCTTGATATGAAATTCGATCTCATGTTTGAGATCATTGCAATCATGCGTGAGGTAGCCCACATCTTTGTGAAAAGCACAATACATTTTCTTGTTGCACTTTTCTATTAGGCCCCTCATGAGATTGGGTTGTCTTATGATTCCTCATTTTCAACTATGGTAAACAAGATAGACCTTGAGGTCATGAGAGGGGTGAGGTCCTTGTCTTGGAAGAAATTCTTACCCTTGCTAAACCAATCAAAAACAATTTTTTTTGTTGCCATTGGAGTCACCTTTGCCTTTCTAATGTTGTTCCTTTTTTATGTGTTACAATCATGCCACCTCTCCAATTCTCTCTTAGCGTTATTAGCTTTCTCTCCTTTGGCATGTTCATGCACATGCCTCAACATCTCTTGTATGACTATAGGAGGCTTTTTTACTATGTCAATATATAGGTCTCCAAACTGTAATCCGTTAATAAAGGCTACCATTATCGTCTTCTTGTCTCTGTCCATGACTAGGATGCTTTCCTCCACGAACCTTTTTAAGTACGCTAACAGAGACTCCTTAAGTTTTTTTATAATCATAAGTTGGGCAAAGTTCTTCACAAATGATTTACATGAGATGAAGGCACTGACAATTCTGGTAGCTAGCTCTTGAAAGCTATCGATGGAGCGAGTCGTCAAGCTTTGAAACCACAATCTAGTGTTTCTCATCAATGTGATAGGGAATGCTTTGCACATTATTGTGCCAAGAGAGTTTTGAAACTACATGCGTGCAACGAACAAGCTCACATGATCCTTTAGATCATTCATGACATTGTAGGTCTCCAAATGCAGTAGTTCAAAGTCATGAGAAGGAGAGCACTCTTCTATCTTTCAAGTGAAGGGATTTATGTCAAGATAAGCTAGGATTCCTAAGACAAAAATGCCAGCCTCTTCTACCCCAAGGGTGGAAAAGGCCACTATATGACACCCCATACTCAAGAACTTGTCTGCCTTGCTCGAGCAGTGAAGCCACTATGCAACACCACATACTCAAGATCTTTAGTCCCGATCTTATATTTTTTCCTAAGATCTATCCTCCGGGTTGAACTCTTTATCAAAATTGTTAGGTGGATAATCAACACATCGCGAAGAAAGGCGAATAAGATTCTTGCCTCTCTTCTTGTCAATCTACTGTTGCTGCTACTACTGTTGTTGCCATTATTGAGCCACAAATTTCTCAATTAGCAAAAAAAAGCTGGGTTAAGAACTAACCCATATCTGGTAGCGACATTAGGTATTGGTTCCCACCTATTTGTGGTGACGGATTTTCCACACAAGATGTCTTTATGAGCCTACATAGAGTTATTAACTACACCTTCAACTACTAGATTGGAGGTTACACCAATATCCTGGATGGGCCTATTTGATTTGAACATAGCAAATTACAGATCAAAAGTTATCAACAAGAATTGAAAAGGAAAGAGAAACTCTTTTCCACACCCAGTGCCAATTGTAGATGCACCAATCTGCTAAGATGATGAGACATCTCAAATTGTATCTATTTTCAGTCAATATCAACCTGAAAGGAAAAAAAAAGAGAATAGCGTTTTCTTCCTTGGTGCAGCTCCAACGCTCAAATCAGTAGAAAAAAGGGTTGACAAAAAGATCAGTGAGAGTGTCTTGTGTGTTCTGTATTAGGTAAGAATTAGATACCTCCTTCGTCTGTTGGGATCAGACTATTTGTATCCGCACATTTCATAGTGGCTTTACCAAAAATTTTTGTAGTTATAGTGTGCCATGCAATTTTGAACTCTTGACCTCGAGGTCTCAAGTGAGGTGTCATTGAGATTTACCTCCAACATTTAACTATGTTCGGTGACTCATTTTTTCTTTTCTTGCTAGCTACCACCTAATAAACACTTGTCATTTGAGCATTTTGCCTCCCTTTATAGACATATAAGCATTTATCATTATATCTGCAAACTAGCTTTGGAGCCATAGGAGTTTTGCAATAATTTAGTATACCCTATAGAAATATAAACCAAGCTACAGTTAATTGGTTAGTTTTATTTGTTGGCCACATGTCATTTGTTTATTGGCTAGTTTTGTTGGCAAGTGTAAAGTTGGTCACATGGGATCAAATCCCATAATGTTAGTAATAGTAGAATTAGAAGTCTGGGTCTTTGTTGTAAGAAGTACCTCTACATTCGTCTTTTGTTTTTTTTTAAGTAGTAGCCTCCGTTGTTCTTTGTATTGTGCAGCCAGTGCCTCCTTTGATAAATAGAAAATTTTCCTTTACCTCAATAACATTTTTCCCTTTGATTATTCCTCTAGGTTTATGATTTATTATCAATTTGGGTCTATCAGAGTAGTGCCAAAGTTACAGTAGATTGAAATATGGTAAACTTTACCCCCAATATTGTTTGTTTTGTCCAAAAATTCAAAATAAAGGCGAAGTTTAATTTTTTACTGAAACAAATAATAACCCATCTCAAGAAATATAAATTACATCGATTTATTGAATCAACACTTGCTCAAAACACTAGTGAGGATGATAAGGTAAAAGACAGCTTGGCTTTGTCATAGATTCATCAAGCAATTGACATATCAATTTTTGAAAAATTTGATATGGTTGATATGATAAAGGAGGCTTGGGATATATTGAAATAAACATACAAAGGGATTGATAGGGTCTAGCAAAATAATTTGATGATGTTGAAAAAAAAATTTGAACTTGTGATGATGAAAAACTCTGAATCTATTGAGTCATATTTTTCTCATTTGTCAGATATTAAAAACAAGATGAAACTCAATCAATATGACCTTAATGATTGAACATATATTGAGAAAGTTTTCAATACCCTACTTATGAAATTTGATCTTGCGGTAGCTGTGATTCAGTAAACGAAAGATTTGGAAGATTTAACTATTGAAAATTTGCATGGGTCATTAATTCTGCATGAACTAAGAATTTATGGGAAGTTGGAGGATACTCTAAAGAAGGATATAGGAGAAAATGTGCTGCAGATGCAGTTGAATTTGAAAGGCAATAATAATGTCAAGGAGCAAGGTGAATCCATTCAGAGGAACAAAGATGGTTACAATAACAAATGTGGTCATAGCAATAGCAATAGAGGTAGAGGAGGCACATCAAACCCTACATGCAGTAGAGGTAATAATTTTAATTTTAGAAGTGCTCCTGATAGAGGCAAAGGTGCAAATTTTGGAAAAGAAAATAATTTTAATCGGAATAATTTTTAGAATAATTTTGTACAGAGAATTTAATGTTATAATTGTGAAAATTGGGCCATAGACAATTTGAATGTAGATTTGGAGAAAATGTAGATAAAAAATTTCAAACTAATGTTGCCGACAATCAAATGCAGGATAATAATAAAAAAAATCTGATACTTTATTAATAGCCTGTAATGCTATTGATGTGGTTGATATAAATAAATGATACTTGAATAAGGGCTACAGTAACCATGTGTTTTGCAAGAAAGAATTATTTGTTGAGATTGATGAATCTGTCCGTGGTGAAGTTAAATTTGGGAATAACACTATTTTACTAGTGTTTGGCAAGGAAAAAATTCCTATTAACTCGAAAAATGGGTCTAATGATTTTATTTCTGATGTTTTTTATTATAGATTTTTATTTCTGATGTTTGAGCATGGGCCAATTGTCCAAGAAAAGTATGATATTTGTATTTCTAATGGTACTTGTACCATTTTTTATAAAAATATTAGAATGATTACTAGTGTGTCAATGACTTTAAATTGCTTATTTTCATTGAATTTGAGTATTGCCAATTTTTTCTGTTTGAGTACTGTGATAGTTGACAATAATTGGTTATGACATATGCAATTTGGTTATTTAAATTTTGACAATTTAAGATTTTTGGCCAGTAAAAGAGTGGTTGGTGGGCTACCTAATATTAGAAATTCTGATAGAATCTGTGATATGTGTGTTTTGGAAAAGTAACACAGAAATGCTTTTCAAACTAGCAAATCATGGAGGGTCAAAAAACCATTAGAAATTATTCATTCAAATTTGTACACTATGGAGATTCCTTCTAATGGTGGTTCCAAGTATTTTATTACCTTTATTGATGACTTTAGTAGAAAAGTTTGGATGTATTTTTTGAAGAAGAAATCTAATTCTTGTGACACTTTAAAAATTTTTTAAAAATTTTGTTGAGAAGCAAAGTGGCTGTTAGATTATAATTTTGAGAACAAATAGGAATTAGGAATATTTGATTTGTGCTAATTTTCTTGAGAAAAATGGGATACAATATTAGTTGACTACTAGGTACACTCCACAACAAAATAGAGTGACAGAGAGGAGAATATAACAGTTATGAATATAGTGAGGTGTATATTAAAGTTGAAAAAAATACCAAAATCATTTTGGGCAAAGGCCAGTTTCTTGTGCAATTATTTATTGAACAAGTATCCTATCAAAAATGTTTCTGAAAAAAATTTCTGAAGAAATTTGGACTAGTAGAAGATTATTTGTTGGCCATCTCAGAATTTTTGGGTGCCTATTCTTATGTTCCTGATCAATTATTAGAACCATTAGAAATTATTCATTCAAATTTGTACACTATGCAGATTCCTTCGAATGGTGGTTCCCGGTATTTTATTACCTTTATTGATGACTTTAGTAGAAAAGTTTGGATGTATTTTTTGAAGAAGAAATCTAATGCCTGTGACACTTTAAAAAATTTTAAAACTTTTGTTGAGAAGCAAAGTGGCTGTTAGATTAAAATTTTGAGAACAAATAGGAATTAGGAATATTTGACTTGTGCTAATTTTCTTGAGAAAAATGGGATACATTATTAGTTGACTACTAGGTACACTCCATAACAAAATAGAGTGACGGAAAGAAGAATATAACAGTTATGAATATAGTGAGGTGTCTATTAAAGTTGAAAAAAATGCCAAAATCATTTTGGGCAAAGGCAGTTTCTTGTGCAATTATTTATTGAACAAGTATCCTATCAAAAATGTTTCTGAAAAAATTTTCTGAAGAAATTTGGACTGGTAGAAGACTATTTGTTGGCCATCTCAGAATTTTTGGGTGTATTGCCTATTCTTATGTTCCTGATCAATTAAGAAAGAAATTTGATGATAAGAGGAAAATGTGTGTATTTATTGGGTACAGTGAAGTTTTCCGAACTTACAGGTTTTACAATCTTTTGATAGAGAAGGTGATAGTGAATAAAGATGTGACTTTTGATGAAAGAGGTATTTGGGACTGGTCTATTGAAAATTCTAAACTAGTAAAGGCAACTCTACATTATCAACAAGAAAAGGCTAATATTGATGTTCAACTATCACCAGTTTTTCAGGGTTCACAGACTGAGTTCACTGGATGTCCACAGCATCAGCGATAAATGCCAACTCGTCTGCATGATTATGTTATTATACCATATGATGTTATTTCTGACGAAGATATTGTTAATTTTGTTTTGTTTGCAGATGTGACCTAGTTGTGTATGAGGAGGCAACCCACGATGATCGTTGGATGAAAACAATGGAGGAAGAAATTCATACAATTGAGAAGAACGACACTTGGAAACTTATTTATCTTCCAACTAGTAAAAAAGTCATTGAAGTGAAATGGTTATATAAGACAAAATTTAAGTCCAGTGGAGAAATTGATAAATGCAGGGCAAGATCAGTCGTGAAGAGACATAGGCAGAAATGCAGAATTGACTATTTTGAAGTGCTTGCATCGATTGCCAGACTTAACACAGTCCATATGATAATTTCTCTAACTATCTAAAATAACTAGAGAATTTATCAAATGAATGTCAAGTCAGCTTTCCTGAATAGAATTCTCAATGAAAAAGTACATGTGGAGCAACCTGCAGGTGTTGTCAGAAATGATCAGGAAAATAAGGTATTTAGATTGAAAAGAGTCTTATATGCATTGAAACAAACCCCAAGAGCGTGCTATACAAAAATTGATTCCTATTTTTTGACTTATGATTTTCAGAGGCGTTCATATGAACACACTTTATATATTAAATTTTTTATCCGTTGTGATATTCTTATTGTGTGTTTGTACGTAGATTATTTAATTTTTACAGAAAATAATCTAGAAATGATTGTAGAGTTCAGGGAGGTCATGATTAAACAATTTGAGATGACAGATATGGGACTTATGTCATATTTCCTGGGAATTGAAGTCTTTCAGTCTAACCGCAGAATTTTTATATCTCAAAAAATATGCATGTAATATTTTAAAGAAATTCAAAATGGATACAGCAAAATTGATTCTGACACTAGTTTAAAAAAATTAAAGTTGACCAAAGAGAATGTTGGTGAATATATGAATCCTACTTATTTTAAAAGTTTGGTAAGGAGTTTGAGATATTTGACGTCTACGAAACCAAATATCAATTTTGCTGTTGGTTAGATAAGCAGGTTCATGAAAAATTCACATCAGTCACATTTGTAGGCGGCTAAGAGAATTTTGAGATATATTGGAGGTATTTGTAGTGATCGCATTTTTTACTCAGGAAATGATCCAGTTGAACTCTTTGGCTATACAAATAGTAATTAGGCTGGTGATACAGTTGAGAGGAAGAATACTTCAGGATATGCATTTTTTATTGGTTCTGGTATGTTTTCCTAGAGTTCGAAGAAGCAACAGGTGATTACATTATCTACAACGGAAGCAGAGTATATTGCAGTAGCTAACAGTGCTACTCAAGTTTTGTGATTACATCGCATACTTGGTGTTCTACAACACAAATAGGTTGATCTTACAAAGATTTATTGTGACAGTAAGTTTGCGATTGAGTTGCCCAAAAATTCAACACTCCATAGGCGTAGTAAATACATTGATATCAAGCATCATTTTATACAGGAGTTGGTTCGAGAGAAGGAGATTGAAGTTGATTATTGCAGAATTGAATACCAAGTGGCTGACATTTTTACCAAGGCATTGAAGACGAAAATATTTGTCAAGTTAAAGAAGATGTTGGGCATGTCTAAATTTGAGAAGTTTAGTTTAAGGGAGATAATGTAAAAATATAAACCAAACTATAGTTGATTGGTTAGTTTTATTTGTTGACCACATGTCCACTGTTTATTAGTTAGTTTTGTTGGCAAGTCTAAAGTTGGCCACATGGGATCAAATCCCATAATGTTTGTGATAGTAGAATTAGAAGTTCTGGGTCTTTTGTTGTAAGAAGTACCTATGTGTTCGTCTTTTGTTTTTTTTTTTTTCCCAGAAGTAGTAACCTCTGTTGCTCTTTGTATCGTGTAGCCAAAGTCTCATTTCATTAATAAAAAATTTTCCTTTGCCTCAGTTCTGAGGACTCGTAATTTACTTTATCTTATTTATTTATTTTATCGATTTATTCACTTATTTATCGGTTTACTGAAATAATTAATTGCTCATTTTTTTCGAATAATTTATTTTAACCCTTTTAGAACCTTTTTCATGGAACTATGACTTGCATATATTTTTAAAATGTCCCGTTAGTAAATTTAATTTTTGGAAGCCCGTTTAGCGAGATTTAGTGAATATATATTTGGAGGTAATAGTCGATTTAAGAGTACAGTGACCTTCAAGATTTGAGAACTCATGTATTAGTCTTCAAATAGGTATTTTTATGATTAAATACCCTAGTATTAGTTCGTTATACTATCGTTACAAGAATTTCTTAGAAATTGCACTTTATTGCGCATAAGTCGGAAGTTTGCGTTTTCGCGCGCGCGACTAATTAAAGGACTTTAGAAAATTATTTTTAGACTACTAAGAGTGAATAATAATAGTGTTAAAGGAAGCGCATTAGAGGTTTAGTGCACAAGTGAAACAAACCCGAGAGGAATCGAGCACGAAACGCGCGCGTACGCGCACTATTGAGAGTTGACTTTTCTGCAAAAATTTGAACTAACTACCAAGCTTCCAAGGGAAGCTTGATCACCAGCCATATTCAGTCTCTCTCACCCTCTCTTGCTGGCCAAAATTTGGAGGAAGAAGAGGAACCAAAAACTTCATCTCATTTCACTCAAATCTTGCACCTTTTCACTTCAAATTTTGTCACACAAATTCAAAACCACTTATAGCTTCACTTGGGCAAGGAAAAGAGCAGCATTTCCACGGTTTCTTGACGCTTCTAGGTGACCAAAATTTCTGAGTTTCAACACCCAAGAGGCAGTAAACCATCCAACCTTTGCAACTTGATTTTTGTGAGTTAGATTGGACTTGGAAGCTTGTAGCTTCATGTGGGTAACTTTGGTTGGTTGAGAATCACTTGAGTGGGCTCTATGAAATCCCAAAATGGACATGTTGAACTGATATGATGATTTTGGATGTTATTTATGTTAATTAAATGTTAACTAGTGGATATATGTTGAAAAGATGGAAAGAAAATCAAAGGAAAACTTGCATGAGAAAGGGCCGAATTCTGCCCTGTTTTTACAGAGCACTTGGTGCGATTTTTTTGTGATAAAATTGCCTTGATTTTGGTGTAGGTATGATGTATAGGTTTTGTGGAAAGTTTCCACCAAAAATTACTTGATTTGGTTGGGTAAATGTTGCATTTTCGAAACATGTTCAAACCTGGAAAACATGTACAGAGGTACTCTGGCAGCGAACTTTAAACGATTGTAACTCTTTGCTTCGACGTCGAAATCAAGTACCATTTGTGGCATTTGAACAAGAGACTTTCATTTTTCTAACGATACAAAATTCATCCCCTGATTCAACTTGAGTGAGCCGTACCAGTTCTTCAAAATTACCTGTTCTGTTTTGTTGCTCTGCTAGAGAGTCAATGAGGTGCTGGGACTTGTTGCTTGAATTTGAGCTAGCTATGGACTGAATTTCAAAATGATTTCTTCTGACGAGTTGTATCCTTATGAATTTAGTTTCTAACGCCACCAACCATGCTTAATTCTAAGTTGAATTGAGTGAGTTGTGGCCAAATTATAGAACTGCGTCAGTGATAGAAAACCCTAGTTTTGGGCTAGCCGAGGGCTTAGCTCGAATTGGGACTTGTTATTTTGAAACTTTTGGTGTTAATCAGCTACCAAATATATGTTGAATGTTTCTTAGACTTTTTCTTCATAAATAAACCATGTTTGAGATGATTTCATTGACCAAAGGTTCGAAAAAAAGAAAACGGAAGCCTAAGGCAAAATTGCCTTGGAAATTCCTAGATTTTAGTGGTCTTGTTAACTGACTTCCTGTACAAATTTTTGTATGAAATTTGACAGAGAAATATCGCTTATATGTTAGTATAATCATACCAAATTTGGTGTCATTCCAAGTCGATTTCGATGCCCAACTGAAGTCCCAAAATTTGTGTTTCAAATCTGGAAAAATTCCCAATTGTCTTCATTTTGAACCAACTTTGAGCTGCTATATCTTGGCGCTCAAAACTCCGATTCTTGTTCCGTTTATTGTGTTTTAAACTTTGATTGTAACTCTAATTGAGTTTCAAATTTTGAGAGGTTAGTTCGCATTCTGTGAATTTTTCCGAATTTTCAAAGTTTGCCAAAAACCAACCCCGAATCTGTCTTGGGAGTCCAAATCAGCAACTTGAAACCAAAATTTGAGTGTCTTCTGTTTTGAATCATGGAAAAGTTCTTTCTAGAACTTTTAGTACTTTGGAATTAGTTTCCAACGGTACCATGTTTTTAATTTTGGACTTACGAAGAGTGAGATATGATTTTTCAAAGAATGCACCTCAAATCTGAAATTTCCAAACTTAACAGGAATTGAGTTTTGGAGACTCTTCCCTATCCTTCAATACTAGTTGACCATTTTGGACTTGTTTTCATGAAGGAGATCAGTTTTTCCTTGTGTTGTTAAACACCACTTTCGAATCTTGAATTTTGAGCAAATAAAGCTCTATTTCGTGATATTTTCTTAGAGTGTGCAAGGGTACAATTTCTCTCTTGATAAGAGAGGATTTATAAGTGATAGTTAACTATTGTTTGTTCAGGCGTTCAAGGGGACCTTCAAGAGGATCTCACAGGGGACGTTTAAGTACTTGATCTGTGCAACACACTCTCCTTTTGTCTAGATTAGTGTCAAGTGTGTGAAAACATGTTACGCATTTAATTGTTATTGGTAATTGAGTATTTTGAAAATGTTGAGTCAAGTGTGTACTGAACCGCACTCGTTCTCATTAAAGTGAAGTGTACCTGAATTATTTGATATGAAATATTTGAAGTGAATATTTACGTGAAGTATACTTGAATTACTTGAAGTAACTTGATAAGTGAATTAAGTGAAGTGTTTCTGATGATTATTTATGCTATAGCTGCATAAGTTGATTGGAGTGAATCTCCTCGACTTCTAATGATACTAGTGGGGGACGCCCAAATCTCATCGGCCGACCTTACAACTCGAGTCGACTTGGGCACGGTCAAGAAGCTTGGTGAGTCATGAGAAACGTGTATAAGATTGATCTAATGGGGAGATCTCGCTTGGCATAATCGAATAGTGTCGCCTCACATAAAAGACAGGCAGGCCCGGTACAGGGGTATGTAATGGTGATCGGGGAACGAGTAAGTGAAGTTCTACGGATTATAACCTACCCGATTGACGGAGTGTCAACTCGTGGAGGTTCTCGTTCGTGCTAGTGGAAAATAGCTCTTGAGAGCTCTTATATTCTTGAATTGTTTCTGTTTACACTTTCTCGCCCGAATTGTCATTTACTTGAATATTACTGTTTTACTTGTTAAATGGGATTGTTACTTGGACAACGTGCTTGCATGTGTGTTTCTTGGCCTCACGAGTAATCGCTCACCCCGTAGATTTGTTTTTCTTAACAGGTGGATTGGAAGATTATGAAAAGCCAACTAGGTTATGTTTTGATTGGTAGTCTTGGCTGTAAATTTTTAGTCGACTTTTAATGGCTGTATTTTGGAACTTGATGTATCTTTTGAGAACCTGATGTAAGATTTGGAAAATTGATGTACTTCGAAATTGTGGTGTAAGATTTGGATATTCGGTTATGGAAACAACTTTTCTTTATTTGACTTGTATTAATTGTTATGTATCGTTAAACTTGAATCGATTTGTCTTGAATTCTGGCGAGAGTTGGGCAGGCGTCCCGCGGATACCCTTTGGTTCGTTTTTGGGAGAATTAGGGGCGTTACAGTTGGTATCAGATCGCTAGGTTAGAGACCTAATTAGGAGATGTGTTAGGGACTTTATCCTTAAGATTTGAGATGAGATGATTTAGTCATACTCTAAGTTATACTTGAGCAAGATCGTGACTTTAAGTTTCTAATCTAGAAATTGTGATTGTTTTGCAGGGATAAAGGATGGTCATGGAGGACCCGCTGCTAATGGTAATGGTCATGCTAATGGCCACATTGAACCCTTTAGGTCTATTTACTATAGCGCACGGGGTGGAGGAACTCGTGTGCGTTACTCACCCTCTACTAGGTTTTCCAGATGTGGCTGTAAGGCGAGATACGCTTACCCGAACCACCTTGTATATGCTCTTGATGATGAGCGACGTCAGTTGGTGGATGCCAACCGAGATCTGCTCCAGGACATAGAGGAGCTGAGCATTATGGTGAATGCTCAGAGTGCTAGGATTGCTAAGCTTGAGGAGACATTGGCAGGCGAGGTGGCTACGGCTAAGATCACTCGTGATGAGGTTCAGAGAGTTAGGACTCGACTTACTAAGATCGGTGAGGAGGTCCGTGATCGGGCTTTCAGGATCATGGCTGATGCCACTATGCTGATAGATGAGATGATGGAGGTTGTCCAGAACCCAGTTTCGGAGGAGAATCATGAGGAGGACCCTGAGGAAGAGATTCCACCTGATAGCCCCTTAAGGACTAGGTTTAGAGTGACCGACCTTTTGACTGATGTAGTTAGAATTAGTTTGGGTGATACTAGTGTCAAGACCATTGTACTTTTGTATTACTGTGTGGCCTACTTTTGAGGCACTGGTCTTTACTTTAGTCGTATGTGACAAAAAGTACTTTTGTGACACCTATGTGCTATATTTTTGTAATTCCCCCATGACTTACTAATTGTATGAACTTTGAAGTGTTAATAAATGTAAATTATTGTTATTTCCAATGTTTCTCGATTGGCTCTTGTTTTGAGTATTCCCTAGTGTAATCACTTTTATTTTTGCACTAGGCACCATTAGAATTATGGACGGACGAAGGAGAGGTCGAGATCGTGGGCGAGGGTCTAGACAAGCCCAACCTTAAGGAGATGATCAGGGATCGGCAATTGGGCCGACTCAGGGACAAGGAAATTTAGAGGGTAATCAAGTGACTACTACTATTAATAGGATGACTGATATCCTTGAACGGTTAGCCGAGAGACAAGGACCAAGATCACTTAACCAACCTGGGGGTCAGGATAGAAGGAAAGATAGAGTCTTGGAGAGGTTCCTGAAATTTAACCCGCCTAAATTCACGAGAGAGCCCGACCCTGAGGCAGCGGAGAATTGGTTGGAGAGGATGACCAACATATTCACCGCCTTAGACTATGCCGAAGATAGGCGAGTGAATTTTGCTGCTTTCCAATTTGAGAGAGTAGCACGTGTCTGGTGGGACATGATAAAAGGAAAGTGGGAGAGAGTCCAAACCCCTTAGACTTGGGAGAATTTCACGAGGGAGTTCCATGAGAAATTCCTTCCGCCTCTAATCCAAGAGAAACGGGAGGACGAGTTTATAAAGTTAAAACAAGGAGCTCTTAGTGTAACGGAGTATAAAGAGAAATTTACTAAATTTTCTAAGTACATTTCCGAATTAGTTATCAACGAGCGGAAAAGGATAAGACGGTTTGTACAACAATTTAATTTAGAAATTCAAGAGGGATTCGCTGCGGTTCAAATCTTTACGTTTATTGAGGTTTTAGAGAAAGCGCAAAGAGTTGAAAGCGCAAAGAGTTGAGAGCGCAAGAATATAAGTTAGGGATTTTCACAATAAGAAAATGAACTTTTCTAGTCACACTTCTGGACAGACTAGTAAGAGTACACAACCTTCCAAGGTAGGAAGAGGAATGGGAGAAGTGAGAACCACTGGAGCCTCAAGGGGAGTTTTATCCAGAGGAGGTCGTAGTGGGCCAGTTCAAGTGAGAGAAGTGCCCTCCAGTGGTTCAGTAGTAACACCACGAGTTACTTGTGGTTACTGTGACAAACCCAACCATTCAGAGAATGATTGTTAGAGAAAGTCTGGGAAATGTTTGTTCTGTGGTAGCGCTGAACATCAACTTACGAGTTGTCCGAAGGCGCCAAAAATAGAAGGTAGCACTCAAAGTTCAGAGAAGTCAACCTCTAAACAGACTAGTGCTGGAGGGAGCCGACCAAAGGTGCCTGTTAGTGTTTATCCACTGGATCATCAATAGATACCCGATGCGATTGAGGTGGTTGAAGGTATGATCCCTATTTTTCACCGTTTAACTAAGATTTTAATCGATTCGGGTGCAACGCATTCTTTTGTAAACCTTAATTTCATGGGTGGAATAGACTTGAAACCAATTAAGTTACCTTATGATTTGGAGGTTAGAACACCTATTGGGGATCAAAGTTTAATCGCTAACTTGGTATATAAGAATTGTGAAATCTGGGTTGGAGAACGGAAATTACTAGTCGATCTAATAGGTTTAGCGATTAAAGAATACGATGTGATTCTAGGAATGGACTGGTTAGTCCGTTACAATGTCCAGTTGAATTGTAAGACGAAAATAGTAGAATTGTACATTTCGGGAGAGGCAACCCTGAAATTGGATGTAAGGGGTAGATTAACCTCATCTGCACTTATCTCAGGGATCCGAGTTAGGAAAATGTTAAGTAAGGGAGTTCAGGGATACTTGACTTTTCTTATCAACACTTCTAGTGATAAAATGAGACTGGAGAATATGCCTGTAGTGAAAGAATACCCAAATGTCTTTCCCGAAGAGTTAGAATCTTTACTCTCGAAAAGGGAAATAACTTTTAAAATTGATGTGATTCCGGGAGTAGCACCTATCTTTAAGACGACATATAGAATGGTTCCAACTGAATTGAAAGAGTTAAAATTACAATTACAGGATCTATTGGAGTGGGGTTTTATAAAGAAGAGTGATTCACCGTAGGGAACCCCAATCTTATTTGTTAAAAAGAAAGATGGGAGTTTAAGACTGTGCATAGATTACCGAGACTTGAATGATGTCACTATTAAGAATAAGTACCCATTGCCCTATATTGATGAATTATTTGACCAATTGTAAGGGGCGGTAATATTCTTGAAGTTGGATTTGAGACAGGATTACTATCAATTGAGGATTTTGGAGAAGGATATACCCAAGACTGCTTTTAACTCGAGGTATAGACACTTTGAATTTGCAGTAATGCCATTTGGATTGACCAATGCACCTGCTGCATTTATGGATTTGATGCACAGGGTCTTTAAACCTTATCTGGACCAATTTGTGGTGGTATTTATTGATGATATATTGATGTACTCTAAGACTGCGGAGGATCACGAGAAGCACTTGAGACTTGTTCTACAAACTCTGAGAGAACATCAATTGTATGCTAAGTTTAGCAAGTGTGAATTTTGGTTGAAAGAAGTGACATTCTTGGGACACATAATTTCTAGAGACGGGATTAAAGTGGATCCAACTAAAATTGAAGCTGTTGCCAAGTGGAACAACCGGAAAATCCTACTGAAATTCAAAATTTTATAGGGTTAGCAGAGTATTAACGGAGATTTATCAAGAATTTTTCTAGAATTACTGGACCCATGACTGAGTTAACCAAGAAAAGTGGAAAGTTTATATGGAGTCCTAAGTGTGAAGTGAGTTTCCAAGAGTTGAAGAGACTTTTGACAAGAGCACCCGTATTAGCTCTACCAAATGGGATGGATAGTTTTGTAGTCTATACTGATGCTTCAAAGGAAGGTTTTGGGTGTGTATTAATGCAAAATGAGAAAGTGATAGCGTATGTCTCTAGAAAGTTAAAACCGCATGAAGGAAATTATCCGACTCATGATTTGGATTTAGCGGCTATAGTGTTTGTTTTAAAGAAATGGAGACATTACCTTTATGGAGTAACGTTTGAGGTTTTTACTGACCACAAGAGTCTTAAATATTTATTTTCTCAAAAGGAGCTAAACTTGAGACAACGTAAGTGGATGGAATTTTTGGAAGACTACGATTGCATGATAAAATACCATCCAGGGAAGACCAATGTAGTAACCGATACTTTAAGTCGTCAAGTGCAAGTGGTAGGATTGATGATTAAAAAGATGCACTTGTTGGAAGAAGTTAGTGTATGGAACCCTAGACTTGAACTGAAGAAAGTAATTCTTAGAAATATTATAGTGAGTTCCGCTTTATTGGAACGTATCAAGAAAGTTCAGGAAAAGGACACTGAAGTACAAAAGCGGTTGGAGAAAGTCAACAAGGGAGAAAAGTCAGATTTTAACTTGGGAACGAATGGTATATTGAGATTCTAGAATCGGATAGTAGTGCCAAAGGATGAAAGCCTTAAGAAGGAAATTTTGGAAGAGGCACACCGATCGAAATTTACGGTACACTCTAGAGGGAATAAAATGTACTAGGATTTGAAGAGTTTGTATTGGTGGGAAAGTATGAAAAGAGAGATTGCTCAATTTGTCCAAACCTGTTTGATTTGTCAACAGGTTAAAACTGAACATCAAAAACCATCTGGACTGTTGCAACGTTTAGATATACCCGAGTGGAAATGGAAAAACATCACCATGAATTTTGTATCAGGGTTACCTAAGACACAAAGAGGTCATGATACCATTTGGGTAATAGTGGATAGGTTGACCAAATCGGTTCATTTTCTGCAGATTAGTAGGAAGTACCCATTGGAAAAGTTAGTTAAGTTATACTTGGATGAAATTATCAGGTTACACGGGATACCTATAAGTATTATGTCCAATAGAGACCCTAGATTTGTTTCGAAATTCTGGCAAAAGATGCAAGAAGTGTTGGGGACTAAATTGAATTTTAGTACTACTTACCATCCTCAGACCGATGGATAGTCTGAGAGGACAATTCAAACTCTCGAGGACATGTTGAGAATTTGTTTTTTGGATTTTGGAGAGAGTTGAAGTAAGTTTTTGACATTAGTGGAATTCGCCTATAACAATAGTTTTCATTCTTCTATTCAAATGGTCCCGTACAAAGCACTTTATAGTCGAAAGTGTAGGTTTCCGATTTGTTGGGATGAAATAGGTGAACGAAAAATCTTAAATCCGACTATAGTGCATTGGATTGAGGAGGCGAATGAAAAGGTGAAATTGGTACGTCAGAGAATTCAAACCACACAAAATTGTTAGAAAAGTTATGCAGACAACCGAATGAAGGATTTAAAATTTGCGATTGGAGATCAAATTTTTCTTAAAATTACTCCTCTGAAAGCAAGTTTAATGTCTAGAAAAGGAAAGAAATTACAACCGAAATTCGTAGGGCCGTACAAGATTATCCAACGTGTAGAAAATGTAGCCTATAAGTTGCAATTGCCACCAAATTTATCTCGGATCCACAATATTTTCCACGTATCGATGCTCAAGAAATATCACCCAGACCCTTCTCATATCTTGCAACCGAAAAATATTGAAATTGATGAGACGATGATTTATGAGGAAAAACCGATCAAGATTCTAGATCGTCAGGTGAAAGAATTGAAAAACAAACGGATTCCGTTGGTGAAAGTTCTCTGAAAGAACCATGGACTAGAAGAAACAACCTGGGAAGTTGAAAAAGAAATTCGAGGAAAATATCCAAACCTGTTCCCAAATCAAGGTATAATTTCGCGAACGAAATTCAAATTAAGGGGGAGAGGATGTGAGGACTCGTAATTTATTTTATCTTATTTATTTATTTTATCGATTTATTCACTTATTTATCGGTTTATTTAAATAATTAATTACCCATTTTCTCCGAATAATTTATTTAATCTTTTTAGAACCTTTTTCATGGAACTATGACTTGCATATACTTTTAAAATGTTCAGTTAGTAAATTTAATTTTTGAAAACCCGTTTAACGAGATTTAGTGAATATATGTTTGGAGGTAATAGTCGATTTGAGAGTACAGTGACCTTTGAGATTTAAGAACTCATGTATTAGTCTCCAAATAGGTATTTTTATAATTAAATACCCTAGTATTAGTTCGTTATACTATCGTTACAAGAATTTCTTAGAAATTGCACTTTATCGCGCATAAGTCGGAAATCGAGTTTTCGCACGCGCGACTAATTAAAGGACTTTAGAAAATTATTGTTAGACTACTAAGAGTGAATAATAATAGTGTTAAAG
The DNA here is from genome assembly GCA_023065735.1 of Coffea humblotiana. Taxonomy (NCBI): domain Eukaryota; kingdom Viridiplantae; phylum Streptophyta; class Magnoliopsida; order Gentianales; family Rubiaceae; genus Coffea; species Coffea humblotiana. The sequence goes on from CM041216.1 coordinate 15,847,227, forward strand.
GAAGCGCATTAGAGGTTTAGTACACAAGTGAAACAAACCCGAGAGGAATCTGGCACGAAATGCGCGCGTACACGCACTATTGAGAGTTGACTTTTGTGCAAAAATTTGAACCAACTACCAAGCTTCCAAGGGAAGCTTGATCACCAGCCATATTCACTCCCTATCACCCTCTCTTGCTGGCCAAAACTTGGAGGAAGAAGAGGAACCAAAAATTTCATCTCATTTCACTCAAATCTTGCACCTTTTCACTTCAAATTTTGTCACACAAACTCAAAACCACTTGGAGCTTCACTTGGGCAAGGAAACGAGCATCATTTCCACGGTTTCTTTGAGATTCTAGGTGACTGAAATTTCTGAGTTTCAGCACCCAAGAGGTAGTAAACCATCCAACCTTTGCAACTTGATTGTGAGTTAGATTGGACTTGAAAACTTGTAGTTTCATGTGGGTAACTTTGGTTGGTTGAGAATCACTTGAGTGGGCTCTATGAAAACCCACAATGGACATGTTGAACTGATATGATGATTTTGGATGTTGTTTATGTTCATTAAATGTTAAACTAGTGGATATAAGTTGAAAAAAGTGGAAAGAAAATCAAAGGAAAACTTGCATGAGAAAGGGCCGAATTCTACCCTGTTTTTGCAGAGCACTTGGTGCAATTTTTTTGTGATCAAATTGCCTTGATTTTGGTGTAGGTATGTTGTATAGGTTGTGTGGAAATTTTTCACCAAAAATTACTTGATTTGGTTGGGTAAATGTTGCATTTTCGAAACATGTTCAAACCTGGAAAACGTGTACAGAGGTAATCTGGCAGCGAAATTTAAACGATTGTAACTCTTTGCTCCGACGTCAAAGTCAAGTGCCGTTTGTGGCATTTGAAACTAGACACTCAAAATCAAGTTCCTCTTATGGCATTTGAAGCTAATGGTATAAAATGCATCCCCTGATTCGACTTGAGTGAGCCATACCAGTTCTTCAAAGTTACCTGTTCTGTTTTGTTGCTCTGCTAGAGAGTCAATGAGGTGCTGGGACTTGTTGCTTGAATTTGAGCTAGCTATGGACTGAATTTCAAAATGATTTCTTCTGATGAGTTGTACCCTTATGAATTTAGTTTCCAACGCCACCAACCATGCTTAATTCTAAATAGAATTGAGTGAGTTATGTCCGAATTACAGAACTGCGTCAGTGATAGAAAACCCTAGTTTTGGGCTAGCCGAGGGCTTAGCTCGAATTGGGATTTGTTATTTTGAAACTTTTGGTATTAATCAGCTACCAAATATATTTTGAATGTTTCTTAGACTTTTTCTTCATAAATGAACCATGTTTGAGATGATTTCATTGACCAAAGGTTCGAAAAAAAAAGAAAACGGAAGCCTAAGGCAGAATTGCCTTGGAAATTCTTGGAACTTTAGTGGTCTTGTTAACTGACTTCCCGTACAAATTTTTGCATGAACTTTGACAGAGGAGTATCCCTTATATGATAGTATAATCATACCAAATTTGGTGCCATTCCAAGTCCATTTCAATGCCCAACTGAAGTCCCAAAGTTTGTGTTTCAAAATTGGAAAATTTTCCAATGGTCTTCATTTTGAACCAACTTTGAACTGCTATATCTTGGCGCTCAAAACTCTGATTCTTGTTCCATTTATTGTGTTTTAAACTTTGATTGTAACTCTAATTGAGTTTCAAATTTTGAGAGGCTAGTTCGCATTCTGTGAATTTTTCCGAATTTTCAAAGTTTGCCAAAACCAACCCCGAATCTGTCTTGGGAGTCCAAATCAGCAACTTGAAGCCAAAATTTGAGTGTCTTCTGTTTTGAATCATGGAAAAGTGCCTTCTAGAAACTTTTAGTACTTTGGAAGTAGTTTCCAAAGGTACCAAGTTTTTTAATTTTGGACTTACAAAGAGTGAGATATGATTTTTCAAAGAATGCACCTCAAATCTGACATTTCCAAACTTAACGAGGATTGAGTTTTGGAGACTCTTCCCTATCCTTCAATACTAGTTGACCATTTTGGACTTGTTTTCATGAAGGAAATCAGTTTTTCCTTGTGTTGTTAAACACCACTTTCGAATCTTGAATTTTGAGCAAATAAAGCTCTATTTCGTGATATTTTCTTAGAGTGTGCAAGGGTACAATTTCTCTCTTGATAAGAGAGGATTTATAAGTGATAGTTAACTATTGTTTGTTCAGATGTTCAAAGGGACCTTCAAGAGGATCTCACAGGGGACGTTTAAGTACTTGATCTGTGCAACACACTCTCATTTTGTCTAGATTAGTGTCAAGTGTGTGAAAACGTGTTACGTATTTAATTGTTATTGGTAATTGAATATTTTGAAAATGTTGAGTCAAGTGTGTACTGAAACCGCACTCGTTCTCATTAAAGTGAAGTGTACCTGAATTATTTGATATGAAATATTTGAAGTGAATATTTACGTGAAGTATACTTGAATTACTTGAAGTAACTTGATAAGTGAATTAAGTGAAGTGTTTCTGATGATTATTTATGCTATAGCTGCATATGTTGATTGGAGTGAATCTCCTGGCTCCTAATGATACTAGTGGGGGACGCCCAAATCTCATCGGCCGACCTTACAACTCGAGTCGACTTGGGCACGGTCAAGAAGCTTGGTGAGTCATGAGAAACGTGTATAAGATTGATCTAATGGGGAGATCTCGCTTGGCATAATCGAATAGTGTCGCCTCACATAAAAGACAAGCGGGCCCGGTACAGGGGTATGTAATGGTGATCGGGGAACGAGTAAGTGAAGTTCTACGGATTATAACCTACCCGATTGACGGAGTGTCAACTCGTGGAGGTTCTGGTTCGTGCTAGTGGAAAATAGCTCTTGAGAGCTCTTATATTCTTGAATTGTTTCTGTTTACACTTTCTCGCCCGAATTGTTATTTACTTGAATATTACTGTTTTACTTGTTAAATGGGATTATTATTTGGACAACGTACTTGCATGTGTGTTTCTTGGCCTCACGAGCAATCGCTCACCCCGTAGATTTGTTTTCCTTAACAGGTGGATTGGAAGATTATGAAAAGCTGACTAGTATATGTTTTGATTAGAAGTCTTGGCTATAAATTTTTAGTCTACTTTTAATGACTGTATTTTGGGACTCGATATACTTTTGAGAACCTGATGTAAGATTAGAAAAATTGATGTACTTCGAACTTGTGGTGTAAGATTTGAATATTCGGTTATGGAAGCGACTTTTCTTTATTTGACTTGTATTAATTGTTATGTATCGTTAAACTTGAATCGATTTGTCTTGAATCCTGACGAGAGTTGGGCAGGCGTCCCGCGAATACCCTTTGGTTCGCCTTAAGGAGAAGTGGGGACGTTACATCAGTAACATTTTTTCCTTTGATTAGTCCTGTGAGTTTATGATTTATTATCAATTTGAGTCCATCATAGCCTTCCAAGGTCCTGATTTACAAATTAAAATTAACATATTGAACTAGCATGATTAATGGAAACATTTTCAAAAAAAAAACATGACTGTGGGCGAACCACTTTTCTCGATCCTTAGCATTGAAGCAATTCTGTGCTTCTTTAGATATCAATTGAATCATTCAAATAACTCTGCACTTCCTTGTATATTTAATTGAATCCCCTATTAGTATTCGATGCAGTTATTTAGTGAAATGTGGCAATGGGGCAGATAAAACTTTGTTTATGCTAGTGGATGTGGCTGACAGTCCAGCACTCACTCGGATTTGGGGCAGGGAAGGTCATCAGAAAGACCATCCCTAAACGGTTCTCTCACACAACTGAAGAAGTGGCCATTATCAATCCACGTTGACAAGGTTCAAAACAGAGTCATTTTGATTAATGAGCAGGAAAAAAATTACTAAAAAACATGTGTGAGCCTAACGCCTCCGTTACCAACCATTGAAACTCTATTCCACAAAATCCCGCCCAAATTGACTCGCCATGAATATTCATTTCAATTCTTCAAACGAAGAACTCTTTTTAGTCTCCCTCCAAAAAGTTGTCAATATTCATCCACAACTTTAAAACTAAGGCAAAATACAATCAGTGAGTAGGAAAGTGATAGACAATGGATGGAAGAAGAGCAGTCAACATACACTTAGGAAAAGGAAGAACTACCTTTTGAAAGAGAAAGTCTTGGAGGTCTAATATCTATAAAGGCTTGAGGGAGGTCAGAACCGAACAATGAAGCTAAAGATGATGAAGTCCGAAGCAATGACACCCAATCGCATCTACGTACCCTACAGGTAACAATATTGCAAGCCAATGACATAATTTTCATTGTTTGGTGAATAGCTTCCCATGATTTTATATCATGGTTGTGGAAAGAAACCCTATGGATGTTAGAAATTACATCTATTCATGGCCCATATGGGAGAGTAAAGTAGAGAGAAATTTTGCACACCAAGTGTTTGCAAAAAAGAAAAGGAGAACTTCCAAACCAATTAGTAGAAGGAATTGTTAGGAGGGGATAAACAGGGGTCGTAACTCTAGCATTAATAGCAATAGTGTAGTCACTATATGAACTAGATGGGTACGGGAGATTTTAGGTTGATAAAATAACAAGGAAATTTTGAAGTCAAATTTTTTTTTTGTTCTGTATAGGTGGATAAACAAGGACGCCTTATGATGTGCATAGTATTACTAGGTATTTATGACCGATTACATTGAAGTAGTACAAGATATACATTAAGAGTAAAGATAAGAAAAGTGAAAAAATTATGATAGATTACAAGATGGCCTACTGACTATGCATAAAAGCTAGAAGAGGGAGGAAAGTGCATACACTATTAGACATCAATGGGTAGTACCTCATGTTTAAAAATTAGTAGTCAATCATACTATAGCAGTGTAGTAGGTGAAGTAAATTACTTCAAACTTGATTGGTTTGGAAGTTAAATATTAATTTTTATGTGTTAGGCCGAATGTATATATTGTTGAATGTGACCCACTTAGTGTAATAAAATAGTTACAAGACATTTTTATTAGTAGTGTGTTCGTACATTATGTTGAACACTTATTACTTTTTGTGAAAACATAGTGATAGTGAAAAATATATTCATGTAATTGTAAATTAGTAATCAATTAACATAATGATGTTAAAGAAAGGTTACAATGAAGGAGAAAAAAATAAAAGGAAAGCAGGGAGGAAAGCGCACACATTGGACATTAATAGTGGTTGTTGTATTTGAAAGTTGGTACCTGTTCATACAATAGCAGTCTAGTAGTTGAAATGGATTGTTTAAAAGCCAATTGGTATAAGTATAGATTCTAATTTATATGTGTTAGACTGAATGTGCATAGTGTTTACTGTGCCTTACTTAGTTGTAGAAAATGGTTACAAGATATCTTAGTTAGCGTGTCTGTACATTATGTTGGATAACTATTATTATCGGTGAATAAATAGTGACATTAGACAAAAACTTTCATTCAATTGTAACTTAATAATCAATTATCATAATCATATTAAAGCAAGGTCGGCGGGATTTACAGTGGAACAAAAATAAATAAAAGAAAGAGAAAAATGCACACACTATTAAATTGTTAGTTTGTTATCCCATGTTTGTAAACTAGTACCTATTTCTATAGTACTAATCTATGGGATTAAACTTGATTGGATAAATGTAGGTTCTAATATGTATGTATTAGGTTAAATGTACTTATCATGATTTTATAGCGTATTATGAATGCTGGGTAAAAATCTAAAGCAATTAAACAAATTATCTTTTTCTTGTCCAAAATTGTTTACAGATGACATGAAGGAGATCGAGATTAGAGAAATGCTAGCTTAGGAGCTATATAACTTGGCTACCAAATATCATAGAGGATTCTAAAGATTGAAGATACTTTGCATACGAAGGCCAAAGCATCATCCAGCAAGCCCAAATCAACGAACAAAGAGAAAAAACTACTACAGGAAACAAATGTTGCAAATCTAGAATCAAGCGACAAAAATTCTGAATATGAATATGAGAAAGAAGGGGATGATGACAAAGATGCCAAAGAAGATGATTCCGATGAAAACGATGATGAGGGCATAGATGAAGGAGCATCTGGAGCCAAGCAATTTAGGATTACTAACTTAAAATGAAATAAATTGTTTCTGATCATTGTAACATTACCTAAACAAGTTGTAACTCCCTATTAATTGGTTGTACAAATTCACAATACAAGTGTGATAAATTTAGCAGCTGTTTCTGTGGGTTTCATGCATGATAATCGAGTATCTATTATGTACTTATACAAATAGTTGACATTATCTTACAATTAGTTCAGACAATGTTACATTTATTCCTTGTCCACTTCCAACAATTTGCAAATTCAATCAACATGAATATGAATAATATTAATAATTTGTCACAATTTTATAATTCTCTCTAAATTCTATACGATTGATTTACCGATGCCTCAAACAACAACTTTGGCCAACATGTACGTAGTGGCCAAACTCCATTCTCATCAAATTGTTATCGATGAATTGATTTCTAGTTCATCATGCTAACTCATGGTTATATCTTATGCATATTTTCTACTACTATAAATATGGTTAGACTCAGCATTCCTTAAATTCTATTGGGAGATTAGGACTGGCAGTCATCTTTGATGGGGATCTTGGGCACCAACAGTTGTCAGTGATAACCATTCTAAATGATATAATATTTTTTGAACAAGGTATAAATTTATGTAAACTACTTGTAACACTCAACAACAGAGACACAATTATTACATATGAGACTCATATGAACAGTAACAAAATATTACATCTCTATTGTAAAGATGTACAAGTAGTTAAGGAGGAGTTACAATTTGTGCAGAGAGAGTTACACCGCTCAGGGACGGTTGATTTGACAACTATCCCTGCCCCAAATCCCTTTGGAGGGTGTTCTAGTTTGTAACAGGTAGTAACTCAATGTCAACTGCTTGAATGTCTTAGTGACATAGATGTTATATACAACTATTACTTGTACGTCTCAGTTATTATTGACTTACAGTCACGTGGTACTTTCTGATCCTTACATATCTTATGATAATCATTACTGGCAAAGGTTGTATGCCATTGAATACAATCATTCCTCAAAGGTGTAATGGCTTAGCAATAAGTTACAAAACATAGGTAACTATTTGTAATTTCTCATAACGGTGATGCAATTACTATGTCTGTGACCCATATCTATGAGGACCCGAAAAAACATTTTCTTATTTTTAACTTATTTACTGGCGTACTTAAATATTTATTCACTCATTTTCTCCGAATTATTTATTTCAATCATTTTAAATCCATTTATATGGAACAACGCCTCCTTTATGTTTTTAAAACATTTTGTTAGAAAAATTTATTTTTCAGAAGCTCGTTTGGTAAGGAATAACGAGTTCACGTTTTTCGAGATAATAATTGAATCGAGAGTGCAATAATAATTTTGGAGAATTAAGAATGATCAATAGTAGACTAAGAAAAGTTAGTTGAGGAATTAGAGGTGAATGAGTTCTAATTAAGCTTTAACGCGCGCGAATCGGAAGTTCGCGTATATCGAGCCGGAACGGTTAAATGGAAATTTAAGAAACTAATACTAGAATACTAAGAGTGAATAATTATAGTATTAAAGGAATGACCATAGAGGTTTAGTGCACAAGTGAAACAAATCCGAGAGAAACGGACACGACACAGCACGCGAGACACTATTTTTAGTTGACTTTTTCACAAACTTTGGCCATAAGTCCTTAAGCTTCCAAGAGAAGCTTCATTTATCAGCTATACTCTCTCCCCTCACTCACAATAGCTGGCCGAAACTCACCAAGGAAGAAGAAGAAAAGCTCTCTTCATTCCACTTCATTTTGTGCTTCCATTTCCCCTCAAATTCTTCACACAACTTGCAAATCACTTGGAGAATCACTCTAGCTTCGAGGAGGACATTTTTCTTGCGGTTTCTTGGAGTTTTTGGTGACTAAAATTTCTGGTTTTCAAGAGCTAAAGAGGAATATACCTCAACTCATCCAATCTTCCTTTCTTAGCTTAAAGAGTTTTCGATCTTGGCCTTGAAGCTTGTAGCTTCCTTGTGGTTGTTGTTAGTTGGATTGGAATGGTTGATGTGGGCTCTATGAATTTTGACCTTGGTTTTATGGGTTGATATGATGATAATATGTGTGTTAGTGTGTTTGTGGTGTGTAGATGAGTGTTAAGATTTGAAAAGGAAGAGAGGAATCGAAGGAAAAATTTTGCAGGAAGGCTATACAAATCTGTCCTGTTTTTACCGAACCTGTATTTCAAATTTTGGGGGCTCAAATGATTGTGAAACTGATATATATATGTTATATATTATGTGTAGAAAGTTTCTATCAAAAATCATTTGACTTGGTTGAGCAAAAGTTGAATTTTCGAAATTGATAGAAACTTGGAAAACGTGTTCTGGGCTGATGAACAGTGTCTCTTTAATTGAACATATCTCTCTGTACAAAAGTCAAAATCGAGTACCATTTATGGAATTTGAAACTAGACATTTGTATCTTTCCAATGATATAAAATTCACCATCTAGTTCAAACTGAGTGATCCGTAGTGGTTCACCAAAGTTGTCTGCTCTGTTTTGCTGTTCTGTTCGAATAGCAGTGGGAAGCTGCAACTTGTCGCCTGAATTTGAACTACCTATGAACCGATTTTCAAAACGACTTCTTCTAATGAAATGTAGCCTTTTGAATCTAGTTTTCAACTCCACTGATTATTCTCAATTCCAAGTTGTATTGAGTGAGATACGGTTCAATTTGTAAACTGCAGCAGAGCTGGAAACCCTACTTTTTGCTGGCCAACTGATTTGGTTGTTTGTGAGATGCTTTGCTTTAAAATTTTTGATGTCAACCAACTATGAACTACTTATGAAATGTTTCCTGGACCTTGGTTTCACAAATGAACCAAATTGGAGTTGATTTCATTGAACAAAATGTTTGAAAAAGGAAAAGGAAGCAAGAAGACAGATTTGTCTTGGAAATTTCTTGAATTTTGGTAGTTTTATTAACTACCTTCCCGTACGAGTTTTCAAATGAAATTTGATAGGGGAGTATTCCTCATATGGAAGTTGAATTGTACTAATTTTGGTGTCATTCTAAGACCATTTCGATATACAAATGATGTGCCAAAGTCGTTCTTCAAATCTGGAAAATGGACCAAACAGTCTTCATTTTTTGCCAACTTTGAGCTGCTATATCTCAATGCTCAAAACTCCGAATTTAGTTCCGTTTGAAACCTTGATTGGAAATCTAATGATGTTACAAATTTCAGAGGCTAGTTCATGTTCTGTGAATTTTGCTGAATTTCAGAAGCTAGTTCACGTTCTGTGAATTTTGCTGAATTTCCAAAATTTGCCGAAAAACATGATCGAAATTGTCTTGCATGCTCAAGTCAGCCACTTTGAACTGAAATTTGAATGTCTTCCGTTTAGAACTTGGAAAAGTGTCTTCTAGAAACTTTTAGTACTTTGAACCAAGATTCCAACGGTATAAAGTTTTCCAATTTTGGACCTATTGAGTGCAAGATCTGATTTTCTAAATTTGACGCGCAAAGCTGAAATTTGCCGATTTCTTAGAAAATAAAATTTTTAAGACTCTTCCCTATCCTTTGATATTGATTGATCGCTTTAAACTTGACTTCATGGAAGAAATCAGTTTTTCCTTGTATTATTAAAACCCCACTCTTGAGGCTCAATTTACGAGTAATTAAAACTCTCTTTTATGATATTTTTTAGTATTGTATAAGTGTACAACCTTCTTTGTTAACGAGGGGTTTATAAACAATAGTGTGTTATAGCCAATTATTATTTGTTCAGTCACTCAAGGGGACCTTCAAGAGAATCTCGAAGCAGACGCCTAAACACTTGTTTAAACATTTACTCCCTATTTTGATTGGTGAGTGTCAAGTGCATGATTTGCTGCATCTACTTGATTTATCTTGCTTATATACGTGAATCTCACTTGATGAGATGAGTGTGTATTTTATCGCACTCGCTCTCTTTTACTTAACATGCTACTCAACTTGTTATGTGATTACTCGAATTGTCTCGCATTAAACTTGGTTTTCAAAGTCGTTGGAGTGAATCTCCTGGACTCATAATTGAATTGTATGCATGCCGGTTGGAGTACGCTCATCGGCCTATAACGGTATTTGTCGATTGGACTAAATGCCATCGACTTATAACGGTAATTGGGGGACGCCTAAAACTCATTGGCTAACTTTGCGACTCGAGCCAGCATGGGCTTGATCGAGAAGCATAGTGAACCGTGAGCAAACATGAAACTTGATCTATTTGAGAGATCTTACTTGGCATACTCGAATAGTATCGCCCTTTTCTAGTCGTCATTAGGGCCCGGTTAGGGGGTGTAACGGTGGACGGAAATTTGACGTTGAAGAGGAGTTCTACGGACTAAATACCTACCAGATTAACGGAGTGTCATCACGGAGAAGTATGTGATCGAGCCTGGACAAAGCAAGTGGAAATTAGCTCTTGAGAGCTCCTGTATCCTTAATGACTGTGTTTAAGTGAAAATCATGAATTGTTTAAATGTTACAGCTTTATTTATCGTTTAAATACTATTGCTACTTGAACTATGTGTTTTGCATGTTTTCTTGACCTCACTGAGTATTGATTCATCCCATTAGTTGTTTTCCTTAACAGGTTGGATTGGAAGATTTTTGGAGAAAGCCGACTAGGTTATATTTTTATTGGTATCTTGGTTGTAAATGTTTAGTCGGCTTTTAATGGTTGTATTTTGGGATTTAATGTATCTTTTGAGAATATGATGTATGATTTGGATGTTCAGTTAAGGAAGCGACTTTTCTTCATTTAAACTTGTGTTATTTGGTATGTCTCTTTAAGTTTGAATTGCATTGTCTCGAGTTCTGACGAGAGTTGGGCAGACATCCCGCGGATTCCCTTGGGTGAAGTGGGGGCGTCACAATATCAACACTAGATAAAACATCACATAGTTATTGTTTAGTTGTACATGTCATGCACTATGTCTAACAACTTATTGAAATAGCATTATACTATCCATAACACGATTCGTTAATTTAATCAACAATCCGAAAAGTAAACAATGGGTAAGAAAGTGAATAATAGCAATATTGCCCAACAGTCACATAGTTTACTATGTAATTTGTATGGTTACAACAAACATACGGAATAATAATTGACCTCTACCAATTGGCACTGTCCAATTTGTTTTATATGTTATAACAATTTGTGAAAATTTTAAATACAGATGTAAAAGTGCTAAAATCAACTATATTCTAAGAATGCAGGAAATGGTCTCAATTTTGGAATTAAATAGTACATTTGTCCGAAGAATTACAAATGCCTGGAGCACTACCTTTAAAATTTTGAACTTAATGCTCGAACTCCATACAACTTGTTTTATTCTCTTTCTCCCAAGATGGTGATGGCAATAGAGAGCCATCTTAGCAACACATAGTTATGCTCCAACTTTAGCTCCAACATATGGTAACTCCATCATTGTCTTTGTTTAAGTAGTCCTATCGAACAATAAATTTCGTGGCAAATCCATATTTATTGTAGAAATTATACGCTTTGTCTTCTATATCAAACTCCATTCCAATTTGCGAAGGTTCATCTTCTGTCCATTTCAAGCATTCCACTACATGAATTTCATTTGTTTAGAGTGTATAAATTCATCAGCATTATGTAAATATTCCATAACAGAGTGTATAATTGCATGCATATCTCATACATGCTATCTTAGACCATGTAGAATCAAAACTCTAAAATAAGTTATAGTACATTGCAGTTAAGGACTCATGACAACTGAATCCAAGCTATCAATTAAGAAATTGGACATCCTAAGAACCTAAATTAGACCAAAATCAAAAGAAATAAGCTCAGATAAACCAAAACAAGATGTAGAAGAAATGAGGACTATGATCCATTCCTCAAAGACTGCTTTACTCTAGAGCTATCAGTGTATGCTACCTCTTTCAGCCATCAAGAAGAATAAGCGAAAAAAAAACTATGTGAAATCATCCAGGGGAAAATTCTAACAATTAGAGTTAAATTTTGTACTCGTAATATTAAATATATATAATTGGAAGAATCTTTCCAAAAGACAAACAAATTTGCATAGAGGCAACTAAAGATAATTGTTATGCATTACAAAAGAAACTATCTAGCAAAGAACATCCAAACATGTGACATATATAGAAAGAGATAATAGAATCACAAAAGAACTCTTGTATAATATAATAAAATTTTTTCATAGAAAACACAAGTAAGAGAAGAGGCAACTATAATGTACCAATTATGGTGTCTCTCAATCCAATTATGCAACAGAATACACTAGTATGTACAACATAACCATTACTATAATAATTCTAACCACGTGTGATACTCTTAAGATTATCATATAGCAACATGATGACTAAATAGTGCTCTAATACTTGTACATAGCAAAACTCAATGTAATACTCATGAAACACATTGTGAATATTTTCTAACGTTATGTATAGACACCATATGTAAATATTTGCTATTTTTTATCTTACATCTACATATCCAAGATTTAATCCCATTAACAACACTTATTTATTAACTATTATGATAGCAATGATTTTTCACTTGTACATACAAATGAACGCACTGTTCTTCTTAGGTAACAATGTGTACAATCAGACAGACACGCTAAACAAATAGACCATAGCTTCTTTTCCATTTAAATATTAGTTTCTACTAACATTGCTACCACTACAATTTCTATCCAATTCATATGATAATCAGCATTATTACCTTCATCAATCTCCGCCGCATTGTTATAACTATTTACTCACCCTATTATAATGTCTACTGTCTTGGTCATTATTGTATGCTACAACTGCAATAGCCTTTTCTAGTTTAAATCACTTCTTGGAGGCGATGTCGATGCAAATACTATGATTGCTTCAGTGTTTATACTTGCTCGTACCCTTGCCGTCCCAGATATGGGTGGAGGTCCAAATTATCAACATTTAAAACCCACCACAGCAAGACTTTCTAACCCTAATTTGGTACACAAATCTGCATTTGCTATTTTTGCCCTCTCTTCTCTGGAGATAGATTGTTATTTCTCACCATTCTTCTCTTTTCACTATACCTTCAAAGAACTAAAATGAAAGCCTTCTTTTTTGTCAAGGTTTTCTAGGGTTTGTTTTCAAAATCAGTTTTGAATTCGAATTTTTAATTCAAATTTCATATTTTAACAATCCTGTTCCCATATAACGCGTTTATGTTGGTGTTTTTTAAATTAATATTTTTTTTAGAAACTTGCTAATTAAATGGTGTCGTTTTTATGCCTTCTTTCTACCTGTCGACATGGATGCATAACAACCACTTCTTAAATTTTGTGAGGGGACCGTTCAGGGACGGTCTTTTTTATGACCGTCCTTGCCCCAAATCCCACTCTAAAGCATAGTTTTTTTCTTCTTGGTACTGCCTTTTTGGTTAAATCAATGGAATAGTTTAGATTCAGTTTGGTGACGAGGGAAGATACAAATTGTGGTCCTACGATATTTTCATCTAGTGTCATAAACATGGGACATAAAGTAAGACCAATTTAATGATGATATATTAAAGTATTAATACCCACCAAACCTCATGCCAGATTATGACTAGGGGATTTTTTTAATTAAAAAATTGTATCCACGCATAAATACCTGCTCCAGTAATATAAGTTATTAAAATGCTCGAAGTACAATAGAGCATTTTTCTCATAATTTTAAGTCTGTAAACTAACAAACAATCCTATTAGGTTCTCAATACATTTGCCGACCGGAAAAGGATGTTTGGACATTTGTGGGTCAATGACAAGCATGTATGGTAGGCTAATACAATAGCAGAGTTGTGTCAGAAGCGTTTAAGCATGTGCAGGTAGCATTATCCCTTAAGATATTGTTATTCATGACTTTGCACAAAGTACTTGATCCAGTTTCAAAACAGTTGTAAGTAACAATCGTTTAGAACGATTTAACATTTTTTGAACAAGGTGTAATTTTACGTGAACTATTTATAAAACTTAATAATAGAGACACAATTATTACATATGAGATTCACATAAACAGTAACAAAATATCATACCTCTATTATAACAATATACAAGAAGTTTGTATAAAATTACAAAACGTTCAAAAAATGTTACACTATTCATCAACCGTCCCTGCCCCTCCCCTTCAAGACTACCACAAAAGAGTTTCTACATATATTCCTAAGCCAAGAGGGAATTAGATTCTTCACATATTCACTCCAAATTGAGATAGTAATACTTTTTCGATATTATTTTGCAGCCAAATTCCTACACAAACTGGCATAAAAAGTTGTAATGAAATTATGCTTTATTTAATTTATTTACTAGTGTGTATGTTATTATAACTTGTTCAATTATTTCATGTTAAATTTGTTGTTGCATACTATATATATAGTCTAATCTTCATAGAGTGTATTCGACAATTGCTGCATGTCTATGGAATATATTATGGGTTCAAAAAGTTGGTTACTCGCCGAAATTTGATGTGTAATTTAAATGATTCCAAAAAAATCAAGAACTAATTTCAAGAAATTAAAAAAGTTGTAGGACTAAGAGAATCATTCGCGATTTAAGCACTCTAAGATAATATACCTTCCCAAAAATTACTGTGCAAAATATTTCTTTGTGAACATTGATGTGCTAGTTACACTTCTAAAAGAAAATGTCAATCTTTTTCTTTTAACGTAAAATGCCAATCTTTTGTTCTTTTGAAAAATAATTTTTTTTTATTCACTTAGATGACAGGTATAACTCAAATTAATTTATTAGTTTTTTAGACTATTTCTATACTAGAAAAAATCTTATCAGAATAATTCGATTACCCGTAGTAGAGCAACCTAAACGAATCTCAAATAAGATAGTCAAGAAGATTTAATTTAAAAGATAACACATGTAAGAATTTTATGGAAATTTTCTGGATACGTTAGCCAGACTTTAGAAGGTTAGTTGATAAAAAAGTAGATTGAGCTCCTGATATGTAATGAACTTGTGTGGCAATGATCTAATGTTGCTTTTGGATCAGTAAATTTGAATTCAAGAAATGTATGTATGTTGTTGGACTTGAAATGAATTTATTTGAAATACACATTTATTTCAAATACATTGTTTTGTTAAGAATTACCAAAAATAGGTAAAATTTACAATTACCCTAATAGTTGGGGTAAAAAATAAAAGAAGAAGAATCAAATTTTTGAATTTTCTTTTCTCCTTCCAAGCGTGGCCATAGTCAGTGAAGGACAAAATTTCAATGAGGGCACAAATAGAAAAGATTCTTTTAATTTAGCAAATGAAATGGCCAAATTTTTATAACCAATTATTGGAAAAAATCTTTTATTATTCTCTAAAGACGTTTGATAAGTGACTAATTTACATTATATTTGAATGATATTTTATGTTATTTTTAGTCACTTTGGTTATATTATTGGAAGAAAATGAATCATTTTGGCTATAATTGGGGAAAAATGTCTTAAGTGATTAAATGAGGTTTTTATCACTTTTTACTTGCATTTTGTGCATTTTTGACAGTTTTAACACATTTTCGTATTTCGCTATAACATCAGCTACAGTGATCGGATTGAGATGATTCTTAAACCAATGTGAAAATAAGAGATAGATCTACAACTTTGGTGAAGACATTCAAATCCATTTCTAAGGTTTTCTAGGTCAAAAGGCCGAATTACAGTAGCCAATTTCTATTGGTCGAAACTTAAACAGAGCATTGACTAGTCAAGGGTATTTCAGTGATTTCTCAGCCTACACAAATTCAAATGAGGTGATTCTTGATGCATTGGAAAACTAACGCAAAGAGCTACAAGTTTTATGTTTTGGTCAAGAGTTAAATCAGCTTCTATCATCAAGAAAAGTTCAGTTGAAGTTGAGGCAAAATCGGAGCAGAGTTGGAAATTGAACAGAAATTGCACAAAAGGTCACTGTAGCAATCCGACCGGAACTTGGCCGGATTCATGGCCGGATTGTGGTCAGAAAAAGCTGTTCTTTACGCGGACAACTTGTTTTCAACTCTAAAAAGTCACAACTAATGCTAGACATGTGAGAACCACTTTGCAGCTGTAAAAGGGAGGTGTAGGTCTCATTCCTTGACTACCTTTGTCTTGAAATAGCCAAAAACTTGCAAGAAGAAGGGAGACATACGGGAGAAACTTAGAGTCTGCAGAAATGTAGTTCTTCCATTTTCTTAGTATAGGTTAGTTTAGCTAATTACTTCATTCTTCTTATTTATTAGCTAGATGAAGAAGATGTTGGAGGATGAAGAAAGCAAGGAAAGAGCTCATGTGACAAGGGTTACTTTTCCTTTCCAACTCTTTATCTTTTGTACTTGATTCTAAGTTTAGTTAATATACAAGTTATGGATGTATATGTTATTAGCTGTTTCTAAAGTTTATGCCTTGAGTTTAGTTGAACTTTCTATAGTTGTTAGTGTTTGTTATTTGGTTATTTGAAGCTATTATTTAAGTTGTTTAGCACTTTAGCTCTTTAATCATGATTAATTTGGTACCATTGATTGTGATTATCTAAGGTGTTATATCTTCAATGAAAATTAAGATTTAACACTGGTTCAAGAAGTGCTAAACATAGGAAGTACACTCACGAGAGTAGAGGTACACCTATGTGATTTTAGTGATTAATTTCATGTAATTTCATTGAAGAAATGAACTTGTAGCTAATTTCATAACCATGAGAATAGGTATGGATTAGTTATGAGTATAATTGATTCACTACGAAAGTAGGATTCATATGCATAAGGAAATTACATGATAATTAACCTATATAGTAGTACTCAATGATCCAAATATAACACTTGCATGAGTAGTTAGAGATACCATAACCTAAGGAGCTTTCATTTGTTATTTTGCATAACTTCAGTAGGTTTCATTTCTTATAATTCATTGATAGTCTAAATAATAAAGAAGGTTTAGTAGTGCTGGTAATTGTTCAATCTTCCTCGTGGGATCGACCCGATATATACTCTAAACTACTAGTTGACCTGTATACTTTCAGTGAAATGGGTGTATTTTGGATTTTTTAACTTGTACGTATAACAAAAACCCGTCAACGTTTTCCAAAGATCATTTTATCTCATATATTATATCATAAGAGTATTTTAGAGAAGAATAAAAATTCAAACAATATTTAATCTACATATATGTGTATTTAATCCATGATATAAGAGGATTTAAGTACCCAACTAGTATCTACAATTTGTTTGGAGTAAATTTTGTATAAACTATCATGATTAGATGGATGACACATGAGTAAATTTTGGATTTCAAATTTAAATTTTGTACATGTAGCATATATCTAATGGTGATAGTGTATATACTGACAGTATATATAAGATTAATCCATTTGTTAAGATACAAAATTTCATGAATAAAAAAAAACTCATTAGTGGACTAAGCTTCATAAAGTGAGAGATTTCTGAAATTTTTGGATATGATACTCATATCCTAAAATTAATGATAAATTATTAAACTACCTTCGACTCCCTCTACCAATAAAGATATGATATTCATTAAGGGAGGAAGTATAAGTGACAGATTTGCAAATGACAGATTTCGGATTCAAGACCTTCCACTTATATTAAAATAAAAATAAAAATAAAAAGAATTGACTCTCTAATTGGAATATCACATCAAACGCGTTCTTACTTGCACATTAAATTGGTAAAGCAATACATTACTCGGGAGCTTAATATCATATTATTTTCCTTTTGTGCTAAAGACTTCTCTTTTTTTAATTATTTTGTAAATGAGTTTCCTATCGAGTACTTATTGGTCACTTGTTAAAATATTTAATCTAGGCATAATTTACCATATTAATGTACACTCTCACTTTTATAATATTCCTACATTTAGACACTTTTTTAAATTAACTGTATGTTTGCAAGAAAATTAACACCCTAGGCCTCTCAATTATGAGTGCTTTGTTAGCCGCCCATTTGCCGAACCCTTTGCCAAATAATTTAAGTATATTAAATTATGCTTGAAAAGTCATATCCTTCCAAATTTGTGATTGAAGTATCAGTCTATTCCTCTAATTAGTTACTTCAGTATGGACAAGTACAGCAAACACCCCTTCATCAAGTTCATCTAATTAATAGACTTACCATGTATTCTTTACATATGTATAACGATAATCCCAAAAATCTTAGTGTGGTTTCCGACGGTTATACTTAGCACCTCTGAGGATCTGATGGTTACAATTATCTCCTTTTACATTGAAATGAAATCCAAAAGTCAACTAAAAAGGCTTCAATACTAAAAGTTTTACAAATCTTTATTACGTGTTTTTCATAATTGTCCCCCCTCAATTTTAAAAGTATTGAAATTGCACCCCTTATATCTTGAAAAATCCTTATCTCTCCCCATATTGTTTCCCTAAACAGCCATTTTTTTTATACGTCCCTCCTAGGTACTATTGTTTAAGTGTAATCAAATACATGCTTCAAAAAAAAGTGTATTAAAATACAAAATTGATTAGTACTTCTATAAAAGATAACTTTAGAAAGTTTACATTTAAAAAAACCCTCAAAATATGTGTGTGTGTGTGTGTGTGGTGTTAAAAAATAAGTATGTGTGTGTGTGCGCACGTATAAACACAAACGCTAAAATTCTTATCCATGCAATGCACGGTTAAGATTTCAAATCAAAATAGTAAAATTATTGTTGTTGAGAAAAAGTTATTTCAAAAGAAAAAGCTAAAAGATAAAAATAGTATAAGTTTTGTTACCAACTCTATGAAAATGTGTTATTTTAAATAAAAGAGAAGGACAAAAGATTTTCACTCATGGAAGGTACGCAACTCATTAACTTGAAAAAACTCTTAAATCTCCTAAAAATTATGTTTAATTATCATATATTCTTGCACTTGCCTATGAAACTTTGTCCTATCTTAAAAAAATTCCTTTCTTTCATCATATTATACCCTTAGAATTTAGTATATTCTTAAACTACTTAAATTCTATGAATACTAAAAAAAATTAAATTGTAGCAGTGGTATTAGTATAGATAACATTTTGTTAAAATAACTACATTTAAAAAAAGAAAAGAAAACATAAAAAATAAATAGAAATATACTAAATAAGATAACAAAACCTATTACAAAAGGTCCACAAGATACACCAAACACACACATCATTACCTTTCTTCTAATTCCTTTCTTCACTATCTATCTTATTCAACAACCAACTTTTCTTTCTGCTTTCTCTCTCTCTTTGTCATACTATCCTAACAGTCTAGTCCTATTCCTACACCTGTCCATCCCTCTTCCCTCGCCCTTATCCTTACCCTTATTTTGACCCATCCCTACTATCCTCTAGATGCACCTGCATGGTCCAACTATCATTATAGGGTCTATATTTTATCTTATATTTTCTATATGTGTAGCACTAATAATTATTTAACTAAATAATTCTTTTAATTTTTAATTAAAAAATTGAACGCAAAATAATGTTATTATTAGTTGTTTTGATCTTTTGAACTCATTTCTCCATATTTGATAGTACATAAAGTTTAAACTAATTGCTATTGTTTCTTTATAGAAAATGTACAATATGTGCAAAATAATTAAATAAACTAACATAGAAAGTAACCATTTTACCATCATAAATTGATAATAACAATTCATCATTTTCTAAGAACAAAATATCATGTCATTAAATTCATACTATACATATATATAGTTTTATTTTATTAAATTATAAGTGATCATGAAATAATGTTACCAATTGTATAATTTTTATTAATATATAGTTTAATTTTTAATAAAAAAATTGAACACGAAATAATGTTACCAATTGTTTTGATCTTTTGAACTCATTTCTCCATGTTTGATAGTGCATAAAGTTTAAACTAATTGCTATTGTTTCTTTATAGAAAATATACAAAATGTGCAAAAGAATTAAATAATCTAACATAGAAAATAACCATTTTACCATAACAAATTGATAATAATAATTCATCATTTTCTAACAATAAAATATCATGTCATTCAATTCATACTCTATGTATATATATATATATATATATAGTTTTATTTTATTAAATTATAAGTGAAGGGTCCCACCACCAACCCATCTCCTCCTTTCTTTTCTATCCTCTTATCCAACAACTCTACTTTCCCTGCCCTTGAAATCCCTTCTGTTCGTCTCACTGTGCATGCCTCATAATCCCCCACCTCCACTCAAGAATTTCATCTCCTCCCTATTCTTGAAGCGCTATCCATTCTCTCTCTCTCAACATAATTTTTCCATCCTACCAATTGTCCTTCTTCCACCTCCCAACCCTACTTTTTTTTCAATTCATGACCTATTTCATTAATGTTTAAAAAGTTTTGGCCAAATCTAAGGTCAAATTTTGATAAGTGGGATCTACATTAACTTTTATAAAATTTTGAACCTATGGAATTTTTATATAAATATCCATAAAAAATTTTCAAAAATTCCAAAAATGTTTATGAAATGAACCATCCAAATATATCCTTATTTATTTGAGTTCATCTCAATAGAATTTGTTTATTAGATAGGTTACCTTCAAATATTATATATACACATGCGTGTTTGCATGCACACGTGCGCGTGTAGGTATATCAAAAACATCTTTTATATATGTCTAAATTTAGCAAACAAAAAAGAAATTTACATTAGTCAAAACTAAAACTTTTGGTCTAATGTTGGCAAAATCTACATAGGAAATTAATGAGGGTTCAGAGTATCATTTGAATCTTTAGGATGAAAATATTTTCTCTTATATGTGAATGATAGCTATTGATATGTCAAAACTAGGGAATTGATAAAATATGATACAAAAATTAGTGAGAAAAATGATAAATTCATTAAGGGCAAATTATTCGTTTGGCCCTTGAACTTTTAGTTGAGGTAAAACTCAATCCTCAAACTATTAGTAGTCAAATTTTAGCCCTCGAAGTTGTAAAAATGGGAACCCATGGCCCTTTTGGCTAGTTTATCGGATTTTGCAACCGAAAAGTCAAATCACACGAATGGCAATATGTTTATAAAAGGGCCTTTTTGTCAACACAAAAAATAAGCAAAAAGCGAATGAATCCTCTATCTTCTTCCCTTTTCCTAACCCAGCCAAACAAGTTGAACCAACCCCTTTTCCTTACCACTCTTCATCTTCCCTTGAGGATTTTTGTGGATGGAGAAGAGCAAGAGACAATCTGCATTCTCGGGCCCAACAATAACTGGGTATCATCGACATTGAAACAACAACAGAGTGGCAAATCAGGCCGCAAAATGAATACTTTGATCCAGTCCTTGCTTATGGTATTTAACTTTGGAAACTTTAAATGTGAAGTGCAATCGTACTCAGTGATTGGATGGGTAGAAATATTTTGGTCATGGGGGTACTAAAAGTGAGGTGGTAGTGGTCCTAGATGTGGCGTATGTTGGTAAGGACCTAACTTTCTTGTTCAAAAAGTGTAGGGTTTTATGAATAATCTTTTAGCATTTGATTAAAAATTGGAACTTATTTATTGTTTAACTAGGATTTCGGTATTAGATTAGGGTTATTTTTTAAAAAGCATGTGAAGTAGAAATTGAAAATTAATTAATTATAGTTTAATTTTGAATAGCATATTTATCGGCGCTTCTTGTAAGCCGAACTTGTATTGAAATGCAAAACCCACATATTGGTATGCAGCTCCAAAATTTGAAATATTTAGCATAAGTTTACACCAGGAGGAAGAATAAATTGGGGAAATTACGTAAGTTATGAGAATGGAGAAGTGGACTATGTAGATATGTGTGATGCTGAGCGTATGTCACCATGAGTTGAATAAAATGGTTGAGAAAATTGGTCATCCTAATGCAGTTATTTTGTACTATTTCCTTGAACCAATTGCAGACATAGGGACTGGATTGAGAGAATTATCCACTGATACTCATCTTAGGTGTGACGACCCCACCTCCCCCTAGGGCGTACTCTAGGGTTTAGCAGACCGTCTGTCCAACTCTCGCCAGGACTCACTTACTCTCGACTTTAAGAAAACAAGTTATAACTTCAAAAGGAAATGAAACAACAGTTCCAAATTTAAAATGTACATTTATGCGCAAGTCTGCCTCAGTCGTTCATACATTCCCAAATATAACAAAAGATTTAAGTTCCAGATAATATTCAACCCTAATCGATCACTAGCGTGAGTACAATCGCAAAAATTCAAAAGCTAGACGACGCTAGCCTATACCAGCCTCACGGCCACGCTCGTACCCCCTATTAGGAAAACAAAGCTAATAGAATGAGTCAAAACTCAGTAAGGTTCCAAACATCATGCAAAAATCAAGTAGCAAGTTGGTCACCATATAAAACTTGAAATATCAAAATAGCGAGCATAAGAGTTCATAAAAATGAGCAATAACAGTTCAAATAGCAAATCATTAGATATCCAACCTTTCCAGGGATACAGTAGCTCTTGCAAGTTAACTCCGCCATAGCTTCACCAAATAGTAGTTGACACTCCGTCAATTTTCAATCTCGATCCATCAGTCAAACCCCTTACTGGGCCTGAACTCCAATATAACAGTGATGGTAATATTCGAACATACCAATTAGTCGAGAAGATAACAATCCACTCAACAAAGCAGTAGATCCAAGGTTCGTTATCTTATCGACCAGGCCCTTGCTGGCTCAACTCGATTAACTAGCCACAAGGTTTTTGAAATTCCAGACAGTATCCAAGTCATACATACATACATATATATATATATATATATCAAGCCAATTCTAGCCAGTGCACAGTAATAAGTCATATTAGGGCAAGTGCGATAAAGTATACCCTTGCTCGATCAAACAAGTCAAGTACGGTCCAATCACATTAACAAAACATTTCATTCAATATCAAGTTCAGTCATGCACTTGGAAACACTCACCAATAATTTATTGCTTTCCAAAACCAAGCTCAGGTTCAACTCCCTGGCTGGAGTCTAAATCTGCGATAAAATACCGTTTAACAGTTTGCAATCAATTAGGGTTTCAAAATATAGAAGTTTCGCTTAAAGAAAACCAAGTAAATAGAACTCATTTAAGTATTACTGATTTTACTTATCAAACCCTAGAAAATTCATCCTCACTCTTTTGGTTTCGATAAAGAAGCGTTTAAAACTTTTAAATTCGCAACTTGGTATAAGAAACTAGGAAATCGTGTTTAAAGTGGCCGTTACTTTGTCTTTGAGAAATATACACTTTTTGGCAAAATTTTAGCTTATAAGTCACCCACACGGTCAACTTAAGCATTCCTACATAACTAAATCCCAAATCGATCACAAGTCACACTCCTATTTCCGCTTTCACTCACTTATCCTACGAGAGGAAAAATATGCAGCATTTCCTTTGTGTTTACCAAATTTTCCAGCCATTTTCAAGGCCACATTTCCATCTCAAATCAGCCCAATAAATACCACAATTAATAATATAAAAACAGCTCTCAATCTAGGCCACAAAACCATCTACTTGAAGTCCATTTCTAGCATATATCATCACAATATCAAAACTGAAAAATCTCTAATAAAGCTGGAAATTCCTAGTTAGAAGCTAAAAAGTCACAATAAAGCTACCAATCACCTCACAAGTCCATAACCAAACTCAATACCAACATATTATGGATACATAACATCAATCAAGGCTGAAAAATCATAACCCTAGGCTGAAATTTCACCAATCTTCACCAAATCTAGATTATCATCCATAAAATTCCAAATTTCAAGTCATCTTCACCATAACTTGCAAAAATAAGAAGGAGAAAAGAAGTTGTTCAACTTATACCATCAATCCCTTGAAGAAAGTGAAGAACCAAGGCTTTCTCTCCAAAAAACTCTCCACTCCAAGCTTCCTAGCTCCCTTGGTGCTAGTTTGTTCAATTTAGTTTTGTGATTCTAACTCAAACAAGGCAAGAATCAAGGTGAAAATGGAAGTTTTTCTCCTCTCTTTTCCTCTCCAAACTCACAGCCAAGATGAAGAAAAAGTGAAGGAAAATTGGCCAAAAGAAAGATGAGAAGGAAAGAAAGTTATCTTGGTCAAACTTGCCTTGGATCATTGACATTTGGCAAGGCCAAGTTTTTCCTTTTTTTTCTTTTCTTTCCTTTTCTTAGTCAATAATTTCGGCTGGCTTTAGGGTTAATTTAGGAAGGATTAAATGAAATAAAATCAAGGAGATTAGGGTAAGAAAGTATTGGTCAAGTGGTGTACTCAACCGGTAACAAATGGCGCACGTCGGTTCAAACCTAATTCCTTAACTCTCTTGTACTTTTGTTTTAACTTATGATTCACTAACTTATTTTTAGCACTTCTAATCACACACTTCCTCCTATTTAAAACTCGCTCTTATCCACCAATTTTAGTACACACACCTCACCATCTAATCACACTACCAAAATGCACAAAAACCCAAGTTTACTCTAACTATAAAAGTAAAAGTAAATCTTTCGATTCTATTATTTATTACAACTATTGAAGGAGTAAATTAGTGGTAAATGAATTATAAATTAACTTATTCAAAATAAAGGGGGATTATAAGAAAATATAAGCAAATTTTCAAGTCCTCACATTAGGACCTTCTATGATTGGGCATATAATTTCAAGGTGATGGAAGTGTACTACCATCATTTAACAGCAATGGAAATTGAAGAACTGAATAATAATCTAATAATGGAGTCACCAAATGAGGGAAAAAATAAATTTGGAGTTGTCATAGAGGAATTAGATGAGCAAGAATGCATAACTAGAGAGCCTTGTCCTAATTTGAGAAGCAGTAGAAGGAATTCTATATCTAGGGCAGTAAGGGGTCAAAAGGGAGCAGAATGCAGTCATGCACCTACTAATGTTGGGGTAGCATAGGGTCAAAATGGAGCAAACTATAGTCATGCAGCAATTAATTGTAGGCTAATGAATCAATAGGTATAGAAAACATTGAAGGTGAATTTGAATTAGAATCAGATGAAGAAATGATATATTTAGTGGTGCCAATGACTATGGCGGTGATGAGGAAATGCCGGACATTCTGTTTTCCAATATTAATGGCAGTAGTGAAACCTCACAGCAGCACCAGGGAGATGACACCACAGCTAACCAAACCCAGTCTTCACAAGAGGCAGAGGTTTTAGACATGCAAATAGAAACTGACCTGGAATCACAACAGCAAGGTGCGAGAAAGAAACAAGTTAGGAGAAGAAGAACTAGACCAACAAACCAATTTAGCCAGGGACTACAGCATATAGATTCACTCCAGCAAGATTACATCCCTGATCACCTAAGTAGTGACAATGGCTCATTAGATGAAGAAAATAATGAATTCAAAGGGAGATACAAGGACTTTGTCCTAGAGAAATTCCTCAAAGATCCCAAGTTCGATGATGGCATGAAGTTTGACTCAAGAGCACAATTCAAATTTGCTATTATTGAGTATGGGATTAGATGGGTAAACCTATTTGAACCTACAAAAATGAACCCACCAGGATAAGGGCTAAGTGTAGGGAGCCATGTAAATGGTTTGTATTTGCTTCAATAAAGAAAGCTCTTGGTACAAAAGGACTTGGTAGTAAAGACTGTGCATGATGTCCATGAAACATGCAACCATGCATGAAAAATAAGAATATTACTGCCAAGTGGCCGTCTAATAGCTATATAGAGAGAATAAGATCAAACAACAATCTGCCAACCAAAGAACTAAGGCAAACAGTCCACGAAGACTAAAAGGCAGAAATCTCTAAGCATGTTGCAGCAAAGGCAAAGACACCAGCTATTGAGAAGATTAAGTGGTCATCTGAGTCACAATACAAGAAATATGGTAGTATTGTGAAGAGATTAAAAGGACTCATCCTAGCAGTACAATGGAGGTTATGTTCACTCCATTTAGAGAACTTGGATGTAATCCAAAGTTCATGAGGATGTACTGCTATCTTGGCCCACTGAAGAAAGGCTTTAAAGATGGATGTAGACCTATTTTGTGTTTGGATGGGTGTCGTATTAAAGGTAGATATCCAAGCCAACCACTAATTGCTATTGCAGTGGACCCCAACAATGGCTATTGGCCAATTGCATGGGCAACTGTTGAGAGGGAGGCTACAGAGCAATGGAGATGGTTCTTAACCCTCTTGAGTGGCAACCTGGAGATAGAAAATCAGGGACATTATACTTTTATGTCTCACCAATAGAAGGTAAAAGTACAAAACAACTAAAATGTTGTGAAATTTCTTGGATATTTAACTTATACCTACTTTTGATAGGGACTGGATAGGGCACTTGCTGAGGTTCTCCTAAATTTTGAACATAGATTCTGTGTTCAACACATGTACATAAATTTCAAGAAGAAAAATCCAAGATTAGGCTTGAAGAATAGATTGTGGAATATAGCAAGTTGCACAATAGTTGAACAAAGCCATGGATAAGGTTGAAAAATATGACAAAGAAGCATATGCATGGCTAAAAAAGGTAACACACACTAGTCATTAGTGTAAGGCCTTTTTTTCCAGACATACACAGTGTAATATATTGGTTAATAACTTGTGTGAATCATTTAATGGCCATATTTTAGAGGCTGGGGACCAACCTATTATTTCTATGATGGAGACCATTAGAGAATACCTAATGGAAATGATCCAAAAGAGAAGGGCAGCAATGAAAAAATACAAGTTAGATGGTGGACAACTCAATGGGAATATTGTGGAAGAAAAGGTCAAACGTGCAGCACAGTGAGAGATAACATGGAATGCAAAAACAGGTTATTAAGCAAAAGGGCCACGGGGAGCCCAATTTGCTATTGATCTTGAGCAGAATGAGTGCACATGCAATTTGTGGGTCTTGAGTGGCATTCCATGTTGCCATGCAATTACTGCTCTATATAAAGCTAATAAGGACCCACACAAAATGTTGGCTGACTGCTATCACAGGGAGCTTTTCTTTACCATCTATGATAGTGTGTTGCAGCCTATTAATAGAGACATTCAATGGCCACAATCAGATATGCTGGAGTTGGACCCACCAGCAAGTGTCACTCAACCTCGTAGGCTAAAGAAAACTAGGTGGAGAGATGTTACAGAAGGAAAAGATCGGGGCAAAAGGTTGCAAAGAAGGATTGTTATCCATTGTAAAAAGTGTGAAGGGATTGGAGATAATGCTGCAACTTGCAAGAATCATCCTAAGTCATCTGGTGTACAACAAGTTTTTCAACAACCAGCAGCTACTGAACAACCATGTAATCATTAGCAGCAAGCTCCAACAAAAAGACGTGTGAGTTTGCATTTCACGCTAACTTCCTTTGTTTCTGAAAATTTTCTGTGATCTAAAATCTTATCTTTAATGTGTAGGTAAGCAATAACCAGGGACAAAGAAAGTAGCAAAAAACTTAACAATAGCCAACACATCAGTTTCAGTCCCAGCAATCCACCACAAGACTACCAGTTCATAGGCAGAAGAGAAGTACATCAAAAAGGCCATTGACTGATGCAGAGAAAAGTTTTATTAATCTCAACTGTGCTTACTTGGGTAAAGATCCACCCTTCAATGTTGGAAACTGGCAAGGAAGAGGTGGAGGAAGAGGAAGAGGCGGAAGAAGAGGAAGAGGCAGGGGAAGGGGAAGATCTGCTGGATTTGGAACAAGTTCTTGGCAAATTCCATCATCTTAGTCACTAGGCCTGGCAAAAAGGAAGGCCTACTATTTTTGTGATGATTTTGTTGACTATAAATGGATGTAACTAGAAACTTTGCTAAACTCATAGATTTTTTTGGTTGCCTTTTGTGGGATTATCAAAGCATGTTAGTGTGCTTGGTATCTAACAATACGGGCACAAGTCACCGCTTTTTGGGCATTTGCTTGTTTCCTATGAAAATGATTCTTCTATGTATTTAGAGACAATGTGCACTATAAGTTCCTTTTGCTAATTATATTCTAATGTTATGTAGTTGCTATCTTATATTTGTATAGTTTGGTATAGCAGTTTTTGTTGACTACTCAAATCAAATACATCCAACAAAGCCCATGAGATAGGAATTGGGATAAATAATTCTCATCACATTACTTGGGTAAAAAAACGGTTATGATTGATTGGGTTCCACCACACTTTCACACTAATCAAACATGCTACAAAGACTAGTAAAACTAAAGAATATAATATACTTCTCCCTAATCCTCCACATCATACACTATACATCCATTTGCTCCATCCATTTTCCTCAAAACTAGTAGTATTGCAAATCACAGTTACATATTACCCTTCATGTGTCACCTTCAATTCGCATCATCCTATTATATTTACCCTCAATTTACAGCATCCCAGCAAAGACTCCACCTCTTTGTTTTCTCTATAAGCATCATTATTACAACAAGCAACCAACTCACCACAAGTACCCTTACAAGAAACTTATTCAACCATTTCTGCCACCGTAGCTGCTTGTCTGTTTCTCTTAATTTTGCCTTCAATTTAGCAGCTTTTGCCTCGGATCTTGATGCTGTAGCTTCAAATTCCTCTCTTTGCTTTTCTATTGCATTGATCCTCCTTAGAAGGTTGGGTATCAACTCAATAGAACGGTCGCACATCTCCTCGTCAATCCAATCCCAATACCCACAATCTCCAACTTCTTGTGAGCAGATGGCATACCTTCTCCCTGGGTTTCTATCAGTCCACGAAGTAATCATCTTTGTGACTTTACCTCAGGGACAAATAAGAAACGGAGGGCTCCGATATTTCCGCATTCTTGCTCGTTTCATGGCACACTTCTCTCCCTTCCCCTTTTAATTCGTGTGTTGAGATCTATTAGGGATTTGGGTTAAGGAAAGGGAAGAAAATGGAGGATTCATTCACTTTTTGCTTATTTTTGTGCAAACAAAAAAGCCCTTCTATAAAGCATACCGTCATTCGTGTGATTTGATTTTTTGGTTGCAAAACCGGATAAACTAGCCAAAAGGCCCACGGATTCACAATTTTGCAAGTTCGAGGGTTAAAAGTTGACTACTAATAGTTTGAGGGTTGAGTTTTACCTAAACTAAAAGCTCAATGGCCAAATGGATAATTTTCCCATTCATTAATATAGTGTACTTAATTTCCTTAAAGAATTGTAAATTATAACTACTAAATTGTAACATTCATGTTATATTGTTTCTATTTTTCACAATATTTTTATATTGATATTACCTTATTGTAAAATAGAAATATTCATGTTTTCCTCATTAGAATTGTATCTTTTCTGAGGAAATATGAGAGTAGTATATTAATTATATACGACAAGATTACCATTACCATATAATAGGTAGAAACTTTCCAAGTTAAGTGATACATTTGTATATTTATGTTGAAATTAAAATGTTATAATGGAAAATTTTTATATTTTATTTCAATATTTGAATATATTTCCAATTTCAAGTAGTATATTATAGTTCTTGTATTTTTATATTAGGTAGGATTAGTATATTTAATTATGATTACTAAATGATGGGTAGGAATTTTCCAAATCAAAGTGATACAATTATGGTAGTGTCTATTCAAATGTTGAAAAGAATTTATTATGAATAAAATAGTTAAAAATTCTGGAAAAAGAGAATGAGGAGTTGGAGGCTCAATGGGAGATTCAGGCTGAAAAGTCATCTTCAAACATACATACATACATACATATATATATATATATATATATATATATATATATATATGCATGCATATATATAAAGAAGCCTTCCCTAATTCCCTTGGTCTTTTAGTATCTTAACAAAAATAAGTTTGGACATTTAATACCTATAAAAAAAGGTTAAGGAAACATCTTTGCAATTGATTAATTGTACTGAAAATATCTAAGAACATATGAATGGTTTGAAGATCAAATTAAGGAAAAATATAAATGATTAATGATTTGAAACAAAAAATTATAGAAATTTTCCTGCTTCTCATGATATAAACACCACATATGATAACTATTAGGTTGGCCTAATATCCAGGGGAGGATCCTTATAGTTTGCCCCACTTTTAGATTCAAGATTCAAATCATGGACCTAAAAGTTAGAAATAGGAAGGGTGTAGGGAGGTGTGGGAGTAAAAAGGCTAAAAATTAAAAAAAAAACACAGCATGTGATTTTAGGGGAAGAAAAGCATATCATGGCAAACCCAAATATTTTTCATTTATTTGCTGTTTCTAGCAAAATGTATTATTCTACTAAGAAACTTGCTCCACCGTAATGCAGGTATGTTTTTCAATTTCTCTCTCTCTCTCTATTGACTCTATGGATGAGATATATTTTGTATTAATTTCAAAGTCTTTTAATGATTTATCAAAGTTGACCACAAACAACTATATATGTGTTAATATCTTTTTAACTTACATAATCAAATTAAGCATTTTATATGTTTCTTATCCAATAACAAGCCATGTATTTCTTTTCATTTTTCTTTTATTATAACATTTAATCTTTTATTCTTTGAATTCTCAAGAGTAAATATAGGCAAATGTTTTATCAATTATGTATTAAACTCTTAAGTCAAACAATAGTGCTTTACAAAATCAAGTGCTAATAATCATAAGGCAATCACATAATTTAGATCTAATGTGTTATCATTAAAAAAAATCAATTTATCAATAGGCCAAAAATATGGTCTCAATTTTTCCTTTTTATCATGATTATACATATGGTGACCTTTACTTTATTTTTTATATTCATGTTAGTCAATTATTTTTTTTGAACTCTACTATCTTTAGTTGGAATAGAGAAATTAGCTCCATGTCCTTTTTTAGCAAGTTCTAAAACAACTATACAATCCTAATTATTCTTATAATTGTTTAGTATTTTCTTTTCATCAGTATATATTTTTGGTATGTTTTTTCTCTTTTTCTCTCTTTTATGTTTGACACTATTACAACTATATTAGGTTCTCATTAGAATATGGCCAACACAATACTCTTCGAATGAGAGTAAGATTTAAGATGAACAACTTTTATTGATACAGTTTTCTTTCTTAAATAAACAAGGATGCATTTGGATGGTTAGTTTGGAAAGTGCCTTAGGAATTCTTTTAAAAAAAATTGAATGCTATTTCTAACATATTCCAAAGATGGCAAATTTTTTGTGGAATTTAGACCCAAATTTCAAATTTTCCCATAGATCACAATTTTCACCTTAGATTTGGCCAAAACTATTTGATAAGTGGTCCAATGAGTAGTGAATAGGGAAAGGTGGGATTGGGAGGTGGAAGGAAGATAATTTGTAAGATGGGGCGAGATGACGATAGATAAGATTACAATGGCAAGTAGGAGAAAAGATTTTTTATTGGGAGAGGGAGGATATGTGTCTTGCAGGGTAGGAAAAAGAAAAAGATTGCAGAGATAGGGCAAATTAGGTATGTTAGGCAAGAAGAGGGTAGTAAATGAAGGAAAATAGTATGAGAGAGAGAGAGAGAGAATGAAGGAGGCAAGGTTGCTGAATAAGGAGAGTGTGGTAAAAAGAAGGAGAAGAATAGCAAGAAAGATGTGATTACATGGTAGAAGAGGTAGTAGAGAGGGGAATGAGGAGAATGGTAGTGATGTGTGTGTTTGATATATTTTTAGACCTTATTTGGGTTTTTTTTCCCATTTAATTTTTGTGAGTATGGTGAAATGAAGGGGAAGAATAGTAGGAAAGGTGTGGTTACATGGTCGAATGAGGAGGATGTAGTGATGTCTGTGTTTGGTATATCTTTTAGACTTTATTTGGGTATTTTTTCCATTTAATTTTTGTAATTTTTTAATCTTTTTTATAGATGATGTGGTTATTTGAAAAAAAATTGTCATCTAATAATGCAACTAGAATTAGATTTTTTTTTATTTGTTATCCATGGAATCATAGATAGTTTAAAAATATGCAAAATTCTCAGAGCACAATATAATGAAAGAAAAAAAATTAATGGGAGAAAT
Source organism: Coffea humblotiana (assembly GCA_023065735.1). Lineage (NCBI taxonomy): Eukaryota > Viridiplantae > Streptophyta > Magnoliopsida > Gentianales > Rubiaceae > Coffea > Coffea humblotiana. Next base: position 15,879,174 of record CM041216.1, read on the forward strand.
TTTTATAAGCAATTATAAGAATATATGACAATTAAACACAATACTCAAGCAATTTCAAATTTTTCTTTCCATGAGTGGAGTTTTTTCCTTTGCTTTTATTTAAAATAATACATTTGGTAAATGCTAACACCATCTTGAACTCTCAGCTTTTTCTTTTCAAATAAATTGTTTTAATAAAAATAATTTTACTAGTTTAATTTGAAATGTTAATCTGTATGTTGAATTTCTTTTTGAATATTGATGACATCTTCTTAAGGGTATAATAATAGCTCCACTGGGACATGTGTCCCTGCTCCGCCAATGTTCTCAAACTATTTAAACTTTGCAATTGTCAAGCTCTTTTCCATTTGCATCAGTGAAATACATTCGTTTCTTTCCTTGTTTACTTCATTAGCTTCGTTGTTGGAATACCACTTAAAGGGTTCGCCTTTTTCCTTTTTTTTGTTGCTTTTTCAACCTTAATTGCGTAGTTCATTATCATATGGGCTATGCAAGGACATTTGTGGAATGTACAAACTCATTAGCAATTTGTGCGGATGTTCTATCGCATAATTTCTAACATAAGCTAAATTAGTTACAAACCAAGTTAAACTAAATGATGCAAAAGTGACATTTAAGATGCAAGTGCAATTTTTAAAATTTCAGAGGTGCAAAGTAAAATTGTCAAGCACATTAGAGAAGGTTTTTTAAGATTAAATGGAGATCCTGTTGTGCTTCATTCAATATAAACAGTTAGATAATTCTATTAAATAAAAAGTTTGACTATATTGTAATAACCCTTTAATACACCAAATTGTGACAACAAAAGTCAAAGACATATTCTCAAAAAATACCTAAAAAACAAGAAAGCGTTGCATGCTCTATGAACACTATGTGATGAAATACACCTTGTCTAGTATGTAGTATATAAGCTTATGGCCAACCACCATTATTTGGTGACTGGTTATTAATAATAGTGAAGCCCATAACTACGCCAAGTAATGCACGTGGAATATCTCCAGAAAACAACAAGGTATTGCACAGTCAAGATATGCCATGTGGCTATACCAAGAGGTATATGAATAACAACCAGGTTCCATATCAAGCAAAGACGTAGATAAACCATCACTAGAGTAGTCAACCACATGTCCAGGGTTTAAACTTTACTTTATATCACTTTGTCACTAATGTGGCTTCTTTAGATTCATATGGATGTATAGTGCACAAATATAATTTGATAATGGTTCATTACGCGTTGGTTCCCCTTGACCCAATTAGGTCACCCCTCTAGAATATGCTAGAATAGGGATAAAAGTAGAAATAGAGTAAGATGAAGTCCCCGTCGGTTCCCCTTGACCCAATTGGGTCACCCCCTAGAATAGGTTAAAGTAGGAGTATGAATAAAAATAGAGTAAGATGACGACGATTGATTTAAAAAAAAAAAAAAAAGCAATGACGAAGATACAATAGGGCGGCGAAACTCTTGTTAACATTTTCACCTATAATTGGTAAACTCTTAGCTTTCTTTTTGCATAATCGTTGGTTATTTTGCATTAGAATATAAGGGGAAAAAATACTTGATGCAGCTAGAACGAAAGTTGCACAATGAGGGGTTAACTCTTAGGTAATTGATTTTGATTAGCAAGTTTTAAGATTGTCTTAGGCCAATTTGGATTAAATATATTAGCCAGATTCCAGAAGAATTTATAGGTGAAAACGGTTGGATATTCAATGTTTATTTCCTTGTATGTGGAATGGAGTAAGTAAACGTAGATCAAAAGCGTTTGGAGTTTAAAAACTCAAAACAGCTCAAAAGTTGTGAGTACTCCGCTAAAAAAGTTAATTGAAACTCATGTACTGTATCTACCAAATTATGTTTCAAAATTGGAAACACTTGTTTAGTGAAATCTCAAATCTTGCAATATATAATAAAGATTTTTGTGATTTTAAACTATTGATTTTCCATACCTCATGGATTATTGTGCAAACATTTTAAATTTTTGAAGATTTATAAAAATACGATTTTGTGAACTGGCTTGTGGATCCGAAAGTTGTTCATATGATTTGTGTATACTACTTTATATTGCATATGTTCTGTGAATCCGCAAATAAACTTTCGGAGAGGATGTGAATTCGGTTATGCCAAGGAGTTTTTAGGCCCTTCATGTGTTGACTTATGGAAATCAGGAAATCATTGGGCTGATGATAAGTAATAAGTAACCATGATCTGTGTCCAGCAAGATCAAGAGGTTTGATCTTATGTGGTATGGTTGAATTTTTTGGATATATTCTAGGTATCCCATTCTATTTTTGGTTGCTGTGCAGGCAAATTTTGGTGTGATATGGAAGTACTAAGTTGCGTGTGCAATCTATGAAGGTGTATGAATTTTCGTTTGAATCAGCTACATCAATCAAGTTTTGGTAAAATCCATCTGATGGATCATTGTGTACAATTTGTAAATATTTTACTGCTCGATATTAATCTTGTGAAAATATTCATTTGATAACTTTGAAAAATATTTGATACATAAATTTTGAATCTCTATCATGGTTTATTAATATTTTTATTGAATGTCATTTGCATACACAAAGAGACTCATTGGGCATTAACTCATCAAGTTCAATTGTGTCATTGAAAATTTGATTTTAATGAGGATTTAGAATTTTTTATTAAGTGTAAACTTTATGGTTCTAGTTTTTTTAGCCCTAGTGAGAATCAAACAGCGGCCGCAAAGTGTTAATAGGGTCAGGTTGAGTCGTTACATATTGTCTCAAGGGATAATTTCAAAAACTCTCTTGAGGTTTCTACCAGCTTTATTGTACTCCTCTAAAGTTTTAAAAATATCACTTACCTTTCTTATCAATCATTTGAAACTCAATGTTTACGTCATCGATAGACAAATGACTTCATTATCCTTACAGCTTGAGAGATTTTTATGTAGTTATATGGAGAGAAACATTAATTGAGGCCTTTTAAACTACATTAATCATAATTTGGAATGTAAAAAAATTTGGAAATCTTGAATACTAAAATTTTTTATGATAATTGTTAACATTTTAAGATTGTTTGCATACATAATCCACTAAATTCATTTCCTTTCTAATAATCTAAACATTGCCTAAGAGTTGTTTTTTTTTCTTTTTATTGCAAATGATAGAAATTTCTCTTTAATCATGTGAAACAATGGATCCCACAAGTGAAAAGAATAATTCAAAAACGTGACATACTTTAGTATATTTTATATTTTTTATGATTGGCAACCTATGGTGGTGTTTCTTCTTGAAGACTCCACACTTTGTATTGTCTAATTTTTGTTCAAAATCTTCCAAATTCCAAAACTAAGAATTCAATAATTCTACATGCAAATCTTGATTTGAAATTAATAAAATTTCCTCTCCAATTCTTTGATTTTGCTATTTGATGCAGTTTGATGGAAAGTAGTATTGAATCCTACTTACTCATGCTAGTATTGCAATTTCCCTCAACTACATTTACACTACTTAGCTTTGGTCTTTATTTCGATTTTTGTTTGATATTCGCTTTTGATTCCAAGTCAACTAACAAGTAATAAGTTGAGGGCACTTTTAGAATGAAATATTCTTCCCACTCTTAAAATCATTTTTTTATTTTTGATTTTTTTTAATTGGGCTGATTTATTACAAGAACATTAGTTTAAGAAAGGTTAGTGATATTTTGAAATTTCAAGGGAGAACAGTAAAACTATCAGAAACCTTAGACAAGTTTCTGAAATTATCTATTGTGTTAACCTATGAGTGTTCCCCACACTAGGAAATAGAGTTCACTGTAGGCATAATTCATATGGAGTAGAGGGGTCTATTTAGTAGCTTTTGAAAAATGGTTCTTCTCATTTCTGGTTTGATAATTGAGTTGGACTGGAACCTCTTTATAAATCTATGACTGCAGTGGCAGATCATAAGGTGAGGGACCTCATGCAAGATGGAGTTTGGGATCAATATATGTTGTAGTGGTGATTGCATCTTCGATTGTTGATAAGGTGCCACTTCTTTCTCCTCTTTCTTCATGTTAGTACGTATACCCTTAGATCAATCAATTTTCAGGGATAAAATATGTTTCTGTATCTTTGGTATTTAGTTAAATACAGACATATAGTTTTAGGTTTTGTTCATATAAAAATTTAATAATTGATTCTTAAATTAATATGGTTCCTAAACACTTAGATGCATTAATTTGATAAAAACAAATATTCATGAATATGTAAGAATCTCTTTTAATTATTCATGCTAGCAAGTGTGATTTATCCTAAAACATAGGAGGTCAAATTGCAATTAACCACAAAAAATTGATTAATAAGTCAGGGGTACTTTGGCCCATTAGTTGCTAGAAAAGGATAATTTAATTGTCACATCAATTTATTTTTGGGACAACATGCTCAAAGTTAACATTTAACTGGTCACGAGGGGCAAAGTGTGTATTTTTTCGGTTTAGGGGGACTAAGTAGGATTAACCTATAGCCCGGGGGGCAAAGTATTATTAACGAACCGCAGTGAGACGCGCTGATTTTGACATTTTGTTTACTGGCTGAAGTGGATGATGGGCACGTAGTGGGAGTTTCTGCTGCAACCAAATGGCCCAGCACCACATGCAAGTGGCCAATTATCAATTATTAATACTTTGTTCCAACCAAAAAAAATATTATAATATTTCTGCTTAAATAAACTGGTTGGAGGTAATGAGACACATAATGACTTGTACGGACGACATTTATTTAGAATTAAGCATAACAAAGTAGATCGATTGCCTTCAAATCCTCACTTTTGCAAGGTTGATTGAATATATGGAAACAAATCCACTTTCCTTTTTCTATTAAAGTTTGTGATTAGTTGGAAGAATGAGTTCTCAACTTGACATTTGGGTGGTGGAGAGAAGAATGAAGGCCCTCTAATTTAACAGCACTTTAGTTTAGTGCTCTCCTTTTCATCATTCTTGGAACCAATCCTCTACTTTTACTCCTAATATGTACAAACTCAACTATCTTATCTGTGTCTGCCCTATTTATGTAAGCTTTACAGCCCCAGGCCCCTCTCTTTTTATGCTTTTTTGCTTAGTATTTGGTCCAAAATGTTAATTTTTTTTACTTTTCTTAGTAAATTCCCGTACACGAGGGAGGAATGCGGCCAATTCTAAATTGAAAGCCATAATAAATATAAACTTGGAAAGGGACATAGGCCTGACCTCCATTATAAAAAATTTATGAAAACGTCATTTTTTGTTATTAAAATGTCATATTTAATGGTTAGCATAAATAAATAAGTTCATAGCTAGGAGTACTTCTTTAAATGTTTTGCTCAATTTTTCACCGTTATATTTCAACAATCAAACTACAAAAATCAAACCATAACTGCACTTTCCAAATTTTCAAAAGCAAAAGTTTTTACGCTTTAATGAATTTGCACTTTTAAACTAAATAACACAACGATTGAGGACACTTGAGGATGCACATATTCTTCTCTAATCTCGAGTGATAAAACTATAATTGTTAAAAGAATATGAAAATTTAAAATATATGTGCATGCGTTTATTTATGTGTATGGGTGTCGTCCTCGTGCAAGCCTTAACTATATAAACACTTTCTTTGTACTTCAACCTCCAAATTGATAGTTCTATTGTTAATATGTTTTTTATTTAAAATTTTTTATTTCAAAAACATTTGTGCCACTAAGTGTTCTGGCTACAACAAGTGCACAGGAGAAGTAACTGTTACGTTCTATGCACTACAAGGAACGTAAAAATTATCTACCTCCTGCAAAATGATCTACTTGAAATTATGGGATCTCTCATGTCTAAAAATGCAATTGGACAAAATTAAAAATTAAAGGAAAAAAGATGGAATGTGGAACATTTGATCTTTTCATAGTACCATCCATTACCATATATTTAGCTTGTAAATCAACATTTTTTACATTTATAACAATAGTTCTCCTCGTTTTTACTTGTAGATTGTGATTTTCTTTTTCAATTATAGCCATTGTCTTTGCTTGAGATTGTTATACTTGTACTGTCCCTTTGAAGCAAATTGTCTATCAAAGTAATAATTGACTATAGATGTATCACAAATTTGTGTAACTTGTCAGATCAAAATTTTACCTGACTTTAATTCAGTTTGCTTTCTTTTTAGTTGTGTGTGTCTATATATATATACATATACATATACATATATATATATATATATATATTTGGCTAACCCGTCACTCTCAAATTTTGTTAATATAATCTTTTTCACGTCGTATTCATTTAAATCGGGTGACTTGATTCTAAACAAAAAGATATACACCTAACTTGTCACACCCCAAATTTGGAAATCTTTTGGCCAGATTTGAGTTACAATGATGCACCCATGATCTTTTTCCCCACAAACGTTAAGGCATCTGGAAGAATTTAGAAGTTAAATTTTGGAATTCAAGTTAGATTCAAAGTTTTGTTAATTTCTATTTTACTTTGTGGTTGTTATTAAGTTGCTTAGTCACTTTTATTAAATATAGTTTATTCCATATTAGTTGTTTTAGGTTTTGTGTATTAATTTGATAATTTCTATTTGTGTTTTTTCTTATTCACCAAAATTTATAGGTTATTTGTTGGATACTTCTGTTTTTATATTGAGTTGAGAAAAATTAAAATTGCATTCAGTCATTTTTAAAATGTTCATATTCTTTCATTGAAAGTGGGGATTATTATTCTTCTTCAACAGGTATCCGTGCATCAAATATTCTCATTGCTTAAATTTTTAGGCTTCATTTGGCTCATGAATTGGATGAAATGGGTTGACTCATTTTCAGATTATTAATCTTGGATTGAGTCATCCTCAAATTAATAATTCAAGTTATCTAGTGTTTAGTTGGTTTTAGGTTGTCTAGGATATATTAGGAAATAATCATATCCCGTGTTTGGTTAGAGATTGGATGAGATAGAATTACTATTATAATGACTAAATTACCCCTTAATTTGTAGGATCATTTTAGTAAAATAATTTAATAATTTATAACTTGTATTAAAATAAAGTAATTTTAAACTTTAGAATTATAAAGTAAATCAAGGGTTTGATATATAAAAATTTGCATTCACTCATACTTAGCCCATTCAGCCCCTTAAAAATTGGTTTTAACCTAACTTTTTAATCTAAATTTGCAATTCAATTCAATAGTGGGCTGAGTTTTGGCTTAATTAGAGTTAAATAGAACAAAATCCAACCCATTTAAGAGTTTTAAATGAGCCAAACTCAAGCCAATATAGAAAAATTTTCTTTTGGCCGAGTTTGAACTTATTGAAACCCCTGTTCGCAAAGCCCAATTGATAATGTTATGTATTTATATAGAATTCAGTTGAGAAAATAAGGTTTGTGAGGGCAATTTAGTCCAGTGACAATATAGTCCGTTTATTTTGATGTAAGTAGGGGCAAATTAATCAAAAATTTTTGATTAATTAATAGGGGTAAATTTGTCAAAAATTTAAAATAATGAATAGCAGCAAATTGGTAAAAAATTTTAATATAATTAGTAGGGCAAATTAGTCGGTTTATTATCATATTATTATGTGAGAGTATGGCTGTGTAATATTCAGTATGAATTTGTATCATTTGTAAAGACAAATTAGTCCAAATATTGTTACGTTGGTAGTAGGGGCAAAATAGTCAAAAATTTTAAATTAATTAGTAGGGGCAAATTAGTCCATTTATATTGTATTATCATATAAGAGTAAGGTTATATAATTATGAAAGTATAAATTTATATTATTTGTAAGCATAAATTAATCTAAAATTTCATCATCACATCTTTTAGTCATCTCGGGATGACTAATATCACATCTCTCATGGGATTATTTTATCTAATGAATAGGGAATTAATTCGCGTAGTTGGGATATGTTATCCAATGTGTAAAATGTAACCAAAGGTTTGTTTAGATAGGGTATTATTTGAAATATTATTTGGAATAATTACTGTACCACTTTTGTGATGTGATGTATGTGAGATAAAAAGGTGGTTGGGAATATAAAAAGGTGTATTGAAAATTGTAACAGTGATGTCAGCAAATAAATTTGGACAAATAATTTCCTGTCCAAACACAGGGTGATTACTCTAATCTTGTACCATCCCACAAACCAAACGGACTCTTAATGGTTTGATAGTTTCTAAATTACGTGACTCTACACTTGGTATTAGAGTTCAAGAATTCAAATCTTACACTTGATTTATCCACTTGTGATAATAATTCCAAAGTAAATGAAATAACATAATAGTTATTTTTGGATAAGAAGATTGTAGTATGAGTTTTTACTAATACTATATTTATTTATTTATTTATACTTATTTTCTCATTTCAAAGGATACGAAGCAAGGTATCCAACAAATATTGATGCATTATCATTTTTTCCTCTCTCTCTCTCTCTCTCTCTCAATTTCTTCCCCTTTCTTTATGCATTTGATGGGATACGTTAAGTAAATGAAGAAAAAAGAAAAATATTAAAAAGAGAAGAGTAATCAATCAAACAAAAACTTTTAGGGATAATTGCAGAAACCTCCCCTGACTTTTATAGTAATAGCATTGACCTTCCCTATTAATTTTGAAATAGCATTGACCTCCCCTAAAAAAAGTTGGAGGCAATTTAATAGGCAAAAGTGGGTCAATTTACTAAAGTACCCCCAACATGATTTAATTTTACCAAATGAATGTGATGAGTACTTTCATCAAACCCAACAAAACGTTTGTTAATAAAAATTACACTAAATTAGTTTAACTAATTAACTAATTAACTAAATAATGAAATAACTAAATAACTAATAATCTAATTAATTACTTAATTGGATAAACTAATTAACTAATTAACTGCTTAACTAATTAACTAATTTCTATTTATGTAATTATCTAATTAACTAATCAAACTATATGTACATAGTTAAACTAATTAACTAATTATCTAATTAATTAATTAACTAATTAACTAATTTCTGTTTATCTAATTAACTAATTAACTAAAGCTGTTGTCTGTCCGAAACTAACAAACTATTTGCATGTTAAACTAATTAACTAACTAATTATCTAATTAATTAATTAACTAATTAACTAATTTTTGTTTATCTAATTATCTAATTAACTAATTAGTTAATGCGCTAATTGGTTAATTAGCTTCACAGGCCAACGAAATTGGTTAAATAGTGCATTAAATATAAAACTATTTCTGCACAGTTAAATTAATTAACTAATTATCTAATTATCTAATTAACTAATTTCTATTTATCTAATTAACTAATTAACTAATCAAACTATTTCTGCATAGTTAAACTAATTAACTAATTAACTATTAACTAATTATCTAATTAGCTATTAACTAATTAACTAATTATCTAATTAACTAATTAACTAAAGCTGTTGTCTGTCCGAAACTAACAAACTATTTGTTTGTTAAACTAATAAACTAATTAACTGCTTAACTAATTATGAGCAATTTTTTTTAACTTTCACATATTTAATTTATGTTAAATACAAAACATACTAGTTTTCCTTTGGGCGCTATTTAACCAATTTTTCCCATAAAGAGTTGGTATGTTTTCCATAAAGAACTGGTATAAAACATACTACAAAACCTGCCAATTTCCCATAAAGAACTGGTATGTTATACGTTATTTAACCAATTTTTCATATTTAAACAAATTTATGAAAATTAAAATAACGTATTCGAAAGTTGCATTTTTATTTGGAAGAACGCGTTCCTTCGATGCGTTTTTTACCCTTTGGGAAGAGACTCAAAAATCGCCACCCTTTAGAAAGTTAGTTTAAAAACTCTCTTTTTTTGGGAATTTACTTCTTATTAATACAGCCACTATATTTATTTTCTTGTATTAAATTTTGTTATGGTTTATGATTTTCTTATATTTTATCAAAAAAGTTAATAACTATTGTAGTTACAATTATGGAGATGTTAATTTGTCGTATGTGTAATTCTTTTGTTTTATAAGAATTGTTATATTAGGGGTAAATTTGAAATTTAATTGCATTTAATTCCGAAACACTCATTAAACCAAACCAAGCTAGATATTGGAATGAAAAATATGTTGCATTTATACCCCCCGAACTTGCTTGATTCTTAATGCCTATGCCCCTCCCTTATTAATACTAATTGTCAAGCAAGATGAGGGCAAAATTGGAAGAAATTTCTTATCTCACTTCTGCAAATAATTTGTTAATGGGACATCAAGCCTCAGGGGAGGTTTCTGCAACGAATTGTTCCTGTTCAGGGGTGCTGAATGCAATTTCTAAACCTAGAGGGGAGGTCAGTGCAAGTGTCAGAAACCTCAGGGGAGGTTTCTGCAATTATCCCAAACTTTTATTCTAATCCCCTAGCTAAAGAGGCCAAGAAACGGAAAGTGTACAAATACAAAAGGATGTAGAAGAGACGAACGGCGCAGTGTCTGTGCTTTCCCGATAAGCCAGGTGAGCTGCCCAAATCCAGATATGACCTTACCTTAATCCTTCGGGCAACGCTTTTTGAGCTTCGGGTCCTCCTCGAGTCACACCCCATCCTGCCCCTCACCTTACCCCTTCAATTCTTGCTTAATCACCACTCCTAATCAACCTGAACATCCAAATAATAATAATAATAATAATAATAACAACACTAAACAAATAAGTAAATAAAGAAAAAACAATGGCCAAAAAAGCCTTAATTTAATAGTTAAAATTGAGAGTTCAGCATTTAGCTTTGGTTTCAACTTTCAATCCCCTTCCCTCCTCTCAACTCCTTAAATTTCACTTCTTTCTTGCTTAAAAAACACCCTCAAAACAAGCATTGTATATTAAAAAAAAAAGGAAAATGAAGTTTTGTAAATGTCAAAATTGAGTTTTTGTTAGTGATAGTTTTGATATGTTACACTTCCACATGGACAATTACACCATAAAATGCATATATTAATACAATAGACACAAACAATAAATGTAAATACTAAGATAAAAATGTATAAAAATATAATTTTTAAAAATGCAAATGCTAAAATAGTAGTCGCATTTTCATGTTTTAGAATCTACATAATTTGTTGATTGATTATGTCCATTATGTTCGATCATATATTTTAGGGTGCAATTGTCACTAACAAATGCATTGATTTTTGGTTTTGCAAGGTGGTGAGGGAATTTTAGGATCTTTTTGTTGGCTTTGGGGTTTGCTCAGTTAAGAAGCAAGGAAACAAGACCACTGGAATTTCGGGCAACAGATCAAGAAAAATGCAGTAGAAATTTATTTTATTTCATTTTATTTTTTCCTTTTGAACTTCATAACTTTTCTATTGACCTCCCCTTCTTCTTCTTCTTCTTCTTCTTCTTCTTCTTCTTCTTCACCTATCTTGGCAGCCATTTACGATATCTCATTTTCTTCAGCTTTTCGGTCTTCAGCTATAGTCAATGGCAGTAGTACTTTTTGGTCCCATTTCACTTCTTTAGAAGCAAGTTTGGACAGGACAGATGATGGGTTTTCAAGAAACCTGAACTTCTCTTGCATAATTTGCGTGCTAATGTCAGTTAATTCGTTACAGCAAAGAAAAGATGTACGAAAGAAATCTTAAAGCCTGATCAATGATATCTGAACATGTATGGAGATTTGTTCTTGACTTGTAGTTTCTACCACCCTCTAATTGCTCATTTTGTTTTTCTTTTTGGTACATTGCAGCAGCTAGTCCTGGATCTGCCAAGAATAAGCCCTTCAATGAGATCACAAGTCACAGATCCAACTGTTGTAGATTTGTATTTTGTCGTCTAATTGCATGATTTGCATCTTCTCAAGAGACAACCAAGATTAAAATCATATTTTATTACTCTACCATTCAATATTAAACAGACCAGTCAAAATAAATGTTTCAAATTTATTTGTATTTTATTACAACTACTTTAGTGATACTATTTTATTGACCATTTATGCCTTTGGGATTTATCTCTCATCTTCATTTCATTCAGTGTGCAATTTCCACATTTTCAGGCTCATTACTCATTAGCCATAGCCAAGCTTTAGATACGCCTACAGCAATTAGCAGTAAAGCACTTTCCTCACATATCAGGAGTTGACAGCAAATTAATAGCGATTACACCTTCCATATTGCCTTTTCCTCATCAACCTAGAACAAAAACAAACACAGGAAAATCTGAAGATAGAACAAGCTATTAGCCACAACCACATACAGATCAAAGGTCAGTAATCTGTAATATGTATGTATGTATACAGCCTATATGAAAAAGAGATGCAGACTTTTCATCAGTACTACTGTAGCTTTTCTTCTTAGCAGATGATGAATTATAGAGGTGGATGGTGCCAGTACTCTAGTAGTACAACCAACACTACTGGCTACTTTATGGTGTGTTTGTGTTATGTGTACTAAAAAGTAGTGTTGTACATTTCTCAGCATCTGATGCTTGCTCAACATCTTTCTTTTCTTGTTTCTTTTTTTTTTCTTTATATTTTTAAAATTTTAGAATTGGTTTTTGATTTAGTCTTTCTTTTTTATTTTTTTTGTGGTTATAACCTGCAATTTTGCTGCTGATTTTTTTAGGGGTAAGGATGCGACTTGAGAGAGGATTCCGTCTGAGCAGACTCACAGGCTTTTATTTGCTTTAGAAAACACTACTGCAAAAAGCTTCAAACAACAGGAAGAGAGAAAGAAAGAGAGTAAGAAAGAGAGAAAGAAGTCCCCTTAGCTTTTGCCATCCTTTCCTTTCCTCTCTTCTCCTCCTCTGACATTACTAGCAGCCTGGCCTGTCTGTAACTTGAACGTGATATTTCATACCGCAAAAATAGCCTTTTTCAACACACAGTCACACACTATACGTATTTTTTCTGTTTCTCTTATATATATATATATATAGACACACACAGATATAAGTCTGTGATGTGTGTATTTATCCTTACAAAAGCCAAAGTACTCAGGGTAATTGTCATCAATGCAAAGTACACTCTCAACCACACACACAAATAGATACAGTCCCCCCCCCTCTCCTCCCCCTCCAACCTGTCCACTCACTCCCACAGTTTTCTCTTTCCATGACTTAACCTTGGGTTTGATTTTCCATTTTTCCTGCTCCCCAGATTTCATCAGGCCTCTCTTCAATTTCGTGTTGTTTTATTTATTTATTCTTTTGTTTACTCTCTCTCCTTCCTTTCCTCAAAACCTGGTTAAATCTTGAAAAGGGCAGCTTGCATCTTGGGTTTCTTTTTTCGCTCTGCAAGTTTAATTTATCTTGGTTTGGAAAGGTATGAAAGTGGCATGGAGATGGAGGAGATGCAAACCCCAGGGTGTAAATTTCCGAGGATCCGCAGCAGAAGTGGTAGGATTAATGATGACGCAGCCAAGATAGGGCATAAAGGGGATGACCAGTGCAAGCCTGAGGAAGATGAAGCAGATGGGGAGGAGGAGGTCAAGAGGGCCAACGTCAATGGCAGTGCCAGAGGAGGAGGAGGAGGTGTTGGGGTGGGGGGACTGGATATAACTGCTTCTAGTGGTCTAGGTAGGCTTTGTGGGTGGCCTTCTTCTCGGATTGTTAGGGTTTCACGGGCATCCGGTGGAAAAGATCGGCATAGCAAAGTTTGGACTACGAAAGGACTAAGAGACCGGCGTGTTCGTTTGTCAGTGACCACTGCAATACAATTCTATGATCTGCAGGATAGACTGGGTTATGATCAGCCCAGCAAGGCCGTAGAGTGGCTGCTTAAGGCTGCAGCCAGCTCTATCGCGGAGCTGCCCTCGATTAATACAGCATTTCCAGACACTCCTCAGCAGCTCAGTGATGAAAAGAGGTCAAGTGCAGGTACTCATGAGCATGGCTTTGATTCTGCAGAAGTGGATATGGAAGGTGAACTCAATTACCAGCAACAGCAGCAGCTTGGGGCTTTCTCTAAATCTGCTTGTAGTAGCACTTCTGAGACCAGTAAGGGTTCAGGATTGTCGCTTTCCCGGTCTGAAAGCCGGATTAAAGCTCGAGAGAGGGCCAGGGAAAGAGCAGCTGAGAAGGAGAAAGAGAAAGAGAAGGAAGAATCTTCTCGTGTAGCCCATCAGCCACACCTGAATGTGAACCCTATTTCTGAAAATTCTTCTTTCACTCAGCTATTGACTGCTGGGATGAGTAATTCTGCTAATGTTAGCAACACTAGCAGCAACAACAACACAACTGGTAGTCCTACCGGCGGTTCAATTCATCAAAACCCTGGCAGCGGTGGCGGCAGCGGCAGCGGCGGCAGCAGTGCCGGCGGTAATGGTAATAACGGCACTGCAAATGAGTCTAATTTTTTCCACAAATCATCATCCAGACATTGGTCTTCTTCTACTCCTATGGACTACTTTGCCACAGGGCTTTTAGGCCTGTCCTCTTCTTCCCGTGCTATACATCAACCATCTGCAAGCTTTTTGGGGCAAATCCAGCTGGGTAATCCTCTTCATCAGTCCCTGACGTCTGTATCCTCCCCGCTGTTTACCATCACAGCTGACCACCACCACCACCACAGCCACCACACGGACCTTCCGCATTTCTCGTTTGTACCGGACCACCTCGTCCCGGTTGTGACAGCTGCCGGTGGGAATGGGAATAGCCATAGTAATCATACTGGTAACGGTAATGGCAGTAACAGTGATTACAATCTCAACTTTACCATTTCTTCTCCATCTTCTTCCGGCCTTGCTGGTTTCAATAGGGGGACCCTTCAGTCCAATTCTTCTTCTCCGCCGTCTCTGTTACCTCACGTCCAGAGGTTTTCGCCCATAGACGGACCATCATCGGCTTTCTTCAGCAGCACAACCGCATCTCCACCTAATGCTGCTGTTGCACCTGTGGAGAACCACCACCACTTTCTCCCCGGATTCGATGCCCGCTTGCAGCTTTGCTACGGCGACGGTACCCGCCATTCTGACCACAAGTCAAAAGGAAAAAACTGAGTCATCGTCCCACCTTCTATCCTGGTAACTACATTTCTGATTCTTGGAGTTCAATGTTGTATTATCTGCCCATTTTAGTTTGTTTATAGCCTCCTACTGCACGAGTTCTTGAGGGTTTTCCGTTGTGCTTTAGCCAAAGCAAATTGTTTGGGTTCTTTTCGGATCTACGTGTTATTGTACCATGAATGATTTTTTCGATTTCTTGGTTTCATAAAAAGCGTAACTATTGGGCAGTATCTTTTATCAGCGCCATCTGGTGTGTTTGTCTTAATTTTGTGGCACATGCATGGATACCTGCGACCTGGGGAACGGCTTGCTGTCTCTGGCTTAGTTATCCTCTTTGGTTCCCTGCTTTCTAGCATGTCTATGGCTAGGCCAGGTGTTAGTCTTTCAGAGAAAGAAGTGCACTCGTTGCTTTCTAGCATGTCTTTGGCTAGGCCAGGTGTTAGTCTTTGAGAGAGAAGTGCACTTTAAGAAATGGAGGAGCTCAGAACCACACTCTTTTCCTTTTGTTTCCTAGATTCCTATTTGTTTTTTTTTTCCTTCTTTCTGCCTTGACCTGCCCCACAAAAGTAAAAGTATAACTGTTAGAACAGGTGTCAATTGGTTGGCAGCCAATCCAAGATTTGTCGGATCTCTTACTATATGGCATTGTATTGCTTGAATGCATCTTTTCTGTGTTATATATAATGCAATGGTCTATCCATGCACGTTGGGAGTGCTTTCCGGATAGCGTTTATTAGCTGGATGCCTTAGGAGTTTCAACTACAGTTTTGTGCATAAAGTTTTTGTTTTTCAAGTCCAAGGTCCAAACTTGCATTGTCAGTACTGATACTTTAGTGGGTTTTTGAAGTTAAAGGGCTAGACTTTCAGAACTCTATAGAGCCCATTAAATGGGATTTCAAGTCAAAGCAAGAAGATAGGAAGGTTAGGCTGATATTGCTAAGCATTCTGATTTTCTTCATTAACACAGTAGTTTGCATTTTGGACTAATGACTTGAGCAAAGGGAAATAAATATTTGCGAGCTTCATATTTTGTGTGAGATTTTGAGATTTTAGTGAAATGAACTATCCCATTTGTAGCATGTTCCAAAAATTCTCCGACCCTGTTTACTGAGTGCTACATGGTTTCCTCTTGAGTTATGCATTGATATGTGATCAAGCTGTTTTAGAGAGGCTAAGATTGCATTCCTTTATCCTCTAGTGGAAAATGTTTAGCTGAAAAATCCCATGAAGATCAAATAATTCAACTGAAAGGCAATGGGTCTAAAACTGATACTAATAGCAATAGCCTTGTATCGAAGACATGCCATCACATTGTGGATTACGCTTAGGGGCCTCTATATGCACATTTTTCTTTAAAAAAGTAAAAATAAAAATGTGATAGTTTTCAGACTTGTACCACAAAGTTTTTTCATTTTGTATGCTAAAACTTATATTTTTCTGTACGTATATGCTTAATGTGTTTTGTCAATCATAAATTTGTACTTAACAAGCATTATTTGGTTTAATCTTTGACTCTTGAAGTTCTTGGAGGGCTTGAGGTTTAAGCTGATAAGTTTGGAATTTCGGAGGAGAGGATCAAGTTAAACACAACGCAAAAAAGAAAATTAGTGGACTACTGGAAGATTTTATTTGGTTATAGTATTTTTATGGTATGTTTGTAGGTTGCCACATGTCAGTTTACTGTGTAAGTATAAGTTTGACTTTACTGTTATTCATTATTAAGTTTTCAAATGCATGTGTAAAACCATTAAAATAACATTAATTAATTTAATGACAACCAATATGGATTATCTTTCAGATAAATAAATCTCCATCATTTCACTTACAAGAATCATATATCCTTCTATGATACTCAATTGAGTTTTTTCCATTAATTATGAATTTATTTCTCCTAAACTTGGTAAGTTGGAAAGATTTTAATCCTTGAGATATGCAGCATAGTTGCAGTGATCTAGGATGGTAATCTGTACCCCAAAATTTTGATACTTCTACCTAACTTTAACCTCTTAAGCTAATACGCATGTTGAATTCTTGATTCTTTAGGCGTATTACAAGAGTCTTTATGCAGCTTAGTACAAGAAGATAGATAATTTGTAATCAACCAACTCTGTTGATCACAACGACCACAAATGCAACATGATATTGTAGAGACTAGCATATTTCGGGGACTAAAATTTTTATTACTAAGTCAATCATGTGTATACTGACCACAATTACCATTTTATCAATTTTGGCTTTGTTTCTTTCCTTTTTGCTTTGAAAAGTAAGTGAGGGATACCAACAGCAGCCAGCCATTAGAAGTAAGAAGCACAAATCTCCAAATTTGATAGTGAGGAACCTTTCAAATCATTCATGAACAGAGAAACGGAAAGGAGATAAATAATTTCAAAGGTCCATATGCTTTTCACAAAAAGGATAAGTTATCATAGCTTAGGGTAGCATTTGCATTCTATGTTGAACTTTTGGGACTTAAAATAGGAGTACTAGTCCATCCCACACCACTCCCACTTAGAAGGAAAGTTTTCCACCAAAAAAAAAAAGAAAAAGGGTAGAGCAGATTATACGATTAGTCTTCATGCATACCAGCATCAACTGTAGACAGCGAAGCCATACCAGACGTGTCATTTAGCATGAACTGCAAAATCAAGCCAGTCTGATGTCTTATTTATATTTTGAAAGGGAAAATCATGTTCATAAAGGTTACAGAATGATTCAATATTAAGCATGTAAATACCATGTAACAGCGCAAGAAAACTGATAATAGTTAGAACTATGGTAGTAGCACACACTCAATTGATCCAACTTTGTATGGAAAATCATTCATCTAAAGGTTGGCTCTAACAAGAGATTGATCTTCTCGCTATAACTCTTCTAGGAGGTGCTAATGCATGGGTTTATCCAGGATGATGTGCTGTAGCGTACATATTAGAGAAGAATATTCAGATCGTTTTGAAGTTTCTCATATTTGTCTAAAATCACAAGCTATAAGTTTTTTCAAGAAGCAATTAAAGCTTCATTCTTGTTAAAATTCTGAATCTCCCTGGTAGTTTTAAGAAGGCTTTAAAATGTGAATTATCAAGAATATTTTTCTGCTTAATCAGTTTCCTTAGCAAGTTTGTGCTTTTCATTAGATTTTAGGCTTTTGGCCTCATATGCTGGTTAAATAGCATTTTGCAGCACTCTTATAAACTTTCATCCATACTCCGGCAAGAATATTCTGAACTTTTTCCCTTTCACCTAGTACTGTAACAGTACATCAACTTTTCCAGTAACTACCGGTCCGTTTGGATTAGCTGTTTTTGCAGGTGTTTTTGAAAAATTTTGCTGTAGCAGAGTTTTTAGAGTATATTTTGGAATATTTTTAGAAAATATTTTGGGATATTTAAGAGTAGAAGAGTTTCTAAAATATATTTTAAGATATTTTTTTAAATTTTAAAAAATTTAAACTAATTTTTAGATTACCTTTTAGAGTACTTTTGAAAATTTTTATTGTATTTGAAAAACTAGTTTTTGAAAAACACTCCAAAAATAGGGGATTCAATTCTTAGTTTTCCTTTTGACCAAGACATACCTAGTAACTTGCATGAAAGTGGCAACGGCAAATTTCTTTTTAATGCCAAGCAAGCAAAACATTTGTTACAGCAGGCTATATGATTTGTTAGTCGTTGGTGCTTACGCCCAACTTAGCGTGTTTACTCCATTAAGATATTGTATTTAGAACTCTTCGGGTGTATTAAACTTTTCAGAGCAGGAGAATATGGCTCAACCTAGATAACAAAGTAGTGGAGCTTGATTATGAGTGAATACATAACATGAGGTCATTTGCAATCTATATCATTAAAGTTAATACCTAATCCAGCAATATTGACACTTGAATTACTTAAATACAGTTTCAACCTTCTATAGCCTTCAAGGTCTCTTGATGATCTAACTCAATTATAGTGTATTAATGTTAAGACTCTCTAATGGCTTTGATTTCATGACATTGATGATTCATTTCATACTCCTGTTCTGTACAAATCAGTGAGGACAAAAAAGAATGTGTTATTCTTTTTGTTCAATCTCATAATTAAATCTCTTTGCCTATTTTTCATTTGCTATCTTCTGCCTCTAAATTAGAGTTTCTTGCACAATGACATTAATGCTTGCCCTCTTGCAAGCATTTTCTCTTCCCCAAATGTTTTTCTTACATCTATCTTGGTAATGACTTGCAGATTTTCCTTGCTGAATGCATGGTATCTTAATTTTGGGTAGTAATAAATGTCAACATCTATTACTGGGGTTTTTTTTTGGGGGGGGGGGTTGGGGACCACACACACAATAACAATTTGGTTTATTTGTTGCTTTCTTTTGTCGTTACTGTCATAATTAGGCATATCAATGGGTTGGATCTTACTCAAATCCAATCCAGATTCAATATACTTGAATAGGGTTTGAATTTAATTTCTTAAATCTAGATCCTACCCAAATCCAAATCCTGTAAGAGAGTCATGGATTTGGGCATGGGTCATCGGTAGGGTCTAGTTGTCGATGACCCATACCTAAATCCAGACACACACACACACAAAAGTAAATTTATAAAATAATTTAATATTCTATGGCAATTAAATCAAATATAGTAAGAATTCATAGTTGTCATTGTAATTGGTACAAATTTTTTTACGAAAAGGAGAAAAGTAAAGGAGAAAAAGTAAAGGCAAACAAATGAAAGATTGGATATGGATATAGAATTTTGAAAATAAATAGTAGTAATTAATAATAATTCTTTCTTTAGATCATAATATTGCATTCAACTTTTTGAATATTAATTTTATTATTCAAAAGTAAAAATTGGATGGTGTTTATATTATTTTTGAACTCTATATATTTTACTTTAGTATATTTAGAAAAATATAACGAATACCCATTGGATACTCAGATTCATGAGAGTTTGGGTCTGAATTTACTTTTTTCAACCCATAAGGGTTTGGATCCAGGTCTGGATCTAACTAAATTTAATGGGTCTGAATATGGATTAAATGAATCTAACCCAAACCCTACTTATTAACCTGACTAGTCATAATGATTTGCTTTTCCTTCAGAAAAACATGAAATAGTTAAACATCAGTACGTTTTCCCTGGTATTTCATTTGGTTTTGGTGTTATACGTGGACCCTAACTCAGTCCTCGAATACAAATCAATTAACTATGAAATTATGGAACGTTGAATGATTTATCATGTCCGTCCTAACAGTAGAGGAGTGGATGACAGAGTCTGACATACTTCCTCTTTAAGGTCCTCTTAGCCCTCCCAAACTCTTTGCATCTATGACTTTAGATAAATGCCACTTTGCAGTGTTCATTTTCCTAACTTTTTCTTTTCTTTTCTTTTTCAAAAGTTTTACTTATGTGAACTTGGTTAATTTTGCATTGTAAATGAAGTTGGATGCAAAATACATGCATATATGGTATATCAAAACCTCATCGATAAACACATATGCAACAGATGAAAGGGTGGAGTGGTTTCCATACTTGTGCTAAAAATGTCCAGTAACTGAACTAAAATTAAACAAAAAAATTTATTTTGAACTAAAAAAGAATAAATTTTGAAACCTAAAGTGAAGTTCATGTTGGCTATAGCAGTGAAAAGTGGCACATTCTTGCACACTATCTAACCTTGGAATCATGGACAGAAGTAAGGGGCTCTGGAACATGAAGAGAGAAGTGCATCAAATAACGCCTTTGCTATAATGATAATTGAAGAGCCACAAACTTCTGAAAACTCAAATGACATTCTCGGTTGGAAAATCAAGCTCAAACTGTCCTCACTTGATCAACTTCGTTGAAGAGTTTGTATTAATACCCGCAAATCTTTTAAAAAGTTGAAGTGGTTTCAGTACATTAATGTCTGGTATAAACCATACTCACAATCCTTTTGAAGCAACCATTGTATGCAGTCATTATTTAGTGAATCTGGGAAAGTTTCAACATGCATTGTTTCCAGAAGTTACCTTTCGATGAAAACCTAAGTTGTCAATAGTTCAAACTTTGTTTGCTAGTTCATTTTACAATTTTTACTATTTTTATATCATGCCTGGTGGGCAGTTCCCATCCTTCATTTAAGTATGTAATTAGACGGAACTGTCAAACATGGTTCTTCTTGATTTGTGTAACTACTGTGTACATGTAGCAGGGCACCCTTCCAGATGACTTTTACTGAGATAAGATGGTCAACACTCGTAAAATTGTGTTGATGTTTTAGAATAAGCTTGAATGTGTTTCCCCATGCATAACCTATTAAAGGTTTTTATGCTTGTGTATCCACTTACAATACATTTCTTAAACGCAATAGAGACACAAATAACCCTTTTTTTTTTTTTTAAAATCTGGAACCCCATTTTTCGTAAACTCAACAGAGACAGTTTTGCATTGCTAGCAGCTGAAGCAATTTTCACATTTCACCAGCACACGTTCACCTATTCATTTCTTTATCTAAGATTGGATGATAGGTCTATTTGATGCTAAGATTGGAGCTTGACTATACCTGCTTGTTTAGAAAAACAGTCCAATAAACAAAAGGAAGGAACATGACCATAGTGGGAATGTCAGCCTGAGTATATATATCAAATTATCATTTGCATTCTACAATATAGGTTAACAAGGTACCTATTTAAGTTGGATTTGTTGGTAAGTTACCAACAGAAGCTGGATGGGATTGGTGGACTTGTTGCTAATTGTAGTCAAATGAACTTTGATAGCTAATCCTTAAAGTGAAGGGGAACTCAAAATTGTTAGCTGCCACTCAACACTTTGACTTCATTCCCACAACTGCTTCATCATAACTCTTGCGACGAATCTTGTTCCATAAACCTTTATGTAGCATGTTCAGCTTTTAGGACCATAAATAATTTCTGTCCTTGGATGAAATAGAGAGAGCTTCGGTTATATATATTAGCATTCTATGGGCATGCTTGGGAAATAAGAAGTGTAGTTTCAGTTATGCTAGTTACCACTGGATCAGAAGTAAACAATACTATTATCTCTTGTCGCAGTTTTGCATCATGGGAATGCTTTATGGCTGTTAATTTCTTTTATGTAGGTTAATTAGATTTGCTTTTTTAGTATGACAACATCTTTACCATTTTGCATTGCTTCACTCAGCAGTACAAAGTTGCTTAATTGGCTTCTCCTGGCGCAGGTAACTGAAGATGGCATTCACCTGCAAGCCCAGACCAAAGCTTGCTTTCTGCCTCGGCCATTCATTATTGATTGTTATGATTCTGAAGTTTATATTCCTCATTATCAACTAAGTAATTATTGAGCTAGCACCCAAATATTTTGATATATTGGTGCATTGTTGCCAGGTTCTATGTGTTTGATGAGCTGAAAATGTTGTTCTTGAGGTTGTTAGCTTAAAAAATATGTTTGGTTTGCTGGTTCTGCGTAGAAATTGTTCATACTGTGGTTTGCAATGACCAACCTTTTGAATCAATCAAATCAATAGGAGTTAAATCAGCTCCTAAAGTTCTTCAAACTACCTATTTGTCCTTTCAACAAAGAGATGCATCTCCACTTCTCAATGGGTTAAAATTTTTATTACTATTGTAAATACTCAGCATATCTTTGGCTCAATATAAA
Organism: Coffea humblotiana; assembly: GCA_023065735.1. Classification (NCBI taxonomy): domain Eukaryota; kingdom Viridiplantae; phylum Streptophyta; class Magnoliopsida; order Gentianales; family Rubiaceae; genus Coffea; species Coffea humblotiana. The sequence continues at coordinate 15,901,716 of CM041216.1, forward strand.
TATATATTTAAAAAAATGTTTTTAGTTGTATCTTAACTATGGCAAGTTTGCTTCCAATGAGCTGATAAATAACTACATAATAGTTGCAGGTATACAGAAGAGAAGGAGGTGGGGAGATAGTTTTGAATAGTGGAGTTATGGGAGGAAGTGGATGCATACACCACTTTAAGCCTCCACCACTACTCTGTGATACTTAGCAAAGGGAGAAATAACACGCTAAAGTTGACAAAGATAAAGGCGGGAAGTTCCAATCTCATTTCAATTCTCAAATCACTAATATTTCAAAACATCATTTCACGTATTTTTAGATCATATTACCTAAGTTTGATTAGGATCGCAAATGAATCGAATCGAGTCGAGTTTTGAATTAGTTTTATCCGAACTCAGAGCTCGACGAGCTGACAATTTTGAAGCTCGAACTCAAAAAAAATAAAAATAATTATTATTTTTTTAAAAAATAAATAAAATATATTTTTTTCTTAATAAATTATAAAATATTAAAGGGATATATATGTAATTTTTACTATTAAAATTATATATATATTTTTATATATATATACACACACACTCGAGCTTGAACTTGAGTTCGACTCGGCCAACTCGAACTCGAGTCGAGCTTGACTCGAGGCCACTCATGAGTGGTTTGATTCATTTGCAACCCTAGTTCTAATATCATTAAATGTCATGCCCCGAATTCGGATCCCTGGACTAGATTTGCAACATGGCACGCCGTATGTATGAGACCTTACTGTCCATAAATATAAGGCATCAATGATCATAACTTACAAATTTTACTAAAGTGGCGTTTTGATTCGTATGTTAGAATCGGATTCGGATTCGGAATCATTCATCCTGGATTTGGAGCTGGAGTCAATCATTCCAATATATTTAATTTGGTTTAGTACCATGAATGTGTATCATTACTATAGTTAATGTTTGGTTCGTTGGATCTTTGTAAATGAGATATTCAGAAATTTTCCTAATGAAACATATTAGTAAATTTAGTATAACTTAATTTATAATTTCTATTAGTAAATATGTATAATTATTAATATAATTGATATTATCAATTATATTACATAGATTAATATACATTATATAATAAATATAACTAATAATGTTATTATTATAAGTTTGTAACTAATGTGAATTAAAATATTGTATATAATTAAATATAATTATACAAATGTTATAATATAAAATAAAATTATAATTATACAATATATAAAAATATTAATTATACTAATATTTTATATAATTATAATGTATATTATATATTAAATATAATTATTCTTAAAATATTTAATTAAATAATTATAATATATAATTATATAATATTTTTACATATCAGTATATAATACTTATAAATACATTATATAATTATAATAATATTATAATAAAATATATAATTATAATTATATATTCATTTTTTAATGGGGTGGCGGGACAAGCCCCATTTCTAAACGGGAATCACACTTGGGTTTTGTCCAAAACCCTCCAAGTTACTAGGGAATTGAGGAATTCTAAAATTTTTAGATATGATTCCAAAATCCCGATTCCGGATAGTAGTAATCCAAACAACAATTATGGGGTTTATTACAATTCTTCATTCCGAACCCTCTTACCAAACACCACCTAAAATTTAAAATCTTACAGATATCAATGAAATACATACACATCACTAAATTGCATCTACAAAATGCTTTGCTTTAAGTTTCTAGAATTTAAACGTCTACCTATTTACCTCTCTCACTTATCTTCTAAATGTACACGAGTTGGTTTTCTTGATTTGCAAGAAAAAAAAATGAGAGACTTGGGTTGAGCAATGTACACCCAATAGATAGTACTTACTTCCCTGTCAGATCATGTAGTTCTATACATACTATATAACCATTTGCGAATTTGATCACACCATACCACATGCATACATCAATTAAAAAACATTTGTCATTCTCATTTCATATATTATACAAACATAATTCATTGAAGGAGAATGGCATGCACATAAGTGGCCTCCATCCGATGTAGCACTTAATTCCACAGGTTCTAGAGGTAGCCCCCGTCTAATATGGGATTAAAGAAAGGGTTAAAAATAGAAAACCTCCTGTGGTATAACTATCATACAGAAAAGCCCTCTGTGATTTCATATCATATGCGTCATTACCTCATGGCTTGAAATAAGGTAAATCATCGACGAAATCGTTAAAACAGACGGAACTGAGTGAAAAGATGAAAATGTCCTAATAATATAAGCGAAAAATAGCCGAAGTAATTTTAGCACTTTCATTCTTTCAAAACAAACGAAGAGAGAGAGAGAGAGAGAGAAGATACAAACCCCAGAGAGAGAGAGCAGTCATTTTTCAGTAAAATTTTCGATTGTTATTTAAATCAAACAACGAGATCGACGGGAAATACGAGGAAGTGAAGATTTGCGGCAAAAAATCGAAGAAAAATGGGTTCGTATATCCTCCCTAGTCTATTTCGATTTGGGTTTTAGGGTATTTTGTGGAAGGGAAATTGTGCATTTATTGATATCAGATTAAATTGTGAGGCCATTATTTAACAAAGATAAGATTTTTGTTGTATTTACGGATGTTGTTAATGAAGATAAGGTTTTTTGATGTATGCCCTCAATTTGCTATTTGGATTATCGATTGTCAGATTTGTTAGGGTTTTGTGTTTGGTTGACTATGGAAATGGAAAGCCTTAGTAATTTGCTATTTGGTGGAGATTCTTAGTTGACAAATCTGAATATATGGATGTCTTTGAATATTACTCAACCTCTTAAATGTTTGTGTTTGGAGTAGAAGTGTCATGGAACTTTCAATTTGTACTATCAAGTTATTTAAATGAGTAGAATTGTCATGAAAACTACTGTCTTGCTATTTCTATTTGTATCATTATCACAAGAAAAGTAGATTAATATTGGTAGATAATCTGTCGTTATCTTAATATGGGGTTCATGGAAGACATGTTGTAGTCAAATGTGGTCCCCAATCCCACCTACAATGAATTGTTTGTTTTGGTTCCGTTATGTTATCTTTTGTGTCATTGTGAAAGATAAATTACTAAAAAGTGAGAACTTTATTGCTTCTCATGCAGCATTAGAGGAGAATCCGAGGATAAAGTTAACATACACATGTATTTTGGTGGGGAGATTCAGAGAAAAACCAAGGCTCCACTACACAGGAACCCACATATCATTTTCAAAGAAAGAGTTGAAGATTAGTTATCCATAGTAAACATGTGCAGAATGTTTAAAAAAGTAGATGAAGGAGCAACTAGAGTAACGTTTGGTTTTGTGTCCTAGACGTTGATTTGGATGGTGGGCCTACATCTAATTAGAGACATGATGATATTAAATTAATGAACGAAGCACATTGGAACTTGCCAAATGAAAGGCTAATTTATGCTTGCAGTGGTGATGAACCATTTGAAAGAGAGCCTGAAGATGGTAGGGTCAATGATGGTACGAGTACTAAAGAAAACCTGGTGACTCAACAATAAAAAATAAAGGCCCTGATACAGGTGCATGTGAAGATGGTGGGGTCACTAACACTACGAGGACAGGTGCATGTGAAGATGATGAAGAGCCAGAATGGTTAAAAGAGGGGTTGGAAACAATAGAAGATGAAGACATTTTTGCACCCAAGAAAGATGCTGTAGGAGACAACAACCACTTTCTAGCAAGTCACCGGAGACAACAACCAAAAAAGGTGATGGAGACAAGGAGAAAGCTGATGGCACCACTGCTTCCTCAAAATTGCTTATGAATGTATTCTTATTTGCTGGAAAGACAAATGAAAAAGTTCGGCTAAAAGTGGGGCTGCAAGGAAGAAAAAGGCTAGTAAAACCAAGCCAATCTAGAGGGCCTGATGTGATTCAGCAAATTCCACCACCTGTTTCATCTCAAAGGCCATCTCTTATTCCATCACAAGATGAAGCTGTAAGCATTGAAAAAGACACTACAACAGTTGGAGAATTAGATTTGAGAGCAAAGATGAAAAGTTTGTGAATGCTGAGGTGACTGAAGAGAATTGGCAAGAACCTGCGGTTCCGAATGAAGAGGATGATTGTCTTGACTTTAATCCTAAAGTTGAGTTTAGGAAGCCACACTTTGAGTTGAAAGTGGGCAGAAGTTACTAATTTTAGAGTGTTTAGATTTGTGATGTGTGAATGGCTAATAGAGAGGGTTATGAAGCTACTTGGGTGAAAAACTTACTCCAAGAAAATTATTGCCAAATGTGCAAAAGGTTTGCACTTGGAGGATTCTGCAGCACCAATTCAAGATGAATCAACCTTCAAATAAAGTCATTAAGGGGTGAGCATGTGTGTGCTTGAGAATATAAAAACAAGCATGCAATAGCCACATATCTGAGCAACAAGTATCAAGATAAGATCAGGGATAACCCAAAAGTTGATGTGGTGGGCCTGAAGAATGACATCAGAAGAGATTTAATGATCAATATATCAATTGCTAAGATTGGTAGAGCTAAGCGTAAGGCAAAGGATATGATGCTTGGCACGAGCATGGAGTAATATCAAAAGGGTAAAAAATAAAAAAAACCCCCTGTGGTAAACCTAATATACAAATAAGCCCCCTATGGTTTCAAAATATACAACATGGTATCTCATGCTTTGAACTAAATTGTTAACCTAACGGAAATCGGTAAAATTAACAGGACTGATATACTGGAAGCTAAAAACAAATTCTTTATACTTAATTTTAGCAAATATTCCTATTCTACCCCTTAGCCCCCAATAAAACTCCCAGTGATGTTTGTGTCGAGAAATTCAATTTGCTTCTTGATTGAGAAAAATCCAACTAGCCCTTGGGAGAAATCAAATTACCACCCAATCGAAGAGGAAGGTAAAGCTTCTTCAGGGATGAAGTGAACCACCGAGCAGCTACTACACAATCTTGGCTAAGGTAAAAAACCCATGCTGCAATGTAATATCACACTCCTTTAGATTGCCCGCTGAGTTCCTTCGTGAATGACGAATAGACTTCGTCTTTCTTGGAGATAACGTAGCGGGAGGAGACCGAGACAGAGACACCTTAGGCAGCTCTCCATCCATACCATCCTGAATATTTTCAAGAACCCCAAAGGAATTGAAAGTATGTATCGGTCCTCATCAGACTCAGGATCCGTGAAGCTGCCCTCAACAAGCTCACTAGACTGCACATGGTGTTGCAGAGAAACCCCCAGCCCTCCTTCGAGACTGATTGAACCTCAGATACTGGTGTTGAAGAACTTGTCCCACCATCCTTCAAGGACGATTTATGAACATTTTCTGTTGAAGCAGCACCCGCCATAACTGGTCGCGTCTGAACTGCAATATCAGCGGACACCATAACAATATGTTGCTAACAATAATAGCTTTTGCTAACAATATCAGTGGGGTCCTCACCAAAAGCAATCTGTTGGCTGCTCTCTCACTCTCTCTCTCTACAGATATTCTGCTCTCTCTCTCTCTCTCTGTCTCTTCGTAGGGTTTGAACGAAACAAATAATTCTGTTCAATTGCTTTTGGTTAGTTATAGAAGGGCATTTTGGTCATTTCATCAGTGCATGTTAATTTTACCGATTTCCATCAGGTTTACAATTTAGTTCAAACCATGAGGTACTGTGTTGTATATTCTGAAACCATAGGGGCTTATTTGTATAATAGGTTTACCACATGGGGCTTTTTTGTTTTTTACCCTATCAAAAACTCTGGAGTTATGCAGCCCACCGTCTGAGACACAAATCTTGGAAGTACTGTAAATATTCAGATTAACAAAACCAGCTGATGGTTCAAGAGGACATTTGAAAGGTTATATTATTGCTTGCATGCATGCAAGTAGGGTTTCCTTGATGGTTGTAGACCAATAATTGGTCTAGATGGCTGTTTTCTTAAGGCAGCATTGTGGCCAATTATTGTCAGCACTTGGCAGAGATGGCAACGACAACATGGTGCCAATTACTAGTTGCGGTGGTAGAGGTAGAGCGGTATGACTCCTGGAAATGGTTTTTGGAGTTGCTAATAGCTGATTTGGGCATGGGATGGGATAACATTCCTTGGACCTTCATCTCAGATAGACAGAAAGGGCTTGTACATGCGGTGAATGAACTATTTTCAGATTCGGAATATAGATTCTGCTTGAGGCATATGTACCAGAATTTTCACCAAAAGTTCAAAGGAAAGGAAACGAAAGACATGTTTTGGGCTGCTGCAAGTGCTGGCAATGAAAGGGAATGGAAAGTGGTAATGAATGATCTAGAAAAGGCAAACAAAGATGCTGCTGAATGGTTGAGCAGAATTCCACCAACTCATTGGAGTAGATCACATTTTAGAGGAAGTAGTAAATGTGACATTCTGGTAAACAACCTAAATGAGTCATTCAACAACTATATATTAGAAGCAAGAGAGTTACCTATCATTGGGATGCTTGAATGGATAAGGAGGAGGTTGATGCAGAGAATTCAAACGAAGAGATCTGGAATGCAAAAGTTTCAAGGAGAAATCTGTCCTAATATAGCAAAAAAGATTGACAAGAATCAAAGGTTGAGTAGGACATTGTTGCGACCCTGGGACGGTGGTCACAAGTATGAGGTCGATTGTGGTCCGAGCAAATGTGTAGCAATAGATTTGCATGAATGGAAATGTACCTGTGGATATTTTCAACTAATAGGTTATCCTTCTGCCCATGCATGTGCTACGATAGGAGTGTGTAGGTTACCTATAAAAGATTATGTGCATACTTGCTACACTAGAACAGAATATCTTGAAAACATATGCACATACTATCACACCTGTTCCAAGTGATATTTACTGGATAAACATGTGAAGAAGAGGGCCCTAAACCTCCATGCAATTAGGAGAATACCTGGCAGACCAAAGAAACTGTGCCAAAGAGCACAAGAATGAGCCTAAGAAGGGTCAAGTATCAAGTAGAAAGGGTCTTGTGGTACATTGCAAGAGATGTTTTTTAGCCACAATCATAACTCAATGGACGGGGCAATTATCCCATTCACCCTAAACTCCAAAATTTTACAAGGTAATATTTCCTTGTACACTTAAATGTCATTGTAACTGCATTTGGTATGTAATACTTAATGTTAAATGGCATTTGTAGGCACCTGAAGCAAGTGCCAGTTGAATCTATTCAATCACAACCAATTGCCGATTCATTCTACTGAACCACAACCAACTAGTGAAGGAGCTGCTATTACCCGAAGTACTACAAAGACTAGCAAAAAAGGGCCAGGAAGGTGTATACTTAAACCAACAGTTGCTAGTTTGGCCAAGCTACACATAGTAAACAATCTGCTATCGCAAGTATGACTCTTACATTAGATTTAATGAGTTACATGAAACATAATTGTGTTCAATGAACATCTAAGTTCTCTTTTTATTTAATTGCAGCTGTGGATGGTACAAATACAAATGGGGGAACAAGGCTGATGGCATCACTGCACCAGCAAAAAGAGCCAGAGCTCTAACTATTACCGATGTCCTTGCAGAAGTTAACGCCGGGCAAAAGAGATCCAAAAGCTAGCCAGGCTTAACTTACCTACCTAATATTTGCCTAGCCGCGTAGTTAGACCTTCATTTTGGAACAATACATCCTAGTTGTAATGATGCTTGCAACTATCTTTACTGCAAAAATGATGTGTTAGTCGATAGAATATTTGTCTACTTTTTTCATACACTTGGCTTAATGATTACTATTTTGTCAGTTTTTGAATAAAGTTCTTGGGCAACCAGGTTAATGTTATGTGAAAAATTTCCACCAAGTGATAAACCATTTTTTTGTCTCTCTATATCACTTGCTGTTCAATTTTCAACAGGTATTTTTCTTACAACTAGTGGAAACACCAGAACAATACTAACACTTATGAACATGCAGATTACCAACTTCATTCCATTTCATTGCAATAAAACTCCATAAAAAAGCCTACCAAATTCCATGTCTTATTTGGTAGACATCAATAATAGTAAAACAGAAAATTTGATACCCATAACACAACCTCCAACTAGCAATTTTCAAGTTCTTCATCTCATTATCCAAATTTTTTCAGTTTTGAGAGCACGTCATCCAAATACGAATGTTCTTGAATAGGTTGGGCTCACAAAATAGTTATCTCCGATCTGGCTCATCTCGTAAATGGGATTACACCATGAAAAGAGCCCACATTCATCTTTTTGACACACAAAATTATAACATTTCCCCTTCAATGGCTTCCAACTCAACAATCTTTACCTTCGCCTTTCCTTTGACAATTACACATCTTGTTACAGGTTTCAAAGATCTCTAGCTCCGTTTCCCCTGCTGGCTGGTCGAGAGCTTGACGAAGACATTATGGTATGGTTCCTTAATTTCCTTCCACATTTACACAAAAAAATATAGAGTTCACATTTTTCTTTAAATCCTTATAATAGACCCTATAAGAATATACTGCATGTGCAAATTGCAAAATGGTTAAAGTTTTACCTTTGCTGGCTTGCAACCTCAGCTGATTTGTCTCCTATCTTCGTCAGCTTCTTGTTGTTATGTTTCTGCAAATTTTGGCCGAAGATCCACAACAGCATGGCATTTTTATTAAGGTGTGAAGGGCACAACAGGTATATCTGGTTTGAAAGTTTGTGTTAAAAAACTTATTTTTCAAAAAGAAACACGAGCCTTTTCCCCAGGCAGCGTTTAATACAAACACGTTACATTTGACGATTTTCGTCAATGATTCACCTTACTTTCAAACCATGAGTTACTGGCATGTATGATATGAAACTACAGAGGGTTTTCTATATGATAGCTATACCACCCAAGGGGCTTTTTCTATTTTAACCCTTAAAAAAACATAATATGACATGATCGGATTCATTGAACATACTTTGCAAATCATGGAATATATCACTCATGTCATCTCATTTCATAAACATAACTCAAAACAAGTGTATGCAATAATCCGACTTCTGATATTCAGTCTAGCGATTAAACCCCTTCTAGAAAGAGCGACCAAGAGATTTCATGATTACTGCTTGAATCACATAAACATAACATAACTTAAATCAATCGGTTGGACTTTATACCAAACTCCCATGACTAACATCACATAAAATACTAGAACTATATCCTAACTGTCTATTTCATGATGTTAAGATCTTTTCTTATCATAAATTCATTTCATACATCACATGCCACAGTTTTTTCATTTATAAAACATGCTACTTCACATCGTAATATGTAGCATATCAAAACATATGAAATGGATTGCATGATCTATCTGCATATAACAAAATAAAACGTGCCTTTAAGAAATTTCACATTTAATATTTGAAAATTCAGAGAGATAAGCACCACCTACCCTTAAATTGCTCTCTTGAAGAGATTCTTAACACGTCCTTAAACTTACTTCAAAACCTATAATCAATAACATGTATACCTTAATTAGTTCAATAATCCTATTCTTAAAGTACCTATCCTATCTTAAATAACCTTGAAAAACATGTCTGAACATTTTATGCAAAGCACCTAAAAGTTTCCTAATTGGATCGTCTACCCTTTTAGAAAGTTCATAATTTAGATAGTTTTTCTTTCTTGAAAAGGTCTCCCGATTTAGAAAAGTGTCATAATTTGGTCATCCATGAAATATGTATTATCATTTAAATTATTTTTTATGTTTACATATTTACTTTTGTAAAAATGGCATGTATTAGTCCGAGGTCGAATTATAGAAATGGACTGCATTAATGTATTTGTTTTCACTTAAATTGTTATTTATGTGATGTTACTTTTTAGGATTATTATTCACTTGAGAACTTAAAAAGAGTTTTTTGAATTCAGTTTAATTAAAATGGGGTTTTTATAACAATATTAGACTTTTAAATATAAATTCTTTGAGGTGTCTAAATTAAAATTGGATTATTGCTACAAATTTGGGTTTTTAAAAATAACCCAATTTTATGAAAAACCACTTGGTCTAGTTATTTTTCGTTGGGTTAATTCTAAAACATTTTGTACTTAGCTCAATATCCCATAGCCTGATTAATCTATTAATCATTTTATTTTATTTTATTATTTCCAAAATTATTACTGAAGAGTCAGTCCCAGGAGCGAGATCTGAACAAGGGGTTACAATTAGGCAACAACGAACCGACCTGCAAGAAAGTCAAGCCACAAGACTAACTCCCTGTGGTGACTCCGATGCTCAAGTTAGTTAAGAGCTCAAGAATAAAACGAATGAATTAAGTATTTGAATTGCATACCCTTTCCATGGGCTCAACTCTCTACCATTTATAGCGCCTTACCCGATGAGCAGTGGAGATATTGGATTTATCCTCTGACTATGTGGTAGTTATCACCGTCCGAGAGTATGGGTCTCGTTAGATCACTAGAGGTAGAGTCCCTCATTGAACTCAAACTCTGGACTTATCTAAGGGGCCCTAGATTGAGGCGTTCACTGCTTTGTTTCTACTGCTTGAGCTGGGCACCTTGGCCATGACATGTGTCCGTAGGGGGTGTTTTTCCCTTCCACAACAGATCTCATTCATACAACCCGAAAGCTCAGATCCTACTTTCAGGCCCACCAAATAGTGGTAGTGACCGACCAGCCACTAAAGCAGATTTTAACTAAGCTTAATACATCATGGAGGATTTTGACAAAAAAAAAATTACATCATGGAGGATGATCAAATGGGCTGTGGAGTTGTCTAAGCATGACATCACATACCAGCCCCAAATAATGATAAAAGCTCAAGCCCTAGCCAATTTCATAACTGAAGGAGTCCTTCTTAGATCATAAGAGGGTGAAGTAGGAGAGAACAGACCTCACCAGACCTCTCCGACCTAGATGCTTTATGTGGATGAAGCATCTAGCAAGAAGGGGTGTGGTGTGGGGTTACTTCTCATCAACCCGACGGGAGAAGATCTAGCTTACTCCCTGAGATTTGATTTCAAGGCATCCAACAATGAATCTGAATATGAGGCTTTACTCGAGGGGATGGAAATAGCTCAAAAATTGGGAGCCACTTCGCTCAGGGTTTACAGTGACTCACCACTAGCAGTAAATCAAGTCTTGGAGATATATGAAGCTACGAAGAACCGATGAAGAGATACTTGAGCAAGATACATGAAATAAAAAGACTGTTTGATAGGTTCAAAATCGAATAGATACCAAGGTGTCAAAATAAAGGGGTTGACGCTTTGTCTAAATTGGCCTCTTCATCTTTCACACACCTAAACAAGGAAGTGTTAGTGGAAATAGTGGAAAAGAGGGCATATGAACAACAAGAGACAGCTATAATTGCAGTGATAAACTCGTGGATAGACTCAATTGTCAAGTACCTGTCCAATGGAAAACTATATCCGAATAGAAAGGAAGCCCACAAACTCCAACTCAAATCAGGAAGGTTTGTTCTGTCAATGGGATTTTGTATTGAAAGTCATACTTGTGCCCATGGTTAAAATGTGTTACACTAGAAGAAGAAAATTATATCTTGAGGGAAATACATGAAGGAATTTGTGGAAATCACATCAGCTTGAGAGTCATGGTTGAAAAAGGTATGTTAACGGGTTACTATTGGCTGACCATCTTTTTAGATTCGGCCGAATTGGTTAGGAGGTGTAAGCCCTGCCAAGTCCACGCTTCTATTCGGTATGCTCCTATCCAAGAGATGGTACCCATACAAAGCCCTTGGCCTTTTGCTCAATGAAGAATAGACTTGCTCGACCTGTTTTTTTGAGCCTCGGGGAGGAGGGATATGAACAGTTGGTGGTCGCTATTGATTATTTCTGTGACAGCCCCACCTTCCCCTAAGGCGAACCAAAGGGTTTGGCGGACCGCCTGCCCAACTCTCGCCAGGACTACGAAGTCGAATCACACAAACCCTAGATTACGCGCGATCGAAACCAAAGAAAACAAACACTCGGAGACTACTATGCCGATTACACACAACTAAAATGTTCCGAATGATTACAAGTAGTATCTCAAACGAATACACCTAATATACATGCTTAAACACTTAAGTACATACATAGAAAGTTGTACAAGTCAAAACGTGATACTTGATAAAAGCAACTAGGGTTTTGATTACAAAAGAGCGTAACAAATTAACATTTACACTAGATTGACACTTTCTTCAAAATCATGGTTCAGAAGTGTTGTTCCCTGTAAGGAAAACAAAGATAACGGGAAGGGGGTGAGCTTATGCTCAATGAGGTACCAGAAGTACAAGTAGTCATGAATCATGGCATTTCACGTATCAATCATGCAGTTATACACACCAGATAGGGAAATAAATAAATACTTCAAATGGAAAGGATACAGGTGGCTCTTAGGAGCCAAAATGCCCAATTGCGATACTTGATCCAAACCCGTTGACTCTCCGTCAACATAGATAGAACCAACATGTCCGTAGACCCCACTTTACACCGAATTCCGTCCACCAAACATACCCCTTACCGGGCCCGAACACCTCAACCGAACAGAGGGTGGTAATACTCGAGTATACCGAAAATCCAGAGTCTCAATACCCAAAGATTTCTCAGAAACAGACTACTGTGGTTCGTTATCTAATCGACCAGGCCTTTACCGGCTCGACTCGAATAACTAGCCACAGGATTTGAGCTCAGAGGTAACAGAAAGGTCGTTGGATGCAATGTCCAAACGGCAGTAGATTAAGCACAGATAACAGATTCAAAATTTTTCACAATAAATAGGCATACTGACAAAAGAACAAAGGTGATGAAGTACACCCTTGTCTCAACGGAATAAACAGATAGCATAATCATTCAAATTACAGATTGCATGAACAGAAACCAAGTTAAGCAACAAAGGAGGGGAGTGGTACACTCACCAATCCCAGTAAAGATTCGTCAAAAGTCTTCACCCAAAGTAGGGCTTTAATCACCAAGAAATCCTAGAATAACCAAGACAAGAAAATTAGGGTTTCCGCATTCACAAACCCCGTAAACGGAGTGCACAAGTGAGGCTCGACTACTAGTCGAATGCCTAGGGTTTTACGTCTTTCCGTAGTGTGAGTATCGGTACGGAGTGTGTATTAAATTTAGTGATTAAGAGTGAGTTTTAGATGATATTAAATGTGTGATTAGAAGTAATAATAATAAGTTAGTGAATTATAAGTGAAAACCCTAGTACGCGCGAGTTAAGGAAAAACGATGTGAACCGACGTGTACCGTTTCCTACCAATTGAGTTCACTACTCGAACACTACTTTATTACCTTAATCTATTTGTCATTAATTGAGCAAAATCAACCCTAAAATATCCTATTAAACAGCCACCATTTTTGACCAAAAGAAAAGGAAGAAAGAAAAAAAAACAAGAGGACCAATGGCGGCTTGACAAGTGTTGGCCAACCAAATTTGACCAACAAACTTTCCTATCTTCTTAACTTTGTTTTGGACCAAAAATTCCTGCACATTTTCACCATCTTGACCGTGAGTTTGAGAGGAGAAATAGGAGGGAAAAGTTCACCCTCAACCTCAACTTCATGCTTGAATCTTGAGTTTCAATCCACAAGCTTGCAAAATACTCCATAAAAGTGGTTCACTAGGGAAGATTAAGGATTTGAGTGGAGAGATTTTTGGAGGAAAAGCACTAAACTTCCATCTTTCTTGAGGTTTGAAGGTACTTTTGGCAAGAAGCTACTTTATTTCTTTAATCTTGCACTTGAATGGAGATTATGCTTGGTTGTAGTAGGTTTTATGGAAGATTTTGTAGTTTTGGTGGTGATTCATGAATTTTCATCTAGGGTTTGATAATTTTAAGCCTTGAATATGTTGTTTAACTTTCAAATGTTGGTAATGGGTTTGGATATGGAATTTGTGAGATGATTAGTGGTTTGATTGTGATTTTTAGCCTTAAAAGTTGAATTTCCAGCTTTGATAGTGGAATCTGCTCTGTTCTGACCAGTGTAATTCGTTCACATTAGAGGCTGAATTAGGCTTAGGTTAAAACATGAAAGTTGTAGGAAATGATGTTATATAGGTTGTCTGTAAATTTTCAGCTCAATCGGAGAACGGTAGTATGTGAAATGACCGAAATACCCCTGACTGCCAAAAGCCCATTTCGTGGACAGTTTTGAGATTTCACAAGTTTGGCTTCGTTTTTCACCCTGATTCGTATCTAATTAGCTTTTGGCCAAAACACAAAACTTGTACCACTATGTTTTATATTTCCAAAGCCTCTGAAAACACCCCAAACGGAGTTGTGTAGCCTGAGTTATCGCCGGCTAAAGTCAGTGCTGACAACTAGACTGATTACGAACTTTTGGATCTTGGAGTTGCAATTCGACTTAGATACACTATAAATTAGGTTAAGTTGTTCTTCATGAAAGTTGTGCGCCTCTGTCTTAGCTTCGAAATGGTATAAGGTTCACTCCAATTCCATAACCATAGCTCCAATTATGACTAAAATGCTACGGGATATCAAATCTGCCGTTCAGTTTGTGTCTTCAAAATTGATATTTGCTTGTACTATTGCACTTGTGTTGTATTTGGATGATTTTGGAGCCTAATGGAAGGGCTATTGTGTAACCTTACTTGTATGTATTGTGGGGGTTGAATTGAGGAAAATAATGAAGCCATAAATGGCTGGAAAATAGCTAAATACAAAGGGCATGCCGCCCAAATTTTCACTCGAGGGTTAGAAATGTGTACTTGCAACTTGAGCAAAGATTTGACGATGAATTGAACTTGATCTGTCTAAAGTATTTGAGTCTTCTTTTGTAGAAGTATATAAGTTGGAATTTTGCCGAAACTCATGCCCTTGAAAAATGAAATTAGCGACCAATAGAAATACGTTTTTCTCGTTTTTTCGATTCAAATGGGAATTCCAAAGTTTTAATCGTTTCATTGCCAAAACCAAAAGAGCGAGCATGAATTTTCTTGAGTTTGATACGTAACATGAACCCTATCTAAATGAGTTTCGTTTACTTGATCTTTTTGAAGCGAAACTCTTAAGTTTCGAACCCTGGTTGATTTCAAGTTTTTAAATGATATTGTATCGCAAATTTGGACTCCAACCAAGGAGTTACACCTGAGCGTGATTTTTGAAAAGCACTAAATCTTTGGTGAGTGCTTCCAAATATTTAATTGCACTTGACACATGTATTTGATACTTGAATGAGATGCTTACATGTTATACGAGTGGATTGATCGGGCAAGGGTGTACTTTATCACACTTGCCCTAATGTGATATGTATGTGTTTATTGGTGGCAATTGACTTGATATACTTGTGCTTGACTTGTAAGTGCGGAGCGGCAGTATGTACCACACTCGATCCGAGTGGGAGGTACCTCTCATTCCCGTCTCCGTACTTTTATCTTGATTCAATCGATTGGAGATATTATCTCATCGACTTCTTGGGGAACCGCACTTCTTGGGGAACCCAAACCCCACTGGCCAATTAATCGAGTCGAGTCGGCAAGGGCCTGGTCGATTAGATAACGAACCATGGGTATCTAGTGTTGTCGAGTGGAGTGTATCTCCTCGACTAATCGATATACTCGAGTATTATCACCAGTGTTTAGTTGGTGTTCGGGCCCAGTAAGGGGGTTGAATGGTGGACGGATTGGTGTGAAGTGAAGTACTACTGGACTAGTTATATTCCTCGAAAGTTGACGGAGTGTCAACTAATACTCGATCAAGCTCCGGTGAAGCAACGGGAAATTGGCTCTTGAGAGCCATCTGTATCCTTATATTCTGATTGTTATTCGTAGTGTTATTGTTTCTTTTAGAAAAGAATTTTACACTCGCTCATTTTGAGATTTGCTACTTGAAGTGTTATTGCTCACTTATGAACGTGTTATGCTTGCTATTTTGCTACAGTAATATTTGTACTTTTAAATAATGGTCAACTTGCTATTTGGGAACCTCACTGGGCTTTTAGCTCATTCCACACCATTGTTTTCCTTACAGGGGGTACGAGCGAGGCGTGAGACTGGTACAGGCTAGTTTAGTCTAGTTTTTTGGAAATTTTGTAAATGGTACTCGCACTAGTCGCTCGACTAAGGTTTAATGTATTTGGAACTCCAATCTTTAATGTATTTGGGATTGTATGGAAATTGAGACAGAAATGAATGTATTGTATGTTCCAACTTTGAAAGCGATTGTTCCATTCCCGTTCGAGGTTGTGAATTATTTTATCCGAAATAAGTGAGCGAGTCCTGGCGAGAGTTGGGCAGGCGGTCCGCTAAACCCTGGGGTACGCCCTAGGGGGAGGTGGGGCCGTCACAGGGTTCTCCATGATACAACATATAAATTAAGTCCAAAAGTGCGAAAACAACTAACTAAGAGCTTTTTCCCTCTCGTGACCACCCTTACACGAAGTCAAACATGGCCTCATCTCCAACCTCTCCACGAGCTCTGCCCAAGCTTACAAGAATAACATGGTTTATATCTTAAACAGGCGTACCGCACTTAATGAAACCCTAATATATCACTCAAAGTGCCATAGAATAACATTTCTAGTCTGCCCAAGTCATTTCTAACCTAGGCCCCCACCTCATTCGTATTCGGGAACAAAAATTCAAAATAAGATAATTCACAACTCGAGCCAGCCGGTCTCAAGAGTAAATCATCCTTATTAAAGGTTCCTACCCGACATACCTACCTATCTTCCTCAAGTCCCATGATAAAGATCTTTACACTTATAACACACACAGTTCATAACTTATGCCCAAGAAGTGCACTAAATCCTTTAAATACATTCACAAAATCAGGACCATAACACCACTTGCCCCAAGATCATTCCGCGCAGAGACCACGCGACGTGGCTTTGATACCAACTGTGATAGCCCCACCTTCCCCTAAGGCGAACCAAAGGGTTTGGCAGACCGCCTGCCCAACTCTCGCTAGGACTACGAAGTCGAATCACACAAACCCTAGATTACGCGCGATCGAAACCAAAGAAAACAAACACTCGGAGACTACTATGCCGATTACACACAACTAAAATGTTCCGAATGATTACAAGTAGTATCTCAAACGAATACACCTAATATACATGCTTAAACACTTAAGTACATACATAGAAAGTTGTACAAGTCAAAACGTGATACTTGATAAAAGCAACTAGGGTTTTTGATTACAAAAGAGCGTAACAAAATAACATTTACACTAGATTGACACTTTTTTCAAAATCATGGTTCAGAAGTGTTGTTCCCTGTAAGGAAAACAAAGATAACGGGAAGGGGGTGAGCTTACGCTCAATGAGGTACCAGAAGTACAAGTAGTCATGAATCATGGCATTTCACGTATCAATCATGCAGTTATACACACCAGATAGGGAAAATAAATAAATACTTCAAATGGAAAGGATACAGGTGGCTCTCAGGAGCCAAAATGCCCAATTGCGATACTCGATCCAAACCCGTTGACTCTCCGTCAACATAGATAGAACCAACATGTCCGTAGACCCCACTTTACACCGAATTCCGTCCACCAAACATACCCCTTACCGGGCCCGAACACCTCAACTGAACAGAGGGTGGTAATACTCGAGTATACAGAAAATCCAGAGTCTCAATACCCAAAGATTTCTCAGAAACAGACTACTGTGGTTCGTTATCTAATCGACCAGACCTTTACCGGCTCGACTCGAATAACTAGCCACAGGATTTGAGCTCAGAGGTAACAGAAAGGTCGTTGGATGCAATGTCCAAACGGCAGTAGATTAAGCACAGATAACAGATTCAAAATTTTCTACAGTAAATAGGCATACTGACAAGAGAACAAAGGTGATGAAGTACACCCTTGTCTCAACGGAATAAACAGATAGCATAATCATTCAAATTACAGATTGCATGAACAGAAACCAAGTTAAGCAACAAAGGAGGGGAGTGGTACACTCACCAATCCCAGTAAAGATTCGTCAAAAGTCTTCACCCAAAGTAGGGCTTTAATCACCAAGAAATCCTAGAATAACCAAGACAAGAAAATTAGGGTTTTCGCATTCACAAACCCCGTAAACGGAGTGCACAAGTGAGCCTCGACTACTAGTCGAATGCCTATTCAAATGGACCACAATTGCAAGGAGATAAAATGTAACTTTTGAGAAAAAGACATTAGTTGGTCTGAGGGCAAGAACGATCCCAAAACCCTTCATTTCTACCAAAACCATACTTACAATGATTCGCTAACTCCAAACTTAAAGTGCAAAATGAAAGTAAGAAAAATTCTAGAAAAACAGGATTTTTCCAGTTTTGCGCACCCTCATTGGAAAAATCATATCTCACAAGTCTTAAGTCCAAAATTGATAAAATTTATACCGTCGAAAAATAGACTCAAAGGGGTACAATTCCTCAGAAAACACATTTATAAAATTCAGATCACAAGTCGGTCGAATTTGAGCCTCAAGTCGCAACTTCATTCCAGTAAAAGACAGAACAGGTACGTAATTTCAGTCAACTTTGAAAACTCACCATAATTCACACAGAAAGAACTAGGGTCTGAAATTTACACGGTTTATAGCCTATGAATCTAGTTTAAATGCAATAAGCAGAACTTAATTCCGATATTTCTACGTCAAGTTATAGCAAATTTCCCAAAACTGCTCAAGGGGTCCTGCGAAAATTTTGGACAGCACCTCCCTTGTTTTCCCTTACTTTTCCATCCTACAAACCACATCAAACTCAATCCAATTCAGCCACAATTTCACATATAAATCACAAACTATTAAACACACCTAATTAGGGTCTCAATACCCCTCATATATGGCCAATTAGTGGCTCCAAAATAGAAACCCTAAAGCTGGAAATTTTCCACATAAAGCTGAAATTTTCCGCGCAAAGCTGAAATTTTTCCGGCAATTCACCGCAATTAGCGTATAATAACTCCAAATCACACCATAATAAACCATCAATTCAAGCCAACTATGATCATCATATGAAAACAGAAAATTCCCTAGAAAAATAATAAATTCACCTAACTTCACTTTAATCCACAAAATATTCCATAAAACAAGCTCCTTAACCATTATAAGCCACTAATTTGCCATTATTATGGACAAAAGTTGTGTTCCAAGCAAAAATACCTTAACCTCAAGAAAGATAGCAACTTAGAGTTTTCCTTTGCAAAATCACTCCACAAGCACCTTCAATCTTACTTAATAAGCGATTTCTACGGAGGAATTCGGATTTTTTATCGGTTGGTTTTCAAGATTTGGACAAGAAATTGAAGCCAATGGTTGAAACTCTCTCTCTTTTCTTTCCCTTCAAGTTTCGGCCAAGAGGATGCTAAAATGAAGATGATTTTGGTCAAAATTAGCTTTTGGTAAAGTTAAGGAAAAGTTAGGCAAACTTGGCCCAATCCCGTCGCGACACGTGGCACATTTTTGGATTTCTTTCTTATCCTTTAGCTTACTAATGACCAAATATCTAACCAACCTCTAATTATCTCTTAGCACCCAGTAATTAAATGGCTTACTGCACAACTTAACCTAATTGGCCGAATTTCTCTCACTTAACGCACTAGCGGGTCCCACATCCGTCATTCGCTCCAAATTTCTCGTGAACTCACTTATACTAGAAAAATGATTAAAAACTATATTTACTTATAAAATATATGTAAAATGAATATAATAAAGAAAATAAAAAAAAATGTGTGCACGAAAATCGATAAAACCCTAAAATCCTAAAATCGGATTTTTTTTTTCGATTTCTCACACTCTCTCCTCCTTAAAGAAATTTCGTCCTCGAAATTTTCTTATCAACGAGATCTAGCAAAATCTAAGGTAACCAACGGATCGTACCTTCTACGTCCTCAGACGAGTCAGGGACCTGATGTGGCTTTAGGCAATACACCTGAGCCGGTACTTTCATTTCAGTCCCTTCCCCCTTTGACTGTCCAGGGTTGGTCTTGGTTGGTTGCTGGGTCCCTTTCCCTTTGCGCAATCGTGCTGGGTAGTTAGCAATCCGATGATCGGCGCTTCCACATCGCAGGCATTTTCCCTCTTTCTTCCAACAATTCTCCTCCGTGTGATTTGGCCCTCCGCAATATCCACAGGGACCACGAGTAGCCGAAACCGATCCTTCCTGTGAGACACCTCTGGACACCTCCGGTAGTCGTACTTCCCCGTTTCCCCTTCCATCTTAGGAGGTGTATTCTTATCCTCTTGTTCCAAGCCACTCCCAGGAAATCCCCTTTTCTTAGCTTGGAAGTTTCGCACTTATAGCCTAGCATCCTCGACTCGTTGAGCCTTCTCCACTGCGTCACTAAAGGCATCAATTCGGGGCTACTGCTAAGTCCTTCTGGATCTCAACATTTAAACCCTGAATAAAACGTCTTATTCGCCTCTGCTCGGTCATGATTAGTTCGGGGGCAAACTTAGGACAATCGAGTGAATTGGCTCTCGTACTTGGCTACAGTTTGAGTTCCCTGGCGGAGTCTTATAAATTCCTCCTCTTTCTTTTCTTGCACTAGAGGAGGGAAAAACTTAGCGTTGAACTCCCTCATGGAAATTCACCCACATCCTTGGGGTCAATTCTCGTTCCCACTTCTGCCTTATAACGTTCCACCAAGAGCGGGCTGCCCCTTCCAGTTGAAAAATAGCAAAAGTCACTTGCCGCTCCTCCGTATAGTGCAAGGCGGCAAAAATATCTACCATTTTCTCCAACACACCTTTCGGCCACATCAGGGTCTGGCCCTCCAAGGAATTTTGGTGGGGAAAACTTTTGAAATCTTTCAAGGGCTCTATCCTCGCCCTCTACATGGTTACCAGGGTTTCCAGGTTGAGGATTAGAGTTTTGGCCTTGGTGTTCCACTACCTGGGCTAGCAGATCAGTCATACGCTGGATAGCAGCGGCTACTTGAGCATTTGGGTCGACCCTAGGTTCAGGATTTGGTTCAGGTCTTGGTTCCCAGTTACCCCTTTCATTCGAGGGTTGCTTACGTCCGCGCCCACGACCTCTTCCACTACGAGTACCCTCCATAGGTCTAACCAATCTAGGGTCGAAGTGCGAATACAATATTAAATCAAATATATGCAGGCACAAATAACAAAAGTAGACACAACTCAAAAGTAAATATACATATAACATCATTTTATCAGGCAAATCATATAGGAGCAGTCATTCAAATATGAGCAAAAGAAATCCCATGAAAATATTGGGTTGTGAGGACGTGTAAAATCCCTTATATTTTTTCTTAAAATTCCCTTTAATTTGGAAATTATTACTTTACAATAGCTATACTACTCATTCACTTCCCCACTAGTTACAAATAATCATAGAACCAAGGCTTTCCCCTTTACTTTCACCGTTAAGAGAAACTAGGGTTTTACGTCTTTCCGTAGTGTGAGTATCGGTACGGAGTGTGTATTAAATTTAGTGATTAAGAGTGAGTTTTAGATGATATTAAATGTGTGATTAGAAGTAATAATAATAAGTTAGTGAATTATAAGTGAAAACCCTAGTACGCGCGAGTTAAGGAAAAACGGTGTGAACCGACGTGTACCGTTTGCTACCAAATGAGTGCACTACTCGAACACTACTTTATTATCTTAATCTATTTGTCATTAATTGAGCAAAATCAACCCTAAAATATCCTATTAAACAGCCACCATTTTTGACCAAAAGAAAAGGAAGAAAGAAAAAAAAACAAGAGAACCAATGGCGGCTTGACAAGTGTTGGCCAACCAAATTTGACCAACAAACTTTCCTATCTTCTTAACTTTGTTTTGGACCAAAAATTCCTGCACATTTTTCACCATCTTGACCGTGAGTTTGAGAGGAGAAATAGGAGGGAAAAGTTCATCTTCAACCTCAACTTCATGCTTGAATCTTGAGTTTCAATCCACAAGCTTGCAAAATTACTCCATAACAGTGGTTCACTAGGGAAGATTAAGGATTTGAGTGGAGAGATTTTTGGAGGAAAAGCACTAAACTTCCATCTTTTCTTGAGGTTTGAAGGCACTTTTGGCAAGAAGCTACTTTATTTCTTTAATCTTGCACTTGAATGAGATTATGCTTGGTTGTAGTAGGTTTTTATGGAAGATTTTGTAGTTTTGGTGGGATTCATGAATTTTCATTCTAGGGTTTTGATAATTTTAAGCCTTGAATAATGTTGTTTAACTTTTCAAATGTTGGTAATGGGTTTGGATATGGAATTTGTGAGATGATTAGTGGTTTGATTGGTGATTTTTAGCCTTAAAAGTTGAATTTCCAGCTTTGATAGTGGAATCTGCTCTGTTCTGACCAGTGTAATTTCGTCCATATTAGAGGCTGAATTAGGCTTAGGTTAAAAACATGAAAGTTGTAGGAAATTGATGTTATATAGTTGTCTGTAAATTTTCAGCTCAATCGGAGAACGGTAGATGTGGAAATGACCGAAATACCCCTGACTGCGCAAAGCCCATTTCGTGGACAGTTTTGAGATTTCACAAGTTTGGCTTCGTTTTTCACCCTGATTCGTATCTAATTAGCTTTTGGCCAAAACACAAAACTTGTACCACTATGTTTTATGCTTTCCAAAGCCTCTGAAAAACACCCCAAACGGAGTTGTGTAGCCTGAGTTATCGCCGGCTAAAGTCAGTGCTGACAACTAGACTGATTACGAAACTTTTGATCTTGGAGTTGCAATTCGACTTAGATACACTATAAATTAGGTTAAGTTGTCTTCATGGAAAGTTGTGCAGCCTCTGTCTTAGCTTCGAAATGGTATAAGGTTCACCCCAATTCGATAACCATAGCTCCAGTTATGACTAAAATGCTACGGGATATCAAATCTGCCGTTCAGTTTGTGTCTTCAAAATTGATATTTGCTTTGTACTATTGCACTTGTGTTGTATTTGGATGATTTTGGAGCCTAATGGAAGGGCTATTGTGGTAACCTTACTTGTATGTATTGTGGGGTTGAATTGAGGAAAATAGATGAAGCCATAAATGGCTGGAAAATAGCTAAATACAAAGGGCATGCCGCCCAAATTTTCACTCGAGGGTTAGAAATGTGTACTTGCAACTTGAGTAAAGATTTGACGATGAATTGAACTTGATCTGTCTAAAGTATTCGAGTCTTCTTTTGTAGAAGTTATATAAGTTGGAATTTTGCCGAAACTCATGCCCTTGAAAAAATGAAATTAGCGACCAATAGAAATACGTTTTTCTCGTTTTTTCGACTCAAATGGGAATTCCAAAGTTTTAATCGTTTCATTGCCAAAACCAAAAGAGCGAGCATGAATTTTCTGAGTTTGATACGTAACATGAACCCTATCTAAATGAGTTTCGTTTACTTGATCTTTTTGAAGCGAAACTCTTAAGTTTCGAACCCTGGTTGATTTCAAGTTTTAAATTGATATTGTATCGCAGATTTGGACTCCAACCAAGGAGTTACACCTGAGCGTGATTTTTGAAAAGCACTAAATCTTTGGTGAGTGCTTCCAAATATTTAATTGCACTTGACACATGTATTTGATACTTGAATGAGATGCTTACATGTTATACGAGTGGATTGATCGGGCAAGGGTGTACTTTATCACACTTGCCCTAATGTGATATGTATGTGTTTATTGTGCAATTGACTTGATATACTTGTGCTTGACTTGTAAGGCGAGCGGCAGTATGTACCACACTCGATCCGAGTGGAGGTACCTCTCATTCCCGTTTCCGTACTTTTATCTTGATTCAATCGATTGGAGATATTATCTCATCGACTTCTTGGGGAACCCAAACCCCACTGGCCAGTTAATCGAGTCGAGCCGGCAAGGGCCTGGTCGATTAGATAACGAACCATGGGTATCTAGTGTTGTCGAGTGGAGTGTTATCTCCTCGACTAATCGATATACTCGAGTATTATCACCAGTGTTTAGTTGGTGTTCGGGTCCGGTAAGGGGGTTGAATGTGGACGGATTGGTGTGAAGTGAAGTACTACTGGACTGGTTATATTCCTCGAAAGTTGGCGGAGTGTCAACTAATACTCGATCAAGCTCCGGTGAAGCAACGGGAAATTGGCTCTTGAGAGCCATCTGTATCCTTATACCTGATGTTATTCGTAGTGTTATTGTTTCTTTTAAGAAAAGAATTTTACACTCGCTCATTTTGAGATTTGCTACTTGAAGTGTTATTGCTCACTTTATGAACGTGTTATGCTCGCTATTTTGCTACAGTAATATTTGTACTTTTAAATAATGGTCAACTTGCTATTTGGAACCTCACTGGGCTTTAGCTCATTCCACACCATTGTTTTCCTTACAGGGGGTACGAGCGAGGCGTGAGACTGGTACAGGCTAGTTTAGTCTAGTTTTTGGAAATTTTGTAATGGTACTCGCACTAGTCCACTCGACTAGGGTTTAATGTATTTGGAACTCCAATCTTTAATGTATTTGGGATTGTATGGAAATTGAGACAGAAATGAATGTATTGTATGTTCCAACGTTGAAAGCGATTGTTCCATTCCCGTTCGAGGTGTGAATTATTTTATCCGAAACAAGTGAGCGAGTCCTGGCGAGAGTTGGGCAGGCGGTCCGCTAAACCCTGGGGTACGCCCTAGGGGGAGGTGGGGCCGTCACAGGTGGTATCAGAGCTCCTATCGAGCTCGTGCCGGGAGAGGATTCTCGGACTGTGGGGAGTGGCTTGTTAAGTGTGAATCAAATGTCTATTGTTGGGGGGCTGTAGATATGTATGTTGGGTAGGAATCTCTAATATGGGCGATTTACTCTTGGGACCGGCCGGCTCGAGTTGTGAATTACCTTATTGTGGATTCCTGTACCCGAATACCAAAGAGTGATACCTTTATGACAAGTCAATATCTCGAGTGATATTAGGATAAGTTTGGATGGCGAAAGCCAAGGCACAGGGGATGCGAATAGTCTGGATTTGGAATATATTGAAGATATTAGTGAGATTTGGGACCCTTCTTATTCACGTGTACGTACTTGGTTGTACTTCTTCAAGTTTTGATTAAGTGTAGTGCTTGAGCAATACGTAGAGTTAATGTCCCATAGTATATGTGAATTGCTATGATAGAACGTATGTTATTTTCAATGTATTCTATTATGTTTCATTTTGTGATTTGAAAATGCTTTTATCGAACTTTATAGTTACTTTATTTTGCTTATACTTATATAGGCTATTGTTCAAAAGAGGTATGGAGGGTAGGCGGAGTCAAGGACGTGGAACTACCCGAGGACGTGGCTCTAATCGTGGCCGTGGGGTAGACGGGCACAGGAACCGATACGCGAATCGAGAGGGGAAAGAGAGGAAACCGTTGGACCACAACCTGGACCCCGAGTGGAAGGGGGGATCAGGTGGCCACTGCAATTCAACAGATGACCAATATTCTTGCTCGTTTGGTAGAGCAACAGGGTCAAGCCCCAGTGAATCAACCTAGGGACCCTGAAATGGAGCAAGATAGAGTCCTAGAAAGATTCCAGAAGTTCTCTCCTCCTAAGTTTCTGGGAGGACCAGACCCTGAGGTAGCGGAGAGATGGTTAGAAACTATGATTAACATATTCGCCGCTCTAAACTATGCGGATGATAGACAGGTGCAATTTGCTGTGTTTCAGTTTGAGGGTCCAGCTAGGGCTTGGTGGAACGTAATTAGGGCTAAATGGGAGAGAGAAAGGACCGCATGGACTTGGTTGAATTTCGTGAGAGAGTTTAATGAGAAATACCTTCCACCGATAGTCCAGGAAAAGAGGGAAGATGAGTTTATTAGGCTCCGTCAGGGAACCCTAAGTGTATCTGAGTACGAGACTCAGTTCACTAAGCTATCGAAGTTTGCTCCCGAATTAATAACTACGGAGCAAAGAGGGTTAGGAGGTTTGTACAGGGACTCAACGTGGAAATACAGGAGGCCTTGGCAGCGGCACAAATTAATACTTTCACCGAGGTTCTTGAGAAAGCCCAGAGGATAGAAATTGCTAGGGCACAGGTAAGGAATTTTCATGCAAAACGGAGAGGTGCGCCTGGTGGAAGTCAAGGGCAGGAACAAGGTGATCTAGATATGCCACCCTCCAAGATGAGTCGAGGAGATAGTGGGGAGAAAATTCCGGGGACACCTAAGGAAGTTACACCAAGAGGAGCCCCAGGTGGAAGGAGACAAGCAAGAGGTGCCTCGCAGGGAGGTCAGACCTCAGCCTCTCGAGTATCTTGTGGGTACTGTGGAAAAACCAACCACACAGAGGATAATTGCTGGCGAAAGGCTCGAAAGTGTTTACGATGTGGAAGTCCTGAGCACCAGATCGCCAATTGTCCATTGATCGGTGATACCCAGCCAGTCGGCAGATCAAGCCCTAAACAACCCAATGTAGGAGGGGATAAACCCAGAGTGCCAGTTAGAGTGTATGCCTTAGACCACCAAGGTACGATTCATGATGTCCATTGGCTGACTAAAAATTTTGTTAATGGTGAGACCTAGGAGCTAGAAAAAGACATGCAAGAAAAATATCCAGACTTGTTTACAACAAAAGGTATGAATTTCGAGGTCGAAATTCTCTTAAGGAGGAGAGAATGTGAGGACGTGTAAAATCCCTTATATTTTTCTTAAAATTCCCTTTTACAATAGCTATACTTCATTCACTTCCCCACTAGTTACAAATAATCATAGAACCAAGGCTTTCCCCTTTACTTTCACCGTTAAGAGAAACTAGGGTTTTACGTCTTTCCGTAGTGTGAGTATCGGTGCGGAGTGTGTATTAAATTTAGTGATTAAGAGTGAGTTTTAGATGATATTAAATGTGTGATTAGAAGTAATAATAATAAGTTAGTGAATTATAAAAAACCCTAGTACGCGCGAGTTAAGGAAAAACGGTGTGAACCGATGTGTACCGTTTGCTACCGATTGAGTGCACTACTCGAACACTACTTTATTACCTTAATCTTTGTCATTAATTGAGCAAAATCAACCCTAAAATATCCTATTAAACAGCCACCATTTTTGACCAAAAGAAAAGGAAGAAAGAAAAAAAACAAGAGGACCAATGGCGGCTTGACAAGTGTTGGCCAACCAAATTTGACCAACAAACTTTCCTATCTTCTTAACTTTGTTTTGGACCAAAAATTCCTGCACATTTTCACCATCTTGACCGTGAGTTTGAGAGGAGAAATAGGAGGGAAAAGTTCATCTTCAACCTCAACTTCATGCTTGAATCTTGAGTTTCAATCCACAAGCTTGCAAAATACTCCATAAAAGTGGTTCACTAGGGAAGATTAAGGATTTGAGTGGAGAGATTTTTGGAGGAAAAGCACTAAACTTCCATCTTTCTTGAGGTTTGAAGGTACTTTTGGCAAGAAGCTACTTTATTTCTTTAATCTTGCACTTGAATGAGATTATGCTTTTGTAGTAGGTTTTATGGAAGATTTTGTAGTTTTGGTGGTGATTCATGAAATTTCATCTAGGGTTTGATAATTTTAAGCCTTGAATATGTTGTTTAACTTTCAAATGTTGGTAATGGGTTTGGATATGGAATTTGTGAGATGATTAGTGGTTTGATTGTGATTTTTAGCCTTAAAAGTTGAATTTCCAGCTTTGATAGTGGAATCTGCTCTGTTCTGACCAGTGTAATTCGTCCATATTAGAGGCTGAATTAGGCTTAGGTTAAAACATGAAAGTTGTAGGAAATGATGTTTATAGTTTCTGTAAATTTTCAGCTCAATCGGAGTACGGGGTAAGGATGTGGAATACCCTTAACTGCCCCAAGGCTGCAATTCGTACACCAGTTTTGTGAAATTCACCAGTTTGGGGCTTGCGTTTTCACCCTGACTCGTATCCAATTAGCTTTTGCCAAAACACAAAACTTGTGTAGCCCTATGTTTTAGATTTCCAACACCTCTGAAAACACCCCAAACGGAATTGTGTAACCTGAGTTATTGCCGGTTAAAGTCAGTGCTGACAACCAGACTGAGCATGAACTTTTTGATCTGTGATTGGCAAATTCGACTTAGATACACTATAAATTAGGTTAAGTTGTCTTCATGAAAGTTGTGCACCTCTGTCTTAGCTTCGAAACGGTTATAAGGTTCACCCCAATTCGATAACCATAGCTCCAGTTATGACTGAAATACTACGAGATGTCAAATCTGCCATTTAGCTTTTATCTTCAAAATTGATATTTGCTTGTACTATTGCACTTGTGTTGTATTTGGATTGATTTTGGAGCCTAATGGAAGGGCTATTGTGGTAACCTTACTTGTATGTATTGTGGGGTTGAATTGAGGAAAATAATGAAGCCATAAATGGCTGAAAATAGCTAAAATACAAGGGCATGCCGCCCAATTTTCACTCGAGGGTTAGAAATGTGTACTTGCAACTTGAGTAAAGATTTGACGATGAATTGAACTTGATCTGTCTAAAGTATTCGAGTCTTCTTTTGTAGAGGTATATAAGTTGGAATTTGCCGAAACTCATACCCTTGAAAAAATGAATTAGCGACAATAGGAATACGTTTTTCTCGTTTTTCGACTTAAATGGGAATTCCAAAGTTTTAATCGTTTCATTGCCAAAAACCAAAGAGCGGAGCATGAATTTTCTAGAGTTTGATACGTAACATGAACCCTATCTAAATGAGTTTCGTTTACTTGATCTTTTTGAAGCGAAACTCTTAAGTTTCGAACCCTGGTTGATTTCAAGCTTTAAATGATATTGTATCGCAGATTTGGGACTCCAACCCAAGGGGAGTGACACCTGAGCGTGATTTTTGAAAGCACTAAATCTTTGGTGAGTGCTTCCAAATATTTAATTGCACTTGACACATGTATTTGATACTTGAATGAGATGCTTACATGTTATACGAGTGGATTGATCGGAGCAAGGGTGTACTTTATCCACACTTGGCCTAATGTGATATGTATGTGTTTATTGGTGCAATTGACTTGATATACTTGGTGCTTGACTTGTAAGTGCGGAGCGCAGTATGTAACCACACTCGATCGCGAGTGGGAGTACCGCTCATTCCCGTCTCCGTACTTTTATCTTGATTCAATCGATTGGAGATATTATCTCATCGACTTCTTGGGGAACCCAAACCCCACTGGCTAGTTAATAGAGTCGAGCCGGCAAGGCCTGGTCGATTAGATAACGAACCATGGGGATCTTAGTGTTGTCGAGTGAGTGTTATCTTCTCGACTAATCGTATATACTCGAGTATACCACCAGTGTTTAGTTGTGTTCGGGGTCCGGTAAGGGGGTTGAATGTGGACGGATTGGTGTGAAGTGAAATACTACTGGACTGGTTATATTCCTCGGGAAAGTTGTGCGGGGAGTGTCAACTAATACTCGATCAAGCTCTGGTGAAGCAACGGGAAATTGGCTCTTGAGAGCCATCTGTATCTTTATACTCTGATTGTTATTCGTAGTGTTATTGTTTCTTTTAGAAAAGAATTTTACACTCGCTCATTTTGAGATTTGCTACTTGAAGTGTTATTGCTCACTTTATGAACGTGTTATGCTCGCTAATTTGCTACAGTAATATTTGTACTTTTAAATAATGGGTCAACTTGCTATTTGGAAACCTCAATGGCTTTTAGCTCATTCCACACCCATTGTTTTCCTTACAGGGGGTACGAGCGAGGCCGGTGCAGACTGGTACAGGCTAGTTTAGTCTAGTTTTTGGAAATTTTGTAATGGTACTCACACTAGTCGCTCGACTAGGGTTTAATGTATTTGGAACTCCAATCTTTAATGTATTGGGATTGTATGGAAATTGAGACAGAAATGAATGTATTGTATGTTCCCAACGTTGAAAGCGGATTGTTCCATTCCCCGTTCGAGGTTGGTGATATTTTATCCGAAACAAGTGAGCGAGTCCTGGCGAGAGTTGGCGCCAGGCGGGTCCGCTAAACCCTGGGGGTACGCGCCTAGGGGGAGAGGTTGGGGCCGTCACAGAAACTCTTAGGCCTATTTACTACCGAACTCTTGGTGGAGGAGCTCGTGTTCGTTACTCACCTTCTACTAGGTATCCTCGATGTATCTATAGGGCGACATACGCTTATCCGAATGACCTCGTATTTGCTCTTGATGATGAGCGTCGCCAGTTGGTGAATACCAACAGATCTTTACTTCAGGAGGTTGAGGAGTTGAGCGCCATGGTGGATGCTCAGGGTGACAGGATCGCAGAGCTGGAGGGGACTATGGTAGACGAGGTGGCTAGAACTGAGGCCGCACGTGACGAGATTCGGAGGGTTAGAGCTCGACTTACTAGGATAGTCGAGGAGGTCCGAGATTGGGCTTCCGAGATTCTAGCCGACACCTCTATGCTGATTGATGAGGTGATGGATACCGTACAGAATCCGGCTCCTGAGGGTACTCCTAAGGAGGAGGATTCGGAGGAGAACCCTGAGGAGGAGATTCCACCTGATAGCCCTACTGTGGATTAGACCTAGAGTGATAGACTTTTGACTTTTGTGGTTAGAATAGCTGGGGTAATGCTAGTGCCAAGGCCATTGTATTTTTGTTTGACTGTGTGGCCTACTTTTGGGGCACTTGGCTTTACTTTAGTCATGCATGACTAAAAGTACTTTTATGGCACCTGTGTACTATATTTTTGTAGTACCCCATGGCTTGCTAATTGTATGGATCTTGAAGTGTAAATATATGTTAATTATTGTAATTTCTACTATTTTCGTGATTGGCTCTTATTTTAAGCGTTTCCTCGCGTAATTACTTTTATTTCCTGCGCTAGGCATAACTAGGATTATGGACGGACGTAGGAGTGGTCGAGGTCGTGGGCGAGAGACTAGGCAAAAACCAACCTCAAGGGGATAACAAGGATCGGCAACTGGACCGACCCAAGAACAAGAAAATGTAGAGGGTAACCAAGTGAATACTGTCATTAATAGGATGACTGATATCCTTGAACGGTTAGCTGAGAGACAGGGCTCAGGGCCACTTAACCAACTCGGGGCCCAGGATAGAGGGGAAGATAGAGCCTTGGAGCGATTTTTGAAATTTAATCGACCTAAGTTTATTGGAGGATCTGATCCCGAGTTAGCGGAGAATTGGTTAGAAAGAATGACCAACATTTTCGCCGCCCTAGATTATGCGGAGGAAAGACGAGTGACTTTTGCTGTCTTTCAGTTTGAGGGTGCAGCACACGCTTGGTGGGATGTGATAAGGGGAAAGTGGAAAGAGTGCAAACCCCTTGGACCTGGGAAAACCTTTTAAGAGAGTTTAATGAGAAGTTTCTCCCGCCCTTGGTTCAAGAGAAACGGGAAAACGAATTTATAAAAGTGAAGCAGGGGGCGTCTAGCGTGGCTGAGTATGAGGAGAAATTCACTAAACTTTCTAGATACGCCCTAGAATTGGTTGCCACTGAGAAGAGAAGGATAAGGCGATTTGTACAGGGACTTAACGTGGAGATTCAAGAGGGGTTAGCAGCAGCCCAAATCTCTACTTTCACCGAAGCCCTAGAGAAGGCGCAGAAGCGTTGAAAGTGCAAGGATGCAAGTTAAGGATTTTTATGCCAAGAAAAGAGGCACTCCTAGTCATCCTCCTGGACAAGCAGATAAGGGTGCCCCACCTTCTAAAAAGGAAAAAGGAACGGGAGGAGTAGAGACATTTAGTACACCAAAAAGGACTCAATCAAGAGGAGGCCACACTGTAGACACCAAATTTTTATCAATTTTTAATATTTTCTTGGATTTTTTCTATTTAATGAGTTATTTATATTCTTGTATTTTAATGTGTGTTTTTCTCATTTTGCAGGTTTGTTTTAGGAAAACAAAAACAAAAAAAAGAGGAAAGAAAAACAAAAACAAAAAAAAAAACAAAGAAAAAAAAGATGAAAAATAGAAGATAAATCCTCCCCCAATCATTTTCACCACCAAATACACTTAACCCATTTTACACTCCATGTTCCTATTTACCTTTCTTGTCATTTGGTGAAAAATGATCATTTTGACCAAACACACACACAATCTTCACTTTGGCTCCCATATCCCAAGCCTCTCTCGGCTCTCTCTTGTCTCTGCAGTCAGACAAGACAAGAAGAAAAAAAAAACACTCAACTTTTTTGGCTAAAACATACATCTCTCGCCTCTCCCTCTCAAGACACACCAAGACCATCAGACACAAGAAGGGAAGGAAAAAGGGGAACAAAAAAAAACTAGCAGATTTTCTCCTGATCTCCTCAATCTCTCTCGGACTTGGGCAGAGGAAAGAAACAGAAAAAAAATCTCCATCTAGCTCTCAGCCCTCCTCTCTTCAAGAAAAGAAAAAATTTCCAGCACACTACACTACAAAAAGCAAGAACAAAACTCCAACGGGTCACTCTCTCTCAGCCTTTTCTTTCTTTGCACAGACAACACACCCACACACAACTCAAACTCAACAAAACAAGCAACAAAGGAGTGAAGCGTGGAAATTCCTTCAAAATTTGACCGAGAAGCTCTTGGTTGGATTGAGGTATTTTCCATTTTTTTTGTTAACCTTGTTGAAGCCATATTTTAACGTTTAATTTTCTTGATTTTGCTGGCTTTTATTGTTGTTATTGTGTTGATCAAAATTTGGGAAATGGCTTGAGTTAGATTAAGGGAAAGGAAATAATTTTTTGTAAATGCATGCCAAATGTTTGAAAAAATTTCTAAATAAAAAATGAATTAAAGGAGTGAATTTGGTGTGTATGTTTTGTTAAAATGGATGACCATTAGCTAGTATAGGTCCGAAAATGTTTGATTATCCAAAGTTTTTGGAGTTTTTGAGCCTTAAAAGCATTAAAGTTTTTTTTTTAATTTTTGGACTGTTTTTGCTTTAATTTGGCTACATTGTTGTTGCTTTTCATTGATTTCAGCTCATAGTTGCATTATAGAAGTTGTAAGGAGTGTTATAGTATAATTTTTATGATTTTTGGTGAAGGATATAGTGTTTTTAAAAAATAAAAACTGGACTGATTTCTTGGACATTTTGGCCACTTTTGGTTCATTTTTCGTAAAAACTAAGCCCAAAAATGGAATCTACGCGAAAAATCGAGTGAGGGGGTGTATTTTGGTGAAATTTGGTGACCGGAGAGGCGGCCGGCGGCGGCAGCGCCACCAGTTGCGAGGAGCTTCAGCTGGCCGAACAAGAAGAAGAAAAAACGGAAGGGAAGAAGAAAAGGGAAAAGAAAGAAAAGAAAAGAAAGAAAAAAGAAAAGAAGGAAAGAAAAGAAAGAAAAAAAATGGTTGGGCTAATGTTTTTATTTTGGTGAGCTTGTTTTTATTTTCGGTTGGGCTGGAAGGTCAGACCCATGATTTATTTTGGTTGAGTTTGAGTAATAAAAGACGGGCTGGCCTGTGTGTTTTGGCTTGGACTTTCGACCCAAATAAATAAAATGATGGCGCCGATGGCCCTTTTCTTTTCCAAATCAGAAACCGAATTTTTCACTTTAGCTCCTGATCTTTGGAGTAGTTTTACTTTGGCTCAGAACATTTAAATTTCTTTCACTTAGGTCTTAAGTTAATTGCACTTTGGTCCCTAAACTTTGTCTTTCATTTAATTTTGACCCCTAATTTTGGAGAAATTATATTTTTGCCCCCAAAAGTTTTTCAATTTTTGCAATTCAGTCCTAGTGGACTTTGACTATTTTTATTATAATTGTTTCTTTTTCTTTAATAGCTAATTATATTGCTTTTGAATGTATATAACTTGTAATTTTTAGATGTTCTTAAATTCCTTTATGTTTGATATGTTTAAGATGAATTTAGTATTATCATTATTATTGCTTTTTTTTCAATTAAATTGGTGCCATGATTCTTTTGTTCATGTTTGAGTATAAATAGGGTAATTCGACCTCCATTTAGTCACCACTTCAAAAGGGAGGTACCCCTATTATTATTATTTCAATGTCAATTACATGCTCTTATGTGCTCCTACGTGTTCCTATGTGTTTATATATTTTTTATATGCTTTATTTATTTGATTTAAATGTTCATCCAAATTTTCTTATATTTATTTAGTTAATTTTTATAATTATTTGAGAGGCATTTAAATACCTCTCCGGTCCACCAAATTTCACCAAAATACACCCCTTCACTCGATTTTTCGCATAGATTCCATTTTTGGGCTTAGTTTTTACGAAAAATGAACCAAAAGTGGCCAAAATGCCAAGAAATCAGTCCAGTTTTTATTTTTTAAAAACCACTATATCCTTCACCAAAAATCATAAAAATTATATACTATAACACTCTTTACAACTTTTATAATGCAACTATGAGCTGAAATCAATGAAAAGCAACAACAATGTAGCCAAATTAAAGCAAAACAGTCCAAAAATAAAAAAAAACTTCAATGCTTTTAAGGCTCAAAAACTTCAAAAACTTTGGATAATCAAACATTTTCGGACCTATACTAGCTAATGGTCATCCATTTTAGCAAAACATACACACCAAGTTCACTCCTTTAATTCATTTTTTATTTAGGCATTTTTTCAAACATTTGGCATGCATTTACAAAAAAATTATTTCCTTTCCCTTAATCTAGCTCAAGCCAATTCCCAAATTTTGATCAACACAATAACAACAATAAAAGCCAGCAAAAGCAAGAAAATTAAACGTTAAAATATGGATTTAACATGGTTAACAAAAAAAATGGAAAATACCTCAATCCAACCAAGAGCTTCTCGGTCAAATTTTGAAAGAATTTCCAAGCTTCACTCCTTTGTTGCTTGTTTTGTTGAGTTTGAGTTGTGGTGTGGGTGTGTTGTCTGTGCAAAGAAAGAAAGGCCGAGAGAGAGTGAACCCGTTGGAGTTTTGTTCTTGCTTTTTGTAGTGTAGTGTGCTGGAAATTTTTTCTTTTCTTGAAGAGAGGAGGGCTGAGAGCTAGATGGAGATTTTTTTTTCTGTTTCTTTCCTCTGCCCAAGTCCGAGAGAGATTGAGGGAGATCAGGAGAAAATCTGCTAGTTTTTTTTTGTTCCCCTTTTTCCTTCCCCTTCTTGTGTCTGATGGTCCTTGGTGTGTCTTGAGAGGGAGAGGCCCGAGAGATGTATGTTTTAGGCCAAAAAAGTTGAGTGTTTTTTTTCTTCTTGTCTTGTCTGACTTCAGAGACAAGAGAGAGCCGAGAGAGGCTTGGGATATGGGAGCCAAAGTGAAGATTGTGTGTGTGTTTGGTCAAAATGATCATTTTTCACCAAATGACAAGAAAGGTAAATAGGAACATGGAGTGTAAAATGGGTTAAGTTTATTTGGTGGTGAAATGATTGGGGAGGATTTATCTTCTATTTTTCATCTTTTTTTTTCTTTGTTTTTTCTTTGTTTTTGTTTTCTTTCTCTTTTTTTTGTTTTTGTTTTCCTAAAAAAAACCTGCAAAAATGAGAAAAACACACATTAAAATGGCAAGAAAATAAATAACTCATTAAATAGAAAAAATCCAAGAAAATATTAACAATTGACAAAAATTTGGTGTCTACAGGCCACAATGGACGAAGTCAACCCGAGGGAGACACCTCCAAGTGTTAGGCTGTAGTTCCTCAAGTTATTTTGTGGTTATTGTCCGTAAGCCTAACCATATAGAGAATGAGTGCTGGAAGAAATCGAGAAAGTTTTTGTATTGTGGCAGCACTGAACATCAGATCGCGAATTGTCTGAGTATACGCGAAGGAAGGAGGTAAGTGCTCAATGGCCAGACAAGTCGGTATCGAAACAATCTAGTGGCTGGAGGCAGTTGACCTAAAGCACCGGCTAGGATTTATACATTAGGCTATCAACAGGTTTCCGATCCCGCTAAAGTCATTGAAGGTATAATCTTGCTTTTCATTGTTTATCTAAGATCTAAGTGACGCCTAGTACGACACACTCTTTTGCAAAACCCTAGATTCATGAGATAGAATCAAAGTTTGACTGCTAATTGGGTGAATAGAAATTGTTGAGATATGGGTTAGAGAGTGTAAGTTATTTTATTGATCTGACAAGCATGACTATTAAAGGAATGATATTGTCCTAAGTGTGAATTTCGAGGACGAAATTCCTTTTAAGGAGGGAAGGATGTGAGGGCGCGAAACATTTTCTTATTTTATCTTATTTTAACTGGCTTATTTAATTTATTTACACACCCGTTTTGTTCGAGATAATTTATTTCAACCATTTTAAATGCATATGTATGGAACAATGTCTCCCTTATGTTTTTAAAAACGTTTCGTTAGCAAAATTTATTTTTCGGAGGCTCGTTTAGTAAGGAATAGCGAATACAACGTTTCCAAGGCAATATTCGATCTGAGAGTGCAAAGATCTTGGAGATTTGAGAACTCATGTTTTATTTTTAAAATAGTTATTTTTATAATTATTTACCCTAGTATTAGTTAATTATATTATCGTTATAAGAATTTCTTTTCAATTTCGCTTTAACGTGAGGGAATTGGAAGTTCGCGTAAATCGACGCCGGAACGGCTAAGTGGAGATTTAAGAAACTAATACTAGACTACTAAGAGTGAATAATTATAGTATTAAAGGATTACAATAGAGGTTTAGTGCACAATTGAAACAAACCCGAGAGAAATTGGATACGAAACGCGCGCGTGCGAGCACTATTACGAGTTGACTTTGTTCGAATTTCCCATTTTTACCTTCAAATCTTCCTCCATTTCATTTCAAACTTTGCATCCAACTCGTAAATTACTTGGAGATCACTTAAGCTAGAAGAAAGGCCATCATCCTTGTGGTTTCTTGGAGGCTTTAGTGGTGGGCAAAAATTTCTGATTTCTCTCAAGGTTAGGAGGTAATCATCCAACACCATCCAATCTTTTATTCTTGGCTTTAGTGGGTTTTTTCTTGGTTTTGAAGCTTGTAGCTTCATTATTGTTGTTGTTACTTGGATTGGATTGGTTGAAGTGGGCTCTATGAATTCCCACCTTGGTTGTATGGGCTGATATGATGATAATATGTGTGTTAGTGTGTAGATGAGTGTTAAGATTTGAAAAGGAAGAGAAGAATCGAAGGAAAAATTTCGCAGGAATGCTAGACAAATCTGTCCTGTTTTTGCCGTACCTGTATTTCGAATTTTGGGGGCTCAAATGATTGTGAAACTGATAGATATATGTTATATATTATGTGTAGAAAGTTTCTACCAAAAATCATTTGAATTGGTTGAGTAAAAGTTGAATTTTCGAAATTTATAGAAACCTGGAAAACGTGTTCTGGGCTGATGAACAGTGTCTCTTTAATTGAACATATCTCTATGTACAAAAGTCAAAATCGATGTTTATGGCATTTGAAACTAGACATTTGTATCTTTCAACGGTATAAAATTCACCATCTATTTCGAACTGAGTGATCCGTAGTGGTTCACCAAAGTTGTCTGTTCTGTTCTGCTGTTCTGTTCGAATAGTAGTGGGAAGCTTCAACTTGTCACCTGAATTCGAACTACCTATGAACTGATTTTCAGAACAACTTCTTCTGATGAAATTACCCTTTTGAATCTAGTTTTCAACGCCACTAACCATTCACAATTCCAAGTTGTATTGAGTGAGATATGGTGCAATTTGTAAACTGCAGCAGATCTGGAAAACCCTACTTTTTGCTGGCCAACTGATTTGGTTGTTTGTGAGATGCTTTGCTTTGAAAATTTTGATGTCAACCAACTATGAACTGATTATGAAATGTTTCTTGGACCTTGGTTTCACAAATGAACCAAAATGGGACTGATTTCGTGGCAAAATGTTTGAAAAGGAAAAGAAAGCAAGAAGACAGATTTGTCTTGGAAATTTCTTGAACTTTGGTAGTTTGTTAACTACCTTCCCATATGAATTTTTACGTGAAATTTGATAGAGGAGTATTCCTCATATGTAAGATTGTGTATACCAAATTTGGTTTATTCTAAGACCATTTCGACACCTAACTGAAGTACCAAAGTTTGCCTTTCAAATCTGGAAATTCTTGATCAGTGATAATTTTCAGCCGACTTTGAGCTGCTATCTCTCAATGCTCAAAACTCCAAATCTAGTTCCATTTATGTGTTTAAAACCTTGATTGGAACTCTAATAGTGTTGCGAATTTCAGAGGCTAGTTCACTTTCTGTGAAGTTTGCCGAATTTCCAAAATTTGCCGAAAAACATGATCGAAACTGTCTTGTATGCTTATATCAGCCACTTGGCTGAAATTTGAATTTCTTCCGTTTAGAATCTTGGAAAGGTGTCTTCTGGGAACTTTTAGCACTTTGAACCAAGATTCCAACGGTATAAATTTTCCAATTTTGGACCTACTGAGTACAAGTTCTGATTTTTCTTAGTTTGACGTGCAAAACTGAATTTTCCGACCGATGGGAAATGAATTTTTGGAAACTCTTCCCTACCTTTTGATAATGATTGATCATTTTAAACTCGATTTCATGGAGGAAATCAGTTTTTCTTGTGTTAATAAATCCTCACTTTTGAACCTTTATTTTGAGTGGCTAAGGTTCTTTGTTTGAGGTATTGACTAGTCTAAATGAGTGTACCTTCTTTCTTGATTAATACGTGATTGTG
The DNA here is from genome assembly GCA_023065735.1 of Coffea humblotiana. Taxonomy (NCBI): domain Eukaryota; kingdom Viridiplantae; phylum Streptophyta; class Magnoliopsida; order Gentianales; family Rubiaceae; genus Coffea; species Coffea humblotiana. The sequence continues at coordinate 15,940,081 of CM041216.1, forward strand.
AGTGAGAAATACTTGTTAATTGTTCAGGCGCTCAAGGAGATTTCGAAGGGAATCTCGGTGCGGACACTTAAAGCCTTGTTTGCTCACTATTTTGAATCGGTGAGTGTCAAGTGCATGTTAAATGCTTACGTGATTGAAATGTGAATTGTACAAGTGTTATACATGATACGTAAACTTGTCGAGACGAGTGTGTACTTTATCGCACTCGTTCTCCTTTATTTGACTTATACGTGTATTATACGTGAACATGACTTGTATGTCGATCGGAGTGAATCTCGTCGACTATTATACGTGTACTCATGGGGGACGCCCAAATCTCATTGGCCAATCTGTGACTCGAGCCGGCATGGTTTGGTCGAGAAGCTTGATGAACCATGAGAATATTACAAAGCAAAACTTGATCTTTTGAGATCTTGTTCGGCATACTCGTGGAGTATCGCCCTTTTCGTGCGTGTTCTTAAAAACTTGATCTTTTGAGATCTTGTTCGGCATACTCGTGTAGTATCGCCCTTTTCGTGCGTGTTTGGTTACGGATCCGAGAGGGTGGAATGGTGGATGAAGGAAGTAGTAAGTGAAGTTTCTACGGACTTAATACCTACCCGGATGACGGAGTGTCATCACGAGGGGGTATCAGATCGAGCCTTGGTGAAGCAAGTGAAATTAGCTCCTGAGAGTTCCCGTATCCTTAACAAGTGTGTTATATTATAAATTGTGAATTACTTGAACTTTCTGGCTTTAATTCTTGTACATATGTTATTGTTACTCGTAACTTGAACTACGTGTTCGCATGTGCATGTTTTTTTTTTTTCTTGGCCTCACGAGCATCCGCTTACCCCGTTAGATTTGTTTTCCTTAACAGGACCGATGGAAGATTTTTGGAGAAAAACCGACTAGATTACTCTTTTGATTAGTACCTTGGTTGTAATTGTTTAGTCGACTTATAATGGTTGTATTTTGGGACTTGATGCACTTTTGATTGGGGTTTTGAATGTAATTGATTAGACAACTTTTGGAAGTTGTATATTTTGGGAAAGTTGATGTATTTTAAATACTTGTGATATAAGATTGAATATTCGTGTATGGAAATGACTTCTTGTCTTTATTTCGACTTTCGTTATTAGTCGTTACCCTTTAAGTTTAAACTAGAATTGTATCGAGTCCTGGCGAGAGTTGGGCAGGCGTTCTGCGGATACCCTTGGGTTCGCCCTTGGGAGAAGTGGGGGCGTCACAACTTTGCTTAACCTGCAAAAAACAAAAAATACTGGACATTGCAAGGTTAAGATTGTTAGTATAATAAGAAATTCTCCTCACATCCTTAGATTGTACAATATATGTCGGCTTTCTCTCTTGTATTTCCACTATGGCAGAATCGTGCATGAAGTTTTCCACACTCAACTCCTTTAAATGTTCATTCTCTCTCTCTTTGACACTTTCCTCAACTTTTACCTCAAGTGCACACTCACCACCACTCAACTCGCTCTTTTTCAAGTTTTTGTTGGAGGAGTTGTTGATATGTCTCCCACACTCGACTAACTCCTTCATCTATGGATAATGTATTTGCATGCTTTGTTGTCGAATGAACCTCCTCCCTCCTCCTTGAATATACTGACTTTGAAGATGTAGATTGGACGTTTGGGATGAAATTGTGTAGAACCCCTCCTCTTGACATCCTTATTCACCATTTGGTCAAGGCGTCTATGAAGAGGCTTGAAAGCTTCATCCAAAATCTGCTGGAATTCTTCCCTTATTGCATTGCAAAAAGTTTAAATTTGAAAGTTTGGGAGCATCCTTCTCCCTCGTTAGACATGGTAGAGTGATAGCTGTGAATTTAGTAGTGAAAAGAGATAATTTTACCTCACACACTCCCTCACGTGTATGCACTCATACTTGTGTTTTCACTCACTAAAACTCTCTAATGATCTCACCAAGTCAATTCTCAAGGCTCCTTGATCCACCCTTGAATAAATTAGAGTTCCTTTTCGGTGTTGACAACTTAGCAACTTTGAATCGAGTAAGATTGTAGCAAATTTAGCACAACTGACCTGGACTTAATTTGACTCAAAACTGACCTCTAAGACTCGAAGATATATTGGAAATAATCTGGAATTGGAATAAAAATAACAACTAAAGGAACTAACAGAACGACTCAAGAAAGAACAAGAACAACTCTACCCGACACCGCTTTGTCTTGTGGCTTTAGAATTAGGAAACAAGCTGGAATAATTTCTGGAATTTGGAAACTACCCTCTCTACCCAATGAAACAATGTTTAACTCCCCCAAATAGCAGTTTCGAAACTGATTTAGAGCAGCCAAACGAGATTGGTAAGCTGAAGTTGGAAACCGAACAGAATTTGGAAACAAAGGTGCGGCTGTCTTTGATGTCTTTTCCCAACCGATTTTGGAATCTTCAATCTAACACTTGGTGCCCCTTTCAGGTTATTCCAGACCCAAATTCGTGGCTGAATACTTGATTTTTTTTCTTTTGTTTCTGTTTTTTTTAACACAAACAGCCAAGAACTAGGGTTCAAAGGAAACTAGGGTTGCACTTTTTCTTTGCTGACCCAATGAAGATATAACTCAAGAACTCCAAGAAGATCCGAATTTTGCAGCAAAAAATTCAAGAGTTACTAGCTATAAACCCACGGATTCAAGATCAAACAAGTTTTCCAAGATCTTCCCTCAACAGCCCAAGGTTTTCCCAAGAACAAGTTCAAAGTTTCCAAATTTTCCAGCGACGGTTTTGAGTGGTTCAAGAATCAAGTTTTGGTCTTCAAGAACTTCAAGATTATTGTTCATACAATCTGGAATTTGAAGAAAAACCTGAATTTGACCCAAGAACTCAAGAACAAAGGTATGTTCAGCCACACAAGTCAAAACTAACACAAAGTTGTGGAAGATACCCTAGCGTTGGAACAAGATATTCAAGAATTCCCCAAATCTGTTTTGGTGATTCAAGAACTTCAAGAATTTCATTCAAGAAGCTCAAGAACTTTCCCAAAATATGTTTTGGTTCCCAAATTTGCAAGAAACAACACAGAAATCCAAGGTTCAATATCACACAAGCTCGGTCAGCCCTCAAGGAAATTTTCCAGCAATTAGACTCGAGAAGAATGGTACGTGACACTTTTTTTTGTGACTTTTGCTGGGCTGTTTTCATGACCCAAACAACACAATAATCACAAGGAATAGACTACAATCTGGACGAAATCAGTAGCGGCAATTTCTGGTCAGATTG